>VZZY01019452.1:0-124944 GCA_013400335.1 Eurystomus gularis
AAATAATATGGTTTATAATATATGCAATATTAGGTACAAAAAAAGAAATGTTCAGGAAAATGTAGTGTGAGTTCGGAGTGATTGTTTCAAATAATACTTATCTCTGTTCTTGAGAGGCTGTCTAGTCCTTACTTAACAGGCCTTATATTGGAGGCGTACTTGTTTTACAGGATCCTGGGAAAAAAATTCTGTACTTTGCACTACAGGCCTTTAGAACAGGGGTTTCTGTTCTTATGTGGCCACAGTACATCCCCCAAGCAAATGTCATGAAAGTAAGAATGAATCAGTGTGTTCAGAGTGGTTTTTACTGTTTACTGCTGACCTAACTCTGCCAGTGTTTAAGTATCCCATTGGCTTTCAGGTACCTGTAGCCCACTGGAGAGAAAAGGGATTTAAACCACTGTCTATTTAAGATGCATTTAAGAACATAATAAGGAATTCATTGGTGAATTCACAGAAACTTAGCTGGCTAACTGGATCCAAAATTCTTTAAGCAGATCCTATGTTACAGAGAAAAAACAGATTAAAAAGGGAAAAGAAAAAAGAGAAAACCAAAATTTTGTAATTTAAGATTAATATCAGGAAACAATGACTTTGATTATGACAGAAACTTTCTCAGTTATTATCAATAATACCAACAATATCAGTTATTTTAGCTGTAACAAAGGCTATTTAAGAGAGAACCTTTCACAGCTTGATCTAAAACTTGCATCGCGCTTGACAAGTTGCTTGACAAGTTCACGTTGGCTGTTCTGCAGGGGGGTTTTTAGCATTTGTTTACATTTTATTTGGAAACTCCAAAATACAAATGTGGGTGTCATTCCCTACCCAGTGTAATGCAGTGAGAGCACACTTGTGTAGCAAGGAACATGTGTGCTATACTTAATTAACACTACAGGTGGGACTAGAGTGGAATGTAGCTGCTTTCCATCATCTTCCCCACCCATATCGTGTTAGGTTTCCTATTTTTAAACTCCAAACTCGATGTTTCTGTGTGGTGTATTGCTTCTGTAGGCATATGCCTTCCATTATCTGTGTAAAATTACCTTGTTTCGTGACAGCAGTCCTGCAGAAACAGTTTAGTTTTGTAAACTCTTCTGTTTACCAAGGCTCTTAGTTAAAATTGTCGGAGATGTTACAGTGTGGTGGGATTTTCTACCCTGTTAATTATAGCTACTGTACATTAAAGTATTGTACTTTGACAATCAGAATTATCTTCAGGGTTGCTTTTTGTTTTGTTTTATATTCCAGTCTTTGCACGACACTGTCGCTACAGTGGGAACCTGAGATCATAGCTGTTGCAGTTATGTACTTAGCAGGCCGTTTGTGCAAATTTGAAATACAGGAATGGACATCAAAGCCAATGTACAGACGATGGTGGGAGCAATTTGTCCAAGATGTTCCTGTTGATGTTCTGGAAGGTATGAAAAACATTTGCCACAAACAGAGAAGTATTTCCTTTAACTGTGTGACCTAGGTCATAAGTAAATGCACGTTGCATTCTGTCTAGGTCATATGAAGTTGATGTCCAGTAAAAAGCTTAGCTGATAATGGTGTATTAAAAGTATACTTTTACGTTATGGGTATATAATCTCTTTTTTTTTTTTTAATTATTATCTTTAAGATATCTGTCATCAGATCCTGGATCTATACTCACAGGGAAAACAGCAAATGCCTCATCATACTCCTCACCAGTTGCAGCAGCCACCATCTCTTCAGTCTACACCCCAGGCACCTACGGTACAGCAGTCCCAACAACCCCAGAGTTCAGAGCAATCACAGACTCAGCAGCAAAAGGAGTCACAACAGTCAGCACAACAGCAGCAGCAGCAACAGCAGCAGCAAACACAAGCACAGCAGCCTAAAAAGCCCTCTCCCCAGTCAAGTCCTCCTAGACAGATTAAAAGACCAGCAGTAAGTTTAACTTGGAACTTTTAACTTGCATTTCATTTTCAAGCTGATCTGATGTCCTTTTGATTTAAAGGCTGCAGTGTGCACCAGACGTGTTGTTTGCCTTAAGAATGAGCCTGGTAATTTTGCATGATAGGCTTCCACTGGTTACATGGCAAGTGTGTTAGTGTGGAACAGCCTTCACAGTTTGACAGACTGCATTTTTATTCCACTTGAGGCAAAACCAGTGGAGAGACTTTTAGGTCAACATGAGCTATTAAGGTTCTAACTGTTCATGGTTCTGTGCTCTCAAATCTCATTGTTTTAGCTATTAAACAGGCTTGGTTTAGGAAAGGTCTTTTGTGCCATACCTGAGTGTAGAGATGTGCACAGTGCTGATAAAGACACTATTTGACTCTCTGGTCCTTGATTACAAATGTAAGAGAATGTTGACTTCTAAAAGTTATGTCAAAATTCTTAGGGAAAAGTCTTCCAAAATAATCTAGTAACAGTGGAAGCCTATAAATGCATCATACAATAAAGTCTCGCTTTGTATTATCACCTCATCATTGAAAATAAGAAGGTACATTAGCAGTCGGGTAATATCACAAGTACTCTCAGTGCTTTTCCACTATCATCAAGTTCATATGAAGCTTTCAGAGTTTAATCTACACTTTTTGTGGGGTTTTTTGTTGTTTTGGTTTTGTTTTTCTACTTGCAAGTTATAAAAAAAGTGTTAAGCACGTACTTAGTAAGAAGAGTGTTTTCAGAAGTAAAATCTTTGAAACAAGTCCATTTAGGAAGTAAATTCTGTACAGCTTTTACAGCTTTTGCTCTAACTCATAAGTAATGCATGCCCAAACTAGAGAACAGACATCAAGGGGGGAAAAAAAAACAAACCTGAAACAAACCCAGAATCCAGGAAGAGGCAACACATGATAGAATGAAATAGAATTGGATGCGTGCAGCATCTTCATGATAGCAGCCTCCCAAAAAAGAGAAAAATGTAACTCTATAAAACCTTGGTCTTGTATTTTCAAGATACAGCCTGCTACTAGATAGAAAAATCTGCACTGAAATATACAGTTCTTGCACTGAACTTTAGAGTTGTTCAGGATAGAAAGCTGATAAAATGGTTTAATTAGCTTTAAAATTGGGAGAGCTTTTTATAGGTAGTATGTATTTCTTTTCATTCTTTCTACCATCAGCACAAATTCTACTTGGGTTGTCAGATCTGTAGGGCAGGGAACTCTTTTCTTCAACAAAAATGCCTAGCACAGTTTGACACATTGGAAACTAAATAACAATTCAGATTATTCTGTGTCCATCTGATTGTAAATTGTTATGGATGCTTATTCATTCATTGCTTGAGGCTGGGAGACCTGGGGCTCTTCATCCTGGAGAAGAGAAGGCTGACAGGAGATCTTGTCAACGTTTATAAATATCGGAAGCGTGGGTGTCAAGAGGAGGAGGCCAGTCTCTTTTCATTAGTGCCCAGTGATAGGACGAGGGGCAGTGGGCACAAACTTGGACCCAGGAAGTTCTACCTCAACATCAGGAAAAGCTTCTTTACTGTGAGGGTGACAGCACTGGAACAGGCTGCCCAGAAAGGTTGTGGAGTCTCCTTCTCTGGAGGCTTTCAAAACATGCCTCAACGTGTTCCTGTGCAACCTGCCCTAGGTGAACCTACTTTGGTAAGGGGGTTGGACTAGATGATCTCCAGAGGTCCCTTACAACCCATAGTATTCTGTGATGTAAAGGCTCTAGCTTTACAGTACTACTGTTTTCACCCCAACCCATGTGTTAATGAACTACGTAATGGAAGAAAGTGATGCCTTTTTGCATGAATAGTATCCATTGCTCTTTAGCAATCGCCTCCGGACAAGCACTTAGAGCAACTTACCTTGTCCTGAAATTACGTTTTGAGGTCTGTCACCTAGTGATTAAGGAATTGAATGGTACCGATAAAAGTAAGTCCTGGTACACCGTAGGCGTCCAGAACAAATATGAAGCAAGGGTGACTCAGTAGGACTTTTGTAGGAGACCAGCACAAACAGCATGAATTTGAGAAAAGCAAGTGTGATAGTCTGAAATCAGTCTTTCTTCACAAGGCAGTCTAGGAGAACAAGATGTGTAGTGTTTGAAAGATGGTGCTTCTAAGATGTTCTTTGGTTAGATGTACCATAAACCTTACTTAATATGTTTGTTTACTGCTATAAATAGGGCTTTGCGTGACTTCTCCTTTGGTTTGTACAGAACATAAATAGACTTTGTTCTTGGAGACCAAATTTTCCATTTACATGAACTCTTATAACTCCATTACCTTCTCCTGAGCCAAGATACTTCCAAGCAGCTGAGGCATTGGCCCATGACTTACCTGTACCAGATGTCTAAAGCATCTGCACATCTTCTACATCTCTAGTGGTGAAGAGCACTTGAATGTTCAGTTGACTTCACTAAAAATGTACTGGTGAATCATTACGTGTAAATAGTGTATTTAGTTTGATTAAACTAGAAATTTTTAGTGGGATCAACTTCAATGCATATAGAAACAACATTAACAGAACAGTTCCATTGTGGTGTGGATTGAGCTTATTATGAAAGTATTAAATAAAAATAATGATGCTAATAAATAATGTCGACAAGGGAATATAATCACTGCAGATATACAAACTACAGTGCAGTAGGACAGGAAAAAGCTCATCTCTATTTTAGCAGCTGTGATTGCTGAAGTGATTTAAATTTTTATAAGCTTTGGTTTTGTTGTTTCTTGATTGATTTTTTTTTTTTCTCTTTACCATAAATTCAGTTTAAACTTGTTTTTCTGTCACACAAGCTATTTGGCTTCAGTTGTTTGTTCTGTTCTAATGGTGTACCTCAATTACATTATTCTCTGAACTTTGGACCATGTTAACAAATGCACTATAATGGAGTTGCTTGCCACTTGAAGCGATGAACTGACTTCACACAATGTGTGATTTTTTGAAATGTTGCAATAAGTAGTGGAGACTTGCTTCTCTTTGGAAGTGTGAGGAGATCTGATATTTGCATGCAGCTTTACAGGCAAGGAATTTAGTGCTAGAAAATTGAGAAAAGACCGCCCAAGTAAGATGAAGGCATCAGATGAAGGCAGCTCTGTGAGAGCCACCTAGAAAAGTATGTATGTTTGGAATGGAAAGGTAAGGATTGTCCTTAAAAAGCAGGAAAGTGGCCAGAAGGTGGCTGGAGATGAATTGAAATGACTTTCAAAGGAATGTAAGAATGAGGTAGCCTCAAGGAGGCCTTGAGTACCTTTGTATTGGTCAGCAAAAATCTTAAATACTCATAAGAGTCAAGGAAAACTCATTGTTCAAGTTGGAGTGAAATGTATGTCCATTCTTACTGGAAGGTGAAGTGGTGGGAACTGAGCAACAGTTTGTGAGGGTGAAGCCACTAGAGGTAAACAGTTCCTTAACCCTTTACATTCAGAAGACAGATAAATACCTTGGTAAGAAATCTTGTACTTAATTTCAGTGAGGTTTTCTGCTGTTGTCAGAGTCCAACTGAGATGGCTAGTAGATGGTCTAAGTAAGCTGGAAAGGCTTTTCGTATTCCCTTGTCTATGATTCTTTACAAAAAAAATAAGAAAACAACAACAAAAAAACCCCGAAAAACTTGTGATTAGAAAGATGATGTGAGGTTCTGTGGGTTTTGCTCAGTGTGCGCATATTCTTTTTTTCTTCTAGCATAACATTTGGCTTTTATACAATGCTTTCCATCTGAAGGCTTCTGAAATGTTTTACACTGAGCAACGCTTTCCCTGTCCTCCTGTCCTGGTAAATAAAGCATAAAAGCCTGAAGTGATTTTGGCAAAAGTTGAATGACAGGTCAAAGCAGAATCGGGAGCAGAGCCCAAGTCTCTTGCTTTCAGCTCAGTGAGCAGTGTACCAGACCATGACGTATGCGCGGTGGATGATAAATAAACTAAATAAGATTTAACACTCATCAGTGAGAACAGCAGGAAATGTTGTATTGAATATAGCTGCTATTTTTTCAGTCTTTTCATTCTGCCACTTAAGCTGGGCTTTCCCAATGGGATTTGACTTTCTCAATGTTTGTGTTACATCTGTCTAAAGAGATTAGACATTATTAGCCACCTAATACAAAAATAAGAACAAATAAAGGGTTTATTCTGCTTCATTTTAGTGGAGGGAGGAAAACTTAGTTCTGAATTGGAAACTGGTTCTGGTTTAGTCAGATCTGTACAAAAGCTCTTCAGCAGGCTTGAAGTTGTTTCCTCTTTTGCTCACTGGTTACCATTTAAAAATGCTTTGTATTTTGCAATATTCTTATGTTGCTTTTTGTTTGTTTGTTCTAAACAGGCTGTATCTCCAAAAGAAGAAACGAAAACATCAGGTAAATGTTAATATTCTAGTCATATTGCTTTGGTTTTACAGTCTTAACCAGAATAAGTCATTTGCTGATAGGTGCTTTGTTTGCTTACAGGCCTGGCAGTTTTCAACTATTTTGATCCTAATGAGTCTTTAAGTATATGCTGTAGCTATTTCTAAAATGTTCCTAACTGCAAAGCTTGAAAAAAAAGGGCTATGACTGGCCCAAGAGTCCCTTAATACAGTCTGTTGAGTAGATCTCTTGCTAAACTACTTAACTCTCAATTTATAACTCCAGGCATCATTTAGAGTAGTTCTTAAGCAAACTGTGCGACCTTGAAGTGACTGAAGGCGCCATGCCATTAAATAGCTGCACTAATAAGTCTGTTGGTAATCACTGACATTTTTAACCAGTTGTTGGCATGGCTGCCAGTAAAAGGCATTTTGTATCAATATATAGTCTAGCATAAGAAAAGCTTCGCTGCAGTGACCACATCTAGTTCTTTGGTTGGGTGGGTGGGTTTTTTCCTTCATTTTGCTGTTTTGGAACAATGTATTTCAGGATAGGTAGGAGGTGATTCTGTAACCTTTTGAAGTAAGCCTGGCACTTTTCTTTTTCTGGCTCTGCAGATAGATTACAGAGAGCTGTCTCTTCCCCCTCTCTCCTGTGCAATTGCCAGTTTGTTTCATGTCTAGACATAGGTTCCCTTAGCACAAGTCAGCTGTTTCTGACATCTAACTATTTACAAGTTACAGTTTTGTGCTAGAAAATGTACACGTGCACATCTTCACTTAAATACAGTTATTAGGCCAATTTGTCTCTTGTTATCAAATGCATAGCTTGAACTTGTAGGCATGTGTTCTTTTTGAAAACTTATGTGGTATTTTATGCCACTTTATTCAAAATTCTTGATTTTAGTTTTCTTTATTAAACATACCTAGTATACAAGATTTCAGCTATACTTTTGTGTAGTGTAACATGATATGATAATCATTAGCATGAGAGAGTTGGAATTTGGAAATTCTTGCAGAGCAATAGCCAATTAGGAACTTCTAAATGTTTTTTAGAACCACCACCACCATCTAAAATTCCTAAAATTGAAACTTCACATCCACCAATACCTCCTGCACATCCACCTCCAGGTAAGCTTTTATTTTCTTGAACACACTTACTCTTGCTGTTAATTGCCTTCCTTTTCAGATGGTGGTAACGGTGTGGGGGCAGGGGCTGTTGCCTGGATTAATCAGCTTGTCAAGGAAAAGCATAAGATAGATAAGCTCTAGAGGGCATTTCATCTTAGTAGCACAGGCTTTTCCAGACAGATGTGAAATGTTATGAGGAAAAAAAGACTATATTAGGTGGGCAAAGGCAAAACAAATCTGTGACTGTTAAAGGCCTGGAAGACTAAAGCTAATTGTAACCAACAGGCAAAAAGGGCCTTGTGTTCTCAAAAGGATGGTGGGTATTGCATTACTAGAGTTGCTTCCAGCTGTCCTGTAGAAGTCCTCCATGCAGTTCTGCAGGTGTGTAACTTCTAAACAATAAGGAGGATACTTTCTTTGCTGTGTCCCAAAAGAGGACTTTTGTCTGCAAGAGAACTTTTAACACTGCACACATGCCTTATGTTTGCAAAATAAACTGTAGTCTTGTAAAAATGTGCTTCCAGTGCCTTGTTGCATTAGCTATCCTTCCAGTGACCCTTAAATATGACATAAATATTTTATAGAGCAAGGTCCATAATGTAACTGTAAGATGACAGCTTCTAACAGGGAGTTACAAGAGAGGAAGAACAGTGCTCTGAAGTGTAGTAAGAGCCTTTTTTTTTCCTGTTTGCTAAAATCTAATTAAGAATGAAGGAGTTCTTCTAAATATCATGCTGGTTATTCCTTCAGTTGTTAAATCTTGCACCCACAATGATTCCAAAAATGTGCAAATGGGGAAACTTATTGCCTGCTATAATTTTAGGAGCTAGAAGTCATTGAAATAATGAGTACCACAGCCAGCATACCCACCTTGTGTGATCTGTTTATGTAGCTGTCCTAGGGGACAATTTTGCAGTTAAGATGATGACTGCTTAGACAAGGTAAATCCTATTTAGGTGGGTGGGTAGCAAATTAGTTTCCCTTGTTACCTGAAATTTTCCTCTTAGAATTTGTTTATACAAGCAAATCATTGTATAAGCACTGAAGGGTTTCAGGAACATTCTTTAGAGGCTTGCTCTTGTCTTTTGGGGCTCTGAGCAAAAAACAGGTGAAAACTAAGAATGTTTATTGACCAAATGAACAGAAGTACTAGAAGGTGGATTTACCACAAATTCTGTTTAGCATTGTCAGTTTAGTTGTTGCATGTCACTGGAAATGACTTCCCTAAATGTGATTCTAAATACATTTTCTTAGTGAACAATGTTTTTAGATGTTTATATATACAAGCAAGACAGGTGTCAAGATGCCCCAAACTCCTTTTTGGGGGGGGAAGAAGGAGGGGTGGGTGCATTAGTAAGCGGTGGTATTCCTTACTCTATAATGTCTGCATGAAGAAGAAAAAAAAATATATTTAAAGAGCAGACAGCTTAAAGTATGTTCTTCACAGTAATGTCAAAGTATAATACTGTAAAGTTCTGACCTTCTTCTGAACTTCCCCAGACTGTCAGGTACTGAGTTCCCTGAAACTTGTCAGCGGAACAAAGTTGATCAGATTTCATGTCCCAAGCAATCTGTCGCACTTTCTTACCCTTGGGTTTTTTCTTTTTTCTTTCTGTTGGGAAACAGTTTTAGAACTGAGTGTTACAGACTTGAGACTTTGGCCTGTATTCTCAAATAGTATTTCCCAACATGGGAGGCCAGTGCGGTGCAGAGGGCATAGTCCTAGACCTCCTCCTGGAGTAAAAGAGGTAGAAGGGAGGCCTGGACTAAAGAAGATTGAAGGACTGATCAAAAGATTTTTGCTATCTTGGGTTCGGTGACTTGTTAAATCTGCTAGTTCTGGTTCTGTCCATCCAGTCTGCTATTTTCTGCTGATTGTAGAACAATATTTAAATTATAAGAAAATAGTAATGAGAATGGAATTTAACATTTAGAATGGGAAAAGCTGAACTTGGAGCTTTGTTATGCAGCTTACTTCCTAGTGATATAAGAAGGTTTGACAGGATACCATATGTCATTCAGAGACTCAGAATTGAGTCCTCTTGTCATATGTTAAGTGAAAGAAAAATATAAAGTATTCTGAAGCTGTTACTGACAGTCCTTCAAAAAAAATAAATGAAACTTTCTTTTCCAGAGCGCAAGCCTCCTTTGACAACAGCGGTTTCAATGGGAGAAGCAGAGCAATCTACTACTGTGGACTCAGTAGATATGCCAAAGGTCCAGATTCCTCCCCCTGCTCATCCTGCCCCAGTCCATCAACCTCCACCTCTGCCGCATCGTCCCCCACCCCCACCCCCCACCAGTTACATTACAGGGATGTCTACTACAAATTCTTATATGTCAGGGGAGGGTTATCAAAGTCTTCAGTCAATGATGAAAACAGAAGGACCAACTTACGGAGCTTTACCACCAGCCTATGGACCACCAACTCACCTACCATATCATCCTCATGTCTATCCTCCCAACCCTCCACCACCAGTTCCACCTCCACCCCCTACTTCCTTCCCCCCACCCAATATTCCACCTCCTACTCCTGGATATCCTCCTCCACCTACATACAACCCTAATTTCCCACCTCCAAGACTGCCTCCTACTCATGCAGTACCACCTCATCCACCTCCAGGGCTGGGAATGCCACCAGCTAGTTACCCCCCACCTACTGTTCCCCCAGGTGGGCAGCCACCTGTACCACCTCCAATTCCACCACCTGGTATGCCGCCTGTAGCAGGACTTGGACGTGCTACCTGGATGAGATAGCATGAGGTAATTTGCACGATACCCCCTTATGCTGACTAGGCAGGAGTAGCTAGCTGAAACCTACCTTGTAAAGATGAAGAAGAGGGTCATTTGTATAATTTAGAGGAAGAAATGAGGCAGTGAAATGAAAACTTAGCAGATCTGTTTGCAGTCTTGTTTATGGTGAGTTATATAGGCTTCTAGACTTTAATCAGCTTTGCAGTATCTATTCTAACTTTATACGTTTGACTTAAGTTTAAATCGTCTTGAGTTATTCCAGCACTGGATTACTTTGTACTAGCAAAACCAGCCATATTGGCTCAATTATATCAGTAAGAAGAAAATTTCCTTCTAGAAATCAGTGCCTATTTTTGAGTATCAAAATAGATCAAATTTCATGGCATCTGGCTATAAGAAGAAACTTAATTTTTAGTAATAATTAAAACAACATGATGTCAGGCGTAAAAGCTACTTTATTTAAGAGAGATTCTGAATGCTAGCTGACTGGAATCATTTTGAGGTGTTTGCCTTGCTGATAATTTTGTTTTGGAATGTACTGGTATCTTAAAGTATTGTATGTTTACACCTATTTGCAAATTCCTGTACATAATATATATATTTTCTAAGTGTGAAAGTCTGAATGTAACAACCTACTGTGATGTACATCCTGGTTATAAATGGGACTACTTTGTTCACCTCTACCCAAATAAAATTGGTTCTGAATCTAGTGGATTTCCAGCTTTTTCATCTTAGTTCAGAATTCATAACTGTAGTACTTACTGCAAGATAACTTCAGCACTGGTCTCCCAAGTCTTACTCATCAGTTTATTTAAAAAGAATGTATTTTATTTTATTCAACTAGAAGTATACACTATCACAATCAATATCTTACTTCATTTTTACTAAAATATTTCAAATGAATGTTTTACACACATTATCAAAAAAATCTGTACTATTACTTTCCCTCCCCAAAAAAGCCAGAGTGGTTCAATAGTAGGTAAAAACGTGTGCTAAGGTCTAAAGAATTTTGCTATATACACAACAGCAGGTGCTAACTTTTCCAGTTCTTTGTAAATCATATACAGAAAATAAAGCAGGGCTGTAAGATCACAGGTTTAACAGAAATCAAACTTTAAACTGATTTCTAAAGCAGCACAAATAGACTTTCCCCACATTATGAAAAATATACAATTTTATCACTTTACAGTCATGCACTTTGAAAAAGATCAGTAGTACTCTTCCCCCACAGTTTCTAAAAAGATAAAAGGTCACTTTAACACTGATTTCTTTTAATATCTAATATTTGGATAAAAATGTGCCATTCTCAAACAAGGTTGTGCTCAGCAGTCTGATCAAGGTGCAACGAGCCAACTGAAGCAGGTGACATGGCAGCACTTCAGAGCCTGTTATGGAAACGCCGCTTACGTCAGTCACTAACAAAAGCCAAGGATGTGATTTTACTTCCCTGAAGCAAGCAAAGTCCATTTGTAAACAGAGGATGCTTTCTTTGCCAGAGGATTGCAGAACCCAGGGCTTCAATCTTGAGGAAATTAACTTGGACTGTTGCCCCAAATACATCAATTTAATGGCTGCTATTTCAAGGGATGGTCCCATCCACCTTCATGTACAAAGCTCCTCTGGTTGTTTTCACTGAAGACAGCGCATAGGTAAATGGATTTAAATATGCATATAAAACATGTTTTTAGACAACTGAAAATTCAGCACTCAAGTCATCCTGTGAAGTCATTGAGTGTCGTTTTACCCCAGGAAGACACTTTACAGCTCAAATGGAGCTAAGTATGAAGAGTAGCAAGCCTAAAAAACCCCCAGAATGATGCCCAGTGTACAGCACTATCATGTTCTTCTGCAACATCTTCCATCGAAGGTTTACGCTGCCAAATAGAATCTTAAAAAAAAGCAGCATATACCCTGATAGTATCAAGACTGTTCAGCTGAACTTCTGGCTACCCTTGTAACTGGCTCTTCAGGATTTGCAGCGCTAATGGACTTCAACAGTACCACTATTTCCCTTGTAGGTGAGATCTGCAGGTGGAACAAAACAAGCTTCGCTTGAAGTCACTGAATAGATTTTGAGAGCGATTGGATAGCAGGGAGTATTTGACCGAGAATTATGTAGATGGCAAGACTAGTAATCTGATTAGTACCGCTCTTCTTGAGAGGACATGCTAGTTTAATATACTCCTAAAATAGCAAGCATGTCATCAACACAACTCTCTACAAGCGCTGGCAACATCTGCATTGCTTTAGTTAAAATTCGCTGATGTAAATTAACCTTGTTCCAAATATGCTTAAATTCTCTGCTTAATCCAGCGATTAGATGCTACCAAAATTAAAATGTTTTTTCAAGCAGATAGATTAAAGTAACCATCTGCTTGACGTTAGATGTTAAGGAAAAATGATGGCTGTACTTTACATCACCTATTCTGGTACAAAAATCAAGGTATAAATTCTACAGGAGGAAGACAAGTAATCAATGGTGACTAGAAACCTGAGGTCAAAATAAAACGCAAAGAGGAGGAAATCCAGAATCCTCTAAGGATGCCGTATTTTAAAAGAGACAGTCAGACTCTAGAATGGATTTTTCCACACTCCATGGGATGTAAATATTATTAGCCTTAGAGCTGGCTAGGCTCAGCCTTTGCCAACTGAGCAGTAGGAACACATGAATTATGGGTGAGTGTGTGAGTGAGAGTACGTGTGTCCGTTTTGGGGGATGGTTCTTGGGGTTTGGTTGTTTTTTTTAACTAACGCACTCTACTGTTACATTTTTATTTCTGCTTAGTCTTCCTGGTTACTGTGTATTTCGCTTGTGTTCCTCCACTGGCTTTTCACTGGTTACAGATCTGGGCTCTGACACTCCAAATTCTTTACCCAGGCAGCTAGATGACCATAGGACCAATTATGTTTCATGACTTGCAGCGTGGGCTCCTTGGTATTGTAGCAGTGCTCCATGTTAATGCAATACCGGCCACAAAAACTGGTAGAACAAATCAAGAGGAAGAACCTGTGCAGTGAATCCTGCTGTCTGTAGCTGTGAGTGATTCTTGCACAGAACAAAAAGGAAGTGATGGTGTTTGAGGTCATTAAATCTTTGAACTAATCACTAAAATCAATGCAACTTTTGAAGAGGAGGCTTTGATCTTTTCACATGCCTGTCTTTAGAATTATTTTACACCAATGATTTTTAATAACCAAGCCCGGCTTCCTTGGACTATTGGGAAAGAACATCTAATAAAAATACAGGGACAGCTGCTGTGACAACTTGGAAAAGGGGGAGTCAAATTCTTACAACTATACAAGCAGCTACTCCACAATAGCAAAATACAAGTCCCAGTGTTTTATATACAACCATTAGCAGGAAAAACCCACTTGTTTTGGTTCATTAATAAAAATAAAGCTTGAATGGCAGGAAGTAGTCTCACCCGACAGCCCATATTTATGGAGTTTTTATTCAGCGCTGCTAAGTTGTTTGGTTACCTTAGCCAGGAACCAGGAGAGGTGAGGGATCCAGCAACAACATTAAAAAAAAACCCAAAACAACCAAATCTTCTTTATGACGATGAGCTGCTCTCGAAGATCCTGTGAAAGCCATAAGCACTGTTAGGACGGCAGTTTCTGGTGAATTATTTTGTAGTAAAAAGCTTTACGGGGAAAGTGTTGCCATATTTGTAGGGAATACTGGTGTGTGGCTAAGTGACTTCATTCACATTACAACTGCAGAAATCTTGTGTCATTTGCTCATGAAAAATAGTTCGTTAACAGCTGATACGGAGTCTGAAGCCTTTCTGTGTGCTTGTGTGATGCGCACCACCGCACAACGTACAGGGTGGTACCGGTGTTTTTAGCTTGCCACTCGATACTGTACACAGCACCTTGTGAAAACAGTTGCATGTCATTCTTCAAAATAAGGACCTCCTAAAAAAGTGTTCGCAGCCCAGGAGCTTGGCAGGCAGTAAGCCAATGAATTCAAATTGCTTTTTCCTTGGAAGGCGCTGCCTGGAGCCACTAACTCAGCTAAGAATCATTGACAAGTGGGTGGACCAGAGCAATACAAACTGTGACTTCTCCGCAGGTTAAGGGTTCTTCTTGTTCCTCTTCGAAATTCTTTCAAGTTAGTTAATTCTACAAACAGACTATTACAACAAAGCAGGTTTGAACTACAATACAAATGATGCAAAAGTCTGGCATTATTGGATGGCTACCCATTGAACAGCAGTTCCAGAGCACCACAACCTGGAAATCAGGCCTTTAGCTGCCATATTTACACTATTGTTACAAAAAAAGCCAAAAAAAAAAAAAAAAAGAAAAGAAAAAGGAAACCCTGATAAAAATTCAACCCCTACTCCCAAAGAACAGGCAGCCAGAATGCTGAGTTCTGCCTCTTTAGTCTTCACAGGATCAATCGCCTCCAGGCTCCGGGGACGATGTTCCTACAAGGGACCCTTGAACTGGTTTCCTGAAAGATGTTGCCTGATCGAAGGTTTGGAGCTTGCTGCATCACCCAGTTTTCTCCAGACAACCTGTAAGAAAAAATAAAGGGGTGAGGGAGAGAAAGACAGGATTTAAAAAAAAAAACAAAAACCAAAGCCTTTGAGGAGTTGCAATATTTTCGTAATTGTAGTATGAAATTTTTTTAAAAAAGCTGTTTCCTAGAGCTGGGCTGTAATTCTCAGCAGAACCACTGGATGGAACCTGTGCACCAGTTTGCAAGGATAAAACATTGATGCATTTTTCTAATTAGTCTCTTTTGAAATTAAAACCATTTTTGCCTGGGGTAATAGTATAAAACAAATACACTGGGTTCAGAAGCTAAGTTCAGTGGTAGGTCAACCGTGCCATGCTTACAGAAATGATGTTACCATGCACAGAAAAGATAATGAAAAAGATAATGATGAAAATTATATATATATGTATATATATGACTTTCTAAAAACATACATTTTTTCATTCTAGGGCCACTGTGGTAAGGGAGGCTATTTAAAAAAAAAAGAAGCTGCAAAGCACTTCAGAGGTGCCTTGAGTCTACATAAAATGAATATTTAAAATAAAAACAGCTGATGATACACAAACAGAAATGAGTCTGTTTGGGCAGATGAAGTTACGGCATTTTACCGTTCCCCCTTGCATGGCTAGAAGGGAATATGGCATTAAGCAGACAAAATACCCTAAAAAAGCAGGCTCTCATTTACTTTGGTCTTGGCTTTGCCATAGGGATCCAGCAACCGAAGCAAAGTGCCTCAGGTCTTGCCAAGGATGCTTGCTCTGCGAGATGCACCTGCGTTCTTTACAGCCCTTTTTTTACAGTTGAGGTGGTTTTCAGAATTTAAATGGAGGGCTAGGCTCCTCTCTTCTGCTGTGATGCACAAAATGATGCCACTTGGGCTGACTGATGTGGACTTCTAAAAGAGAAGGCTCCATAAGCGCACTGCTGGTACTGTCCAACAACGCATCCCTGACTGCAGGCAACGTGCAGCTTGAGCCATGTTCTAGCAGAAGTCCCAAACTCTTTGTTCAAAGCCAAAACATGATCAAGGTGCTTTGAAGCTGGAGGCAGTGCCACAGCAGCAGACACCGCAGAGCAGTGGTTTGGTACCAGCGCTCACTGTACAGGATGTGGTAAGCTCAGTTGCAGTGTGGTTGCCCAACATGCTGGCAGCGCTAAAAGTACCCCACACACCATGATGCTGTTCAATGGCTTCAGACATGAATATTCTCCCTCTGCTGTTATTTTATGGTTTAGGCTCAAACCCATTCAAGCTGTATAGTTTAAAAGATGATAGCAACCGGTTGCTGCTCAGCACAAATTGAGTCCCTAAGGACACAGTCAACTGCTAACATGGCTTTCTAAGCCAGGGAGAGCCCTTTGCACTTGGTCAGCTAGAACAGCTACTCTATGCTTGAAGGCAGCAGAATGAGAAGTTATCTGCTGAGCAAAGGCTGCTCCATGTAAGTGAACAAAAGCACTCGGGTTACTGATACTCAAAGCAGTGGTCAGCAGAGCCTCCGTGCTTTCCCCGTGCCTGTGGATCTCACATCAAACAGGGCTTGTATGCAGCAGACCCCTGTTCCTCTGTACTTCTAACAAAAGATCATGAACAAAACCCCTAGAGTTGCTGAGAGGAGTCATTACATTGCACATTTCACGAACAATTGCCTTCTCCTTTTCACTCAGGTCTTCTTCATAGTTGTCTTGCATTTGCCTGTCCAAATTTTCATGGACCTCAAGGACCTACAAAAAACAACATGACAAAAGTATTATGCTCCTCAAATCATTAAGTGTCCCTAACAACCTCATTAACAAGTGTTTAAATTGGTAGGATTCACAAAACCTTGAGAGTCAGAGCGCTGCATGGACAAGCATGACACCGAGTTGGGCACCTCCATCCTCTTCCTTCCCTAGTGGTGGCATGCCTCCATCCTACCAACTGCACAGTGTGGCTGCCACCACAGTCCTGGGGCACCATATGATAATTGGCAGGGAGTTGCCTGCACCCACAAACACAGCTCTTCCAGGAAGGCTGCTGGTGGCAGCAGGCACCAGGCAGCTCCCCCAAGGCAATCCCACAGCAAATTGTGCTCTCTCCATTCCCCTCTTCTGCAGGAGCGAAGCTTCTCCACTCCCTTCAATCTGAGTCATGGGGCAACTGCGGCCAGCCCAGGCCAGTGGTTTTTAGGTCTAACTAGGTTTTAGCCATCAGGGAAAGATGCAAACAGAGGTTTGTCCCACTGAAAAGCAGAGCTCTACCCACTGCACAGCTTAAATCTGTGGTCTCCAATCAGCCATAAACTTTCGGATCTTAAACAGACATGGCCAATTTCACTCACCTTTTGGCTGAAAATTGTTTTTAACCCACTTAGTTTCTCAAGGGAACCCCTGGGAAGCCCATGATAACAATGAGCAAGAGACAGGTTATTAGCACAGAGCCCTGGGACTCAGAGATCCTGTTGTGATTCCTGGCTCTTACCCACTCCCTTTTCCAGCCAGATGCAGCCAGGTTGCAAAGGGGATGGGAACAGGGCGGAGAAAAAAAAACAGAATTGCTTCCCAGGACCCCATGTATTGACTGCAGTCCTCTGAAGGCACCGTCCCCAACAAGCACTGAGAGCCGTGGTGAATCTGGGTCACCCTCTCCTTGTGCCACAGATGCCTTCCGAAGATGGAGATAATCACCTCAACTCTCTGAGCTTTACTTTAATCTGCACCAGCACCATTTCCACCCACAGTGCATGGCTCGTAAAGGTAAGAGAATAGGTTGCCCTGTCACAATGCCATGGCTGCAGGGTGGTGTTTGCCAGCTGTTCGGTGAGTTCAGCTGTACAAACGCTGATGAATACAGGCGATACCCACAAAGTGCTGGTGCCAGGCCTGTCTGGTCCTCCACAAGCAGCTCGTTTTGCTTTCGTCTCACGCCTGGCTACAGGCAGTGGGCCAATGTACATGCCTACAGCACCCTGCCCACAGGAGCCTCTGGAGCAGTGAAGCATTATCACCGTTCCTTTCCCTCCTGAACGTGACTACAGGGCTTTGCCCGCAATATTAACGGGAGGAAAGCACTGCAAAACAGGATACATGGATGCAAAGACATAGGAACAGCGTGAAAGGGGTAGGGGGAAGGATTTGAGGCTCTGCTCTGTGGCTCAGAGAGCATCTCCAGCAGGTGCGCCCAGATCTGGGAAGAACCAGGTTTCTCTGCAAGACAGAAGTTACAGCTCCAGCACTGACTCCCCAGACCTGACACGTCCAGTGCTCATATGCAGCAGATTTGCCTTAGGAAGACAAGTAGAACTTCCGCGGAAGCAGCTTAGGACACTCCAAAAATTATTGGAAACATCCTGCCTGTGACTTATTCTCTTAGATTTCAGGTTGGCAATGTTTGAAAATGGAAAATGTCTAACTTTTAACCTCTTTCTTTTCAATAGCACTTGGAGACATGTTCCCAGCCACATGTGGCTGGTAAGACGCAGCACATCCTATGTGGTTCCTGTGTCCCACCATATGCTGCCCACAACCCACACCTCTGTAGGTGGGAGCCAGCCCTGGCATCCCACATCCCACTTGGGCTCACACCATCCTGGCCACCCCTGCAGACCACCTCCAGGGAGGCAGTGCCTGGCTGTGGCCAGGTGGTCCCTTGATCACAGAGATGAAGCTGCCTGGGGCTAAAGGCAGCTTTTGCTTCCTGCTGGAAACACGATGACCCACAGAATACCCCTCCATCGCACCTGCATGCATTCAGATAACTCCTCCGGATGGGCATGTTGCACAAGTCAGGCATATTAAAGCACAGGACTGCCCTGAGATTGTACTGCTGCTTCTGTGCTGATCTACATGCCACTGATGAGCAAGGTGGCTGGTTCAGTGTGCAGGGTCAAAGCTCCTGGAATCACCGAATGCCATCAAATAGCACATGGTCATACCATATTCATCCACACATATATAAAGCTGTACAGCAGGTGTATTTGTGTGCGTAAGTATTCCTACACCTCCGAGGGAAGTACAGAGCTAGATGCAGTGCAAGGATGGGTTTCACTCTTTGCTGAGGTAAACACACCAGCTGCTCCACGAAACGGGAGACCAGGGTAGATTATCTCCTGGTCTGCCTCGGCACAGCAATCCTGCTGTACTGCAACTGCGTTACGAACAAAAATAGGTCATTCTCTTAGGGCCCTTAACCTACTTCTAAAATGCACCAGCTAGTTTAACCAACATAGCTGGGACCATCTTTGCACAAACAAGAATTATCCACATCCATTTGAAGAGGAGAGGAAGGGCAAGAGGGATGCAAAAAGCACGTATGTGCTGACAAACACAGCATCTATTTTTTGCTAAAGAGGAGGGAATTAATTATTGATCCAGCCGGACTCTCACATAGAACTCGTTCGTCTGGAGTCAGCGTGCCTCCGAGGCTCAGCTGCAGAGGCAGCAGCCGCAGGATCACATCCTGTGCAGAGCGCCAGGACTGCCTGCCTGGCAGCTAGCACTGGCTGTGTCCGCAGGGCAAGCGTCAAGGACAGCCATGGTTTAGACCAGTTAAAGATCACATCACCTCCAGCCTCTGCTTCCACCAGCCATGCATCTTGCAGGCACAAGAGTCTCAGTGGGCAAAAATAAACTGTTTTTCTACCACTTGCACTTAAACTAAAACTGCATTCCCTAGTCCAGGAGGTGTGGAAGGGTGGCACAGCCCATTTCTTTCCATGGAAATGTCTTTTTATGGTGTCAACCAGGCAGAGCTGGAGCTGAAAGTTGAATCAGATGAAATTGAATTGCATTCAGTTTCTGAATGACTTGGGATTCATTTACTCTGGAAACCATACTATTTCCCAGGCCCACCCCAAATCTAGGTAGGCATTCTGTAAAGATGTGTTAGCACCCTGGGTATGGGAAAAAGGGATTTGGCAGGATAAAACCCAACAGCCTATCCTGGAAAGGCATGCTGGAAAAAAAAATACACTCTGAAGAGTGAAATCACCTCCTGAAGAAAGACAGGAAGGCACCTTAGTGCTGACCCAGCCCCAGCCATTCTCAGATCCTGCCAGGCACCGCCTCAGCTGTTTAGAAGAACCAGGTTAACGTTCCTCCGATTACACCACTGGGGACTATGGACGTGCCTTCACATAAATTGTCTATGGCTCAGCTGAAGTTCAAGGACCGTAGATTCAATGTGGGTCTAAGAAACTGGGGTATATGCTCCTGTGATTTCTGCCACATCCCAATGCAAGAGTCTACAGAAAACAAAGTGTACCCTGGGCTCGAAGTGGCTCATGCTGTCCACTCCTGTTTGCTCTTCACCAAGCCGCACTGACAGTACCGGGTCCTTTGCAGATCACTGGCACTATGTGACCTCTCTGGGTAAAATGCCAGCTGGCGAGGGCAGTCAGCTCTGCTTGGGCACAGGACGATTCCCTGTGCAGAGGAATGGGGCTGGACCACCTAACACTGCTCTTCTGCCTGGGAACACCACCTCCTAAAGTCAACTTGCATGCCACTCTTGATGAGCATGCTTGTCTGGCATTCTCCTGCTGATATGTAAACTGTGAGGAACACCTCAAGTATATTAAGTTCTTCTTCATGACTGCAATGATGTCTGTGACCAAGGCACAAAGTCACCTGGTCCATCACATCCACCTTCCTGCTGACTTGCTATACTGGCCCCGCATGACCACACAATGCATATTTAAAAAGCAAATAAAAAAACCAACCCCACCAAAGAGTCAGGAGGACTGCAGTCAAGCTTTGGAAGGGGAGTTCAAAGTTGAAGTAAGGGTTTGTGTATCAGGAAGCACTCTGAGATTGAGTGATGTTTTCTGAAGAGTGCAAGCCTCACTGATTTTACTGATTTATAAGTCAACTGGACAAAGCACTGGGGAATCTTGCTTCAGCAAAGAAACAGTCCCTGCTAAGACTTTTCCTTAGTTTAGTTAGGGCCAAATCCTGCCTTACTCAGCATCAGTGGGAGTGACTGATCACCTGCTGTGATCACTGCGCAGATGGAAGAGGTCCAAGCTGCTGCTGTGGGGGAAGTTGGGTTATAGGCTAAATGTTGTTCTGGTGTATTTGTCTCCTCCTCACCTCCCCATGTCTTTAGCAGGTTTGCTCAATTCCTAAAAAAAGTGCTTTGATGTTCAGTGAGGTACTGAGCTGTAGCATATGTACCTTTTATTCTTGTTAGCAAAAACAGCTGTTAGGAGCGCCAACCTGTCATCTTGCTCCTTATTTAGTAGGTGCAAATAAACGAAAACTATTTCAGAAGCAAAAGTAAAGAAAATCCCTAATGTGCTCAAGGAAGAATTTACGCTAAATGGCAGACAATACTTCAGCCACATAGCTAGTGTTCAGCTGCCAGAAAAGCCAAGGACAAGGGACATTACATAGATGGGTGCAGACAGAGGCAATCCAGAAGCCCTGCAGATCCATGCAGAGTGCACAGCCCCACAGCGACCTTTGCTTGGGCACCGAGCTGCATCCTTGCAGTCATACTGCTTCTGGACAGACCTGTATTCAAGCAGCTCACAAGACAAGAGAAGCCAACTTCCCACTGTCCTTACCTTTCCTTGTGGTAAGGAGCTAGCCTGCTACAGCATTAAGGACTTCTTCACATAACCAAGAAGGGCTTTTTCTAATATCCAATGTGATATAGCCAAAGTGCAAAGTCTTGTTTGTAGGCTACTCTCTTCTCCTCCTCAAGGGAAGGTCATGAGCTCTGTCACAGGTGGTGAGTGTCTAAGCTGGTAGCTGCATCCAGTTTCCCACATGCAGGGGCTGGCACTGGAAAAGCTGCACAGTTCTGCAGGGTGCAAATAAGACCTACTCCATATGCTACAGCATGTCGTGGCCAAAAACATTATCTTCTACACAACTGAAGAACCACGGCTGGAGACAAACAGCCAGTTTCCCTGTGCCACAAGAAAGGAGGGGGAGAGATTGAGACCTTGACCAGTTTCCTCAGCCTTCTCAATTTCCAGTTGAACCTTGGAAATGGGCCACAGGATGGAAAAATAAATACCTTCTCATCCCTCCCTGCCACAATGACCTACAAGAGAGTTTTCTCCGATCTTCAAATATGAATATTTTTAACCCTAAGTACGTGAGCAGGACACGTCAAGTGAGATTATTTATGCCCCGTGAGATGTGACTGCTATGTCACCTGCTTCCTGACTCCAGCCATGGCACTTCACAATGTTTTGAAGACAGAGAAACATACCCCACAGGCCAAACTATGAAATTGCAGAAGAAAATTTCTTCCAGTCTTTGATAGTGATCAACAAAGCTCTGAGGTAGAGGATTAATAATAATAATACATGCAAACAACCAGTCATCCAATTTCCTTTCTATTTCTTCATATGCATTCTTGCACCAGACCTCCCAAACTTAATTTCCAGTTTCCAAGAATCTTCCTCATTAATTTTCCAACCCTTTACATAAGCTTATCAGACCACATCTTAAAACCATTTATGTTCCTTGCCCTTACTAAGAAACTCAGTCCCATAAACCCTAAAGCAAATAGGAACATAATTTTCCCCCAGAATATGTTCATAATCAATTTATAACTATTGGCTCTTGTAACTTAAAAACCTTGTCAACTCTGCTTAATATTGTCCCTCACCACTGCCTCACCAAACGCAATGAACAACAGGAACAGAAAAGTATGAACCCCACAGTTTGGGAAGAAAAAGCCAACAGCAGTAGTAGGGACTGCATGAGGGCTTGGATGATTAAACACAAGCGAACCTGGACTAGTACAAAAATGTCAGAAAAACAAAGGTATCAGATGACCCTGCAATGTTCTGCAAGGCATCAGTTTAGCAGATCCATATGCATATATACACAAGAGAAATGTCACCCACAGGTGACTTTCCAGCCATCCCTATGTCACCTTGGAAAGGACTCATGCTTCTCTGTCCCTTAGATACTCAGAAGTTACTTACTTAACTAGTTAAACATTTAACACCAGGGTATTACATTTTTCCTGCTAATGGACGGTCACTACGACTTGAGAACTGCTGTGAAATCACAGAGCAAGTTTTTCTCCTTTCACACAGCTATCAGTGTCCCATGGCTTTTATTGCCAACAGTCCTGACTTTAATCCCCACTGATGATGCACATATCTACACCGGTATGATGCCATGGCTTGGTGTGTATTTACATAAAATAAAGTCTTTCTCCTTTGAAGACTGCTGCAGGATTTTCAATAGCAAAACATACATAGGAACTGCAGGTTTTGTGTCCCCTTTAAAAACAGGATTTCAGTCATCACTGTCACCCCAGAAACCCAGTTTATGCAGGACTGATGAACAGAAAGGGTAACCAATACCTTCAGCATCAGCAGCTTTTGTTGGAGGATTCCCACCCCCAAAAATAGTCATGCATTAATTGCTTAATTCCATAACTATTTGAAGCAATGATTATTCATTACAATACAGATTCTGGTTACCGATAATCTGCCTGAGTACTAAATTTCTGTTTCTAGTTGTTGTGTTTCCATGAGAAGAGCAAACATCCAGTTCTGCCACTTTGGTGCTTGCTGCACCACGCCGCACCGTACCACACTGCACAGACCTGTGGGGATCCGCAGCATCCCTACCTTCATAGCATGAACAACAGCCTCTGGTTTCTGGCCAACAGGGACATATCCTGCCGCAGGAGAAGATGCAAGATCAGATGTCATGCGAGCTGGTCCCTGTTGAAATAAAAGAAGATATGCTTTAATACCCTTTGGGTCATTTAAGCAAGGAGAAGAAAATACACAGAAAAACTGAGCACTGGCTTCTTTCAAATTCAATCCCCTTCAGTCACCTGCAAAGACAAAAGACACCACTACCCCTTCATCACAAGTCACTTGATTTAATGCCATTTAAGCCGTACATCACTCAGTCTAGATGTAGTCAGGCAAAGATCACCCTGGTTTAAAGCTAAATCAATTCAAGAAACATTTTTTGCTCACTTAGTATAACTTTGTACAAGGACAAGATCAAAGACTTCTCATCCTTCTAGACAAGGGAGCAATGCAAACAAGCTGATTTTCCAGCACAAAGCAGTCATTTCTAAGAAGCTGCATTCAGGAAAGAAACAGTTGGCATAACTTCATTGCTTTTCTGGCAACATTTTCACATAGACATCAAGTACCGATCTTCAGCTACAGAGAAAATTGTGAAAGCAACCTTAAAACAAGCAGATGTCCAAACCTAATGTTGGCCGAGTTTGTTCCCAAAATGCTGGCCAGTCCTCCTGCATGAAGGATTTCATTGGGAAAGATGCCGAAATTACATTTTACAAAAGATTTCTACTGTCCAAACAGCCTTGTAAGCACTTTTCATAGGGCTTTCCTTTTTTAAAGGCATCTGACTTGGATTATGAGGGACAATATCTTTATTCAGGGAGATGCACCCTGCCTGTCCCTAATATTTTTGCATTGCTTTGGAGCAGCGGGAGAAATCAACAATGAAACCATTGACCAAACTCGTATTTAGTCTTCACATCCTTTAGGAAACACAAAGAATTATTATACTGTGGGCCTCTGAAAGCAAATTAGGATGGCAGAGCGGCATGTAGCACCATCACAGGAATGCTTTCACATACAACACACGAGGCACTCCATTCTCATCTTTTCTATGTTTAAAAACACAGCATGTTTTATGCTTCATCTCATTGCTTTGCCTTCTAAGCCAAAGCCAGCAAGCTAGTTGTGCCAGAAAGGAGGACTAGCGCAGGGGCACTTCACCACCTCTCATTCTTCCAAATGTTTCAAGTTGTGAGGGCCTTCCTACTAATAAAAGTGTTCATGTGCATACATTAAAGAAAAAAGATGGGCCAATCCACTAGGCTACAGACAAAAATAGCATGAAAGGCATGGAGCCTTTCACATCTAGGCCACTGATCTGCGCTTAACCCATGTCATGACCAAGAGCCATTTACTCATAATAGCGACCTTCATGAATTGAGTTCCTGGTGATACAAAAACTTCCTTCTGAGAGGCAGACATCCCAGAAAAAAGTTAAATTAGACTTAACAACTCCACTACCAGACTGCCAAAGCATGGGACCAAGAGACCCTCACAGGGTGGGCATGGTTCTAGACCTGCTAGCAGAGGATTACAGCTTGGTAGAGCTGTGGCCACCTGAGGACATGTCCCCAGCCATCCCATCTGTAACATCACATAGAACAGGCAGAGGCTGGGGAGGATGCACCAGGGACTGAGTCCAACTTAAGACTGCAAAATGGATCACAAATTTCTCACAGGGCTGGTAAATGCAACAGGGTCCTTCCAGAATCAGCCTCCCACAGAGGTCAAAGATACCAACACATGCAAAATTCCTCTGGTTTCAGCATGAAAACTGCCTTCTTTCCATAAATGACCAAGATCACTGCAACCAAAAACACGTTATTTAGGAGTTTGCGGCCATGAACCATACTTGATATTGATCTTCCCCCACAGCTCTCTTTAGATGTAATACAGGAATATCAAGCAAAAGTCTAATATCCAATATTTCTTCTGAGTTCAGATTAATCCGACAAAGTAAAAAGAATTCTGCTGGATGCTGCTGACAACATTTTAAATACCATTTTCTGACCAAACTAGAGTAGATCACAAGGTTTCCTGTCTGATAGGCAGCAGCACCTTCTCCTCAGAGAAATGAAGTCACTAACAAGCTACAAAGCATTGCCATGACTGTAATCACTCTCAAAATTATTGCAGAATACAAATGAAACCAGAATGATTAGAGAGAAATGTTTTCTAAAGAGTTTGATCATACTTAACCAATCACTATATGACAAGCTAAAAGTAATCCTGCAAGCACAGTGATGCACTGGATATATCATATCACACACACAAAAACATTCAAAGGGTCACCTTCCTTCTCAGGTGAGTGGCTGAAATTCAGCAAGGGCAATCAACTGAGCTCCACCTGAACACAGGTAGAGAATTTGACTGAAGAAAAGAAAAATAATGTTAAAGAATGAAGGATGCAGCAAAGGAGGCAGATCCAAAACTTGCTGTCAGTATCAGTAACAGATGACTCAATTTCTACAATAGGCATGATCCTTGATCCTTAGCTTGGAAGCCAAAACCCCCAGCCAACTGAAACAGATGTTCAAATTACTGAGTGCAATCATCATCAGTGGCAAGTGCACCAAACGACCACTCTGCTGGTCAACTATGCCCCAAGCCACAGAGACCTCCCCACCACCTGAGACTGTTACTACTAAAGGCCAAACATGCATGTGAAAAAAAGTGGGGGAGCAAGCAAGGATCTCGTCAACATCCTTGCTCTTTGAAACCGTAGGATGCAACAAGTAAAAATACCAAATTGTTAAGGGTGGCTTAATATTTATCATTACAATTGGTGCTTTTTGTACAGTTGCACAATTAGGTAAAGCTTTTTCCAGACACACAAAGAGTTAGAGTTTTATAAAGGGGAAGTAGGTGCTTCATTCCCACTGATTTCAGTGTGGTTCAGAAAAAAAAAAGCTTCAGCAGACTCCTACCAGCTTCCTGCATGGAGGCATACATAGAGGAGGCCAGAAAAGAGGGGACTGTAGTCAGCAAGGAAAGAAATGACAACATATCCAGCGGATGCACAGCCAGCCTTTGGATGACAGAGGGGAGGAAAACGGGCAGAGTTCACCAATAGTGTTAGCTGAAGGGAAGGAAATGGAAGGAATTGGAGATAAGGTCAAGGTTGCTTAACTGGAAAACTGCCAACAGTGGGACAGAAGGGAGGGAATGGGAAGAAAGAGGAGGATGTGCACTTTATCCAGCAGGAAACCAGCTGAGATGAAATGCAAGGGGAGGGGGAACCAGAGATTGGAGACTGGAAGAAGGGCAGGAGAGAGGGGGAAATCGGGAAGTTAGCATTAAGGTAGTTGCTGAAATCACAGAGATGGAGGAGATTCCTTATGCCTAAAATAGATGCATTTGGAAACTGTGGGTAAGAATTACCACAGCTGTACCCAGCATTCTGACTGAGCTGCTCTGAGGACCTCCACCACTGCAGAAACCCATGTCCTTCCCATTCCCTATAGCCAACATTTTCACAGCCATGGGAACACAACTGACTCAGCACCCTGATGGACAACAACAACAAGGTTAATCTGGTTACACCCTAAGAAGCAGAAAATGCCCATATAGGCAAAAAGCCATACAGTGTGTTTTGGGGCATGAATCACTCAATTTCCTCTCCCTGTCTAGTTTTGTCAAACATACACTCTCTGTATTCGATGGACATCTGGCTTTTAAACTTGCAAGATTTTCATAGAGTTTGGTAGCTCAGAGATGGCTCACTTTTCATCCTCAGACATGTAGCTGAGATGCCACATAATTATATAAATGAATGGCACTAAAAGACAGCTCAGAAGTCAACAAAAAGAATGCCATTATATTTATAATAAGGTATTGAGAAACACCATCTTGATCATTTTTCTAGTTTACTTCTACTGAGGCTGAACCTCAGCAGAATGAGAAGCAGAGTCATTTGAAAATGCAAAGTTTCTTGCATTCTCTTTAGCCCAAACCAGCTTTAGAGTTACGCCACATTTACAGCAGCAGAGACGAACTGGAAGTTAGCTTGTTCAACTCATCACTTACGCAAGGAATTTGTAATTCAAAAAAGAAAACAACTGTACATCTATGTTCTGGTGTCAAATGGTCACTTAGGTAGAATTACATCACACACCACTTTGTTTCATCCACAGCCACAGTTACACTGCCAAAAGAAAGAGCTGCCCAGCAGTGAGATTACCAGCCTAACTAAGAGTAGAGGGCTCTAAGTTATGTATTGGATGCACTGGAGTTCCTGAGCATTTGGAGCACCTAATTGTCCCTATACACAGGATTTGTTGAGCACTGCACCTCTGTGACTCGGAGGTAGTTCTCCAAGATATGTCTTTAAGAAGCAGGAGTCCCAGGGAACCAAAGGCTCTGGAGACGTGTGTGACCCATCCAATGCTTCCTAGGTAAGATGGTGTTTTGGCAAACCACTGTGTCAGTTCAGAGAATTCAAGATTGCTGTAGTGTTGATCTCCGATGAGTCCAGCCCTGGACAGAACAGCCCTGCCAGGACAGCTCTGGGACTGCAATGTCCTGAGAGGCTCCTGGCCTGGCTCTTTGCATCCCTCATAGGAGGCAAGTGCCAAGTACCCATGTACCCAGCCCATCTCCCAGTGGGGAAACCATGACCAGAGCTATTCCTCTGCTTTCACTGTGCAGACAGCAGTACTGAAGCACCACTGAACACATTTCCCTTTCAACCCTCACCTGCTCCTCCATTTCAAGCAGATTAGCACTGGATATTTGCTGGTGTTCATTACGGGACCAATGCACTTCCCAGAGCTTACTGTTCCCATGCAGCATCAGCCCCTTCCTCATCCTACCAGCCTCATATCGTGCATGCCCTAACCACAAATCTACCAGAGAAGCCCAGTTCTGTTCGCGACCCTCCCAGAAACTGCTCACTGGAGCCTGCAGGGCTTGTGGTTCAATCTCCAGGTCTGTAAGGAGGTTCACAGTCCAGCTGTATCATTAATAGACAGAGAAAAGAGAGAGGAACTCTGCAGTCTCTCATGCCAGAGCATCCTTGAAGCAACATGCTACATACAAAGTATACATCCTACAGTTCTCTATAGCTAAGAATGATGCTTCACCTGGTGATAACCTCAAACCCAAAGCACCAAACAAACCAAACTGAACTAGCCCCATTCACTGCCTCAGCCCAGAACCCAAAGACAGTCAGCAAAGCGACAGCTCCTGATGTAAGAAAGAAAAAGACCAAATACTGCCAATGGGCTTTTTTAATCCGACACCAAAAAAATGAAGAGCAGAGGCCTCAACTTGCAGCTGCTGGAGAACATCTGCTGCTCTGTATCAAGCCATGATGGCACTGCCAGTGTCTAAAACTAAGTTGCCTAATGAGTCCTCGCTGGCTCTATCTGGTTGCATAGGATATGGTCCAGCACAGAGGCTGACAAGCACCACTGTCAATATTCCATTCCTACATATTTGGAGGAACAAAATTAATAGGACTCTCTGTAATAGGGCATGCTGGGAACTCCTGATAATGACACACCTCCACAGAGGCAAAATAAGGCTTAAAATATGAACATTTCTTCATAACAGTGGGAATTCTTTGGAACCCAAGAAGAAAAGAGCCTAACTGGGGATGACAGGTGTCTGCTCTTTTAGAGGTTTTGGGTTGGAAATCTCAAAAAGGAACAAAGAAATTGCAATAAACAATTTCTCCTTGATTTCTCTGGGGAGCTGAAAAGACATGAGACCTTGGTCATGTCATCAGTTTTCTATCTGCTTCTGCTCAATTATATTCTGTCTTTTAATGACAACCTTTCTTACCTCAGCTCTGAGAGAGCTATTCCTGATCTGCAGAAAGACTGCAAAAGACTGAGTTTCAAAACTCAGAGAAGAACATCATACTGATTTTACTTAAGTCACAGTGCAGGCACTGAGGATGCTTCCAACCAATGTGGAGGGTGCGAGCAAGAGTTAGTGCTTCTGAACCTCATATCTTCTCCTTCCTTCTATTAATTTTTGTCTACCATTTCAAAAAACAAACAGACATTTAGGATTCAAACCAAATTAAATAAACCACGCTTTTCTAATGGCATACCTCATACAACATTAAAGCTAAATGGAATCATATCAAACACAGTGAGGTTTTTATTACCAAGACAGAACAAGGAGAATTACATTGTAGGCAGGCACTGCCAGACAATTCACAGTAAAATTCCCAGATACATCTATTTATCTTGCAGTGGTTCTGTCTGCAGCCTGCTTACCCAGGTTTGAACTATACCTGAGCCCTTCCTTAGCACCCATTACCATCCAGGGGTTTTACATAAATAAAGGTGCCCACACCACCCTGTAAATTAGGAACTGTTAAAGGACAAGCAGGAGGCTGTTACATGCCCACAGTCACATGGAAAGCAGGTGGCGGAGCCAGGCAGTAACATGGAAAGGTGCTGTGTCTGACTGCAAGCCCCGGCCCCCGTGTGCTGGCAGAATGGGGAGCCCAGCATATTTTTGTTTTATGAATGGCACTTGTGACTACAAAGTTCAGGAAGTGCATGGAGCAGCTCCAGCCAGAGACAGTGCTGGGGGGAGATGGGGGAAAACTGGCAAAACCAAGAACTGAGAGCAGAGGGCCACTCTGGCATGGGAGAAGCATCCCTGGATCCTCACAGGGAGCGCACTGTATCCCCAAAGCACAGTGTCCCCATCAGAAATGTAACACAGGCAGCACCAAGGGCAAGCACCAAGCTCACACAGACAGTCAGTCCATTCAGAGAGAGAAATCCCCCTTCACACAAAGATGAGTGGCATCCTTGGAACATTACACACAAAAAATATCTCCTGTTACCACCAGCCTGAGAAATTCCCTGGGCCCAACAAAGGCAGATCAGACGCCCCCATCATTTTGAAGCCTGAGCCACATTTTCTGTCTGCTGCTGCCTTGCAGCTCCAGGAGGGTTAACGGCTAAAACAAAGCGATGGTGCTGCACAGCACTGAAGCGTGACACAACTCCCTCCCTTCCTTCAGAGCCCCTTCCCTCCCTGCTGCATCTTCTCATGTCCATGGCAGCCCTGCCACTGCCACCATGCTTGGTGCTCCTGAAGAGGTATGGCCCCAGAAGTGCAATGCTACCTGAAGACACCCAGGCAGCAGCCCCAGGGCTCCTCACCGGCTGCAGGAAGGAGATTTCAGAGGCACAAAGAATCCAGCACCGGCTCCTCTGCAAACCACATTGTGCAAAGCACAGCCTGTTTGCCACACTGCTGCAGGCAATGCCAGACCTCTTGTGCCTGAGTGCAGGACACCCTCGCCAGAGTCAGGGAGCACCCAGGTCCCTGATATGTCCGGTCCTCCTGGCAGATGATCCAAAGCAATGATGACACTTGGCTATTGTTATTTCATGCCTACTGTGCAGAAACTCTGCCAGCATCCAGCTCAAAACAAACCACTCACTCCCTCCTTATGCACTCAAATGGCTGCACAGCCCCGTGCTCCCAAAGTCACAGTGGGCTGCCTTGCAGCTGCGAGCACTTGACACCCTGCCACCAGGCACAGGGGAAGGAACACGTGGGAGATCCTGCAGACACCAGCTCCAGCACAACACAGGTCCCAGCCACTGGCAGGAGTGAGTGCAAGAGCCATCAGTACTCCCTATTAGCATCTTCCTTATCAAATCAAGAGACTTTATTGCAGATGCTAATCTCCTTTGGCATTACTTAATTTGCTGCCTTTAATCATAGAGAGCAGCTGGTCACGCAAACATTCAAATCCATGAATTAACTGCTAGGTCCACACAGGAGCCAGGCAGAGCCCATCTGTATGGCTCAGCCACCACCTCCTGCATCTTCACAGCCACTGCTGCATTCATGGATATCTACCTAAGTAACAAAGAGAGCTTACATGGCCCTTTTGATGAATTAATTTTGATTAATTCTTTATCAGGGAGTGTAGTGATGGTTTCAAACTGAAAGAGTATATTTAGATTAAATACTAGAAAGAAATTACTTAGTCTGAGGGCAGTGAGACACTGGTTGCCCAGAGAAATTGTGGATGCTCCAACCCTGGAAGTGTTCAAGGTCAGGCTGGATGGGGCTTCGAGCAACTTGGTCTAGTGGACGGTGTCCCTGCCATGGCAGGGGGTTATGAACTAGAAGATCTTTAAGGTCGCTTCTAACCCAAACCATTCTATGATTCTATAATTTAAAAAAAAAACAAATTAACTGTTTCACTGCTTTCTGAGCATAAACATCAAGGACACTAGGCAATATTGTCCCTGGCAGGCAGGACACAGCTCTGGCTGTATGGGCTGTGCTAGGGCACCAAGGGGAAGGGAGGATTTCAGAGACTACCCAGACAGAACAAAGTCAGGACATTGTTTGCAGCTGGATCTCGTCTACATACAGGAAGGGTGTCTTTTCTCAGCACCGCACCAACAGCAGATCGCAGCCCCAGCCCTGAGAAACTCCTCAGCACATGCAAAGCTGGTGAGCCAGCTTCCTCCGGCAGCAGATGGGGAGAGGAGAGCAGTCACTGGGTTTGTAACAGCACTGTGGAGCTGGAAACAGGTGCATGCTGTTAAAGAGCCCCACTGACAGCTTCAGCTGCACCCTCAGACTGTGAAATGATCACCAATGTGACATACTCAGAGCAGTTTCAACCTGTAACTACCTGATGCAAGAAAACAAGAAGTCTGACTGCTATGGACAGAGCAAGCCCACTTTGTCTGTGCCTGCAAAGTGCACTAACTCTGACTGACTCACAGGGGCACTATCAGCATAAGTATTGTGAGAGGTGCTGGTTCTTTTAATAAAGGAACGTCAGTACATTTGATTTCAAAAGGAAACAAGTGGGTATTTTTAAGACTTTCCTGATCTTGAAGCAAATCTGATTTGGGGATGTCCCAGGTGAAAGCGTCCGGGTAGGTGGAGGATGCACACAGATGCAGGAGGATACCTGCACACATCTGTATTGCCCCTCCAGGTCTCCATTCCAGCTGGCTGCCCTGGCTGTCACTGGTGAAGCTGTCTCCTCCCAGGCCTGGGGCAGAGCGAGGGTCTGCCATGCCCCTATCTCCCCCCCTCATCCATTGCCAGCCTCCCACAAAAACACATAAAAAGTGAGCACGAGAACCTACAGCAGATCCTCAAAGCAGCTAAGTTTTCTCGATGTTTTCTGTGGTTACCTGTAAGAGTGGATTATGGATACAGGCTGTCAGTGCCTCTTTTGCTTATCAAATCCCCAAACTTCTGTTATTGTCAAACTTTGTGCCCATTGCCTGCCGTGGGGAAAAAAGCCACTCGCCTCTCAGAGCCGCTGCAATAACTGCTGATGAAGGGCAGCTGCCTTCAAAAATGGATCAGCTTGTTCTCAGCTGCTGGTAATACCCTCTGAAGCTTCACAATAGCACTCCCCAGGCTGAAAATCCCGACAAACCTTTTATTTTACTTTCCCTTTCGCAGTCGCTTTTTCTGCAGCAGCAAAACGGCTGCCTTGAATTTCTCTCTTTGTCTGCTCAATTGCATCATGGTGGTATCGGTGCTGCCAGTGGGAAGGAGCTGCCTTCTGCTGTGCTCCTTGATCATTGTTTCAACCTGTCTGAAAAGGGAGAGTCACTGCTGCCGGGGTAACGTGAGAAACAGGCCTGGGGTGATCTTCCAACACATGCCAGCAGTGCCCAGCTCAAATGAGAGGCACAGAGATGGGGCATGGGGACGGGAGAAGGCAAGGGAACATCAGGACACTGCACAGGATGGGCTTGGTGGAGCAACAGGAGGAGATGAAGGCATTTTGAAAGGCTGTGATGTGATGCTGAAGCTGCAAAGAGCAGTCCTGGGGATGCCAGAGGCATGGAGCATCCTAGGGATCCCTGCGCCTAGGGGCTTTGTGCAGCATAGCAAGGGGCTGGGAGCTCCATGCTGGTGGTGGCAGGGTCCAGAGGCATCTCAAGGCCATGCTAAGTTCCCTGGTGCTCTGGCTGACTCTGCATGGGCATCAATGCCCAGAGGGCTCCCTTGGCTCTTCTGGGTGCATCTCCTGGGCACCACAATGGGAACAGTGTTCTCTGGCCATTTCAAACTTGATTTTAAAAGTCAGGTTGACTTTAAGAAGCTGATGCAGTTCTCCTCCCTGAGAGGAACAGATTTACTCCCACACAGGCTGAGGAAAGGACTAGCAGATTTGTTCTGGGTCCCCCAGCGAGACCGGAGACAAGGCTTGGGCCACAGCCATGTCTCCCTGCTTACCCTAAGCTGGCACAGGGGCTAGCTTGGTCCTTCCCCTGCAGGGAGCTGAGGGAGAGAAACCAAGTCACTGTCTCACTTTTCTCCTGCCTTAGCCCTTGTGTTGAAGACAACAGAGACCATCACCTCTGCAGCCAGAGGGAAGAGACAGGACTGTCACTGAGGCTGGGGTTTAGCTACTACATGCCCTTGTATCACCTCCCCTCACCACCACTCTTGTAGGCTCAGGAGACAGCCTGTGCGTCAGCCAAGGACTCTCTCATCATCCCTTCCCACCCCATCTAACAGCTTCCCTTTACACCTACAGACCACAAACATTTGGGTTTGTTTTTATAAAAGCGCACACACCATCTGGCAAAATGAAATACGCTTCTTGCAAGTATCTCTACAAGGCAGAGCTACGAAACGCAGCTGGTTGTGACAATGTGGTGGGAATCAAGGGAAGAAGCTAAAGAAGCTGGTGCTGCAGTCAGGCAGCCAGAGCCATCTCCCTGGCTTTGCATCCTGCATGAAACAAGCACTGGAGAAAAATGCAACTAGGGGCAGTACCGGGAAGCCAGGGATTCAGCAATCCTCTCAGCTGAGTGCTCTCTGCTACATAACCACACTTGCCCTGCTTCTTTGCATTTTCCTATGCATCCCGCTGTTCTTGTAGTAGATTTAGGGAGGAAAATGGAATTGTCTCTTCCCAGTCTGTCCTCTAGTCTAAACCAGACTCCTGAGAGATGCAGCTTTGAATACTCTAATGGAAATATCACTTTTTTCTGAGATACTTCTTGTAGACCCTAGGGACACATATAAAGGCTGGGCAATAGCACCATCATCACTGTCTACTCAAACAAGGAAGTTTTACTTAGCCCTTGCAGAGCCCATCTGCAGGTGCTTTCCCCAGGGACTCCCTGCTATGGACCTGAAATGAGCACAGGTCCTTTCATCCAGCCATCAACTACAGCACCCACAGATAGGTCCTCATGCACCCAGCAGTGTTGGGAGCTCCTGCTCAGCAAGGAGTCACACAGAAAACTACTGCAGAACAAACTCAGTACAAAAACTTAAGGAAGGGGAAGGTGATATTTATTTTGACCTAAAACTGATTTCTGTAATGTGTCACTCTTACCCACGCACCTACAAACTCATACTCGCACATTAACCAAAAGGTAGATGTCCACGTGGTGTGGTCAGGGTCACTTTGTGTGACACAGAGGATGAGGGACACCCACCAGCAAGTCCTAATGACAGGTCTGGCATGCCTCCTCCATGACAGCAAAGAACTGGGTTTTGGACACATTTTTCACATGCTTTAGGAGTCAATGGTTATTACAGGCTGATCTTTATCTCAGCATCTTGCTTACTTACCCCCCATAAACCCTAGGAAAGCTGCTGCCTGTTGTCTCCTTTCCTTCATTCTGGGTACCTTATCTAAGCCTTCCTCTTGGAATCACAGGAAGCGCAATGGCACATCATGGTATAACCCTGGTCCCGTTATCAGGGAACAGGCCTTCTTTTGATGAGCCATCTGTGCTGCAGCCTTATCACAACACAGACCTCCTGGTCCTGATGCAAACCACACATCCTGCGGTGTTTACTCATTTGTTTGCTGTCGGTTGTCAGTTTGGTCATCAGCACAGGCCATCCCTGCATCCCTTGCTCTAGCGTCCCTATTGGTGTTGCACACACACTTTTCCATTCACAATCTATCCACATTAACCTTAACATTTCCATTACAAACCTCTACAGACACTTCCACTGAAAGAAGGACTCCTTTTATAAATGGTATGAATGCTGCTACTAAATTTTAAGTCTAAGCCAGGCAGGCTAGCTCCAACTGCTAGAAACAGGCTGGTTCACATTTAACAGTGTTTAACAACATGGATAAATGGCTCCTCCAGGCAGATGGCTTATAAGCTTCTCAAGATGAAGGTACCTCCAACCACAGGAACATGAGCAGCCCTCAGGGCACCTTCCCATGCCCGGGCACTGAGATGTACCTGGGACAAAGTGACAGGGGCAAAGCAGGCAAGAATGTGAAGGTCTGCAGGGACCATGTGTCCACGTGGGCAGCCAGAGCACCCAAGAAAAGACCAAAGGGAGCAGAGAAGAGACAGAGATGCAAGCTCTGGGCTATGCCCCTGCCATCTCATTCATCCGTGGCTGTGCTACAGGGGCCTCAAATGTTCCAGAAGTCACTAGATGAGATTCCAGCTCCTAGAAAATTAATTGCTGAAACATGACTATTAGTAACAAAGTAAGAACCTTACTGCTGTGGATAGGGAGTTTCCTTTTCCACCATACATTCTCCCCATGTCAGAAATGTAACTCAGCAATCATTAGATGTCACCAAAGTTAAGGACTATCTAGGGTGGGTGGATTTATGGAGAGTGAGAGATCTGAGAGCTGACACCAAGTGTGGACAACTCCAACTCCCAGTATTCACTCATCATTGAATTAATACTGGAGAAAGCCCATGCAAGAAACAAGTAAACTCCAGCAACACTATACTGTTCCAAAAACACCGCCTTTCAGTGTCCACCCCTGGAGGACCCTGGAGCACTTAGTGCTATTTAGCATAGTGATAAAGAACTGCCTGAAAACCATGCTATGGAACGGGTGATTTCCCACCCAATTCCTTGAAGGGAAATATTGAGGCATGCAGTGGTGAAAAGAAGGTACATATGTTTGTGTGGGAGACTCCCTCCATGGTGGCAGCCATGTCTCCCTGTCTTGATTCACAGCCTTGCACCAACAGGGCTCCTCATCCCCCTGCAGTGGCAACTACCCAAAACTCCCATTATTCTCCTAAAACTCTCAGTGTTACTGAAATGTAATTTTCACCTCACTAACCAGAGGAGAGGCTGTATGACCAGGCAATCCAGACTCCTTGGACAATGCTAACAAACAATACTGAAAGTTGGTAACTCCCACCTGGTACTGTTAAACTCCAGAAAAGCTCTGAGCTGGAAGAGTTTCCAGGATAGACTGAGCATCACCTTCTCTGTGCACTCCAGCTGCACCTCTGAGGCTCCCAGTGTGCTCCTCCAACAGCTTCCTGCAGTAAATCAGAGGGCTGCTAATCTGAGCGCACATGGAGGAGCCATGCAGGGAACACACACAGTGCAGCGAAGACATGAATGCAACATAGGTGAAAAAGTCTGTTCTAGCTACCACGGAGAACCAAAGTACCAAAGACACAGCAACAGCCTGGGCTAGCAAATGCAAGCACAAGCCCTCCAAGGATGCTTTGGGATTATTTTCGTCACTGACACCCAGACACCAGGCTGGCCACTGGGTCCTCAGCAGTGCACTGCTTACAGGTACCTCAAAGTCAGCTCCCATGCCTGGGACATCATATCTGACTCAAGGGTGAGCAGGTCTGGAGGCTGCCAGCAACAGGAAAGGTCAAGGCAGCCCAACCAGCTTGCCCTGCAGCCTGCCCCTTTCATCTCAGAGGAATGGCAGGTCCCACAGGGAGCTGCTTGTTGCCACCTCCTCTCATGTCTCACTCAGAGTCCAAGCCCGAGGGACTACCAAAGGACACGGGGAGCCTCTGGTACACCATGAGATGACTCTGGTTTGCAGTTCCCAGGGCTGGGGAGTTTGACCAGCCTGCTATCTGTTCAAGTTAACATACATGCCACACCTTCCCTTGCAATGGCTAGGGTCTTGTAGGTCAGAACCCACACCCTGGGACTGTTTTTCCTGGATATTTGGTGACCACTGCAGAACACAGAGCAAATATATAATTTGCAATCTGCATGATGCACCACTGACTAAACAGGGCGCAGGCTGCTATTACGATTGTCTTTCGATTCTGTGTCTTGAGCGTGCACCAGTGTCCATGATCCAGGTTCCACTAAAAACACCAAATGTTTCACTAGCTGAGGTACGTCAGGGTCACAGAGAGCTGGAGTGATGCATACGTGCAAACTGTGTGACAGTGAGGGGTATGCCGAGGAATTTCCCCAAATTTCCCCAAAGAGTTGGATGTGACAGCTTTGGAGCCAACACCAATTGTCCATCACTTGCCCACATTAAGCCTATACAGGCACAAAGAGGAACGATTTCTCACAAACTCATGCCTGCTGTCAAAAAAAAAGGCTGCAGACAAAGTCAGGTACGTCTAACTGTCCACTTTCTGGGAGGTGCCTGAGACATTAAAAGACATCTGTATGAATTTGTGATCATTATCTTTCCTCACAAAAATAATATATCAAGTCAAGTCACAAACTAAAGGGATTTTTGGTAGGAATAAGCAAATAAATTGCTACATAAGTATCCCAGATTACATAGAGTTGGATCCAGTGCTGGTTTTGATATTCCCACAAAGAAGGCAGAACACAGCCAGGGTGACAGATGAAGGTGAGTGTCATGCAGCACCTGGGCCTCTTCATAAACTCCAGGTGCCAACTCTTCCTTGAGGAAGGAGTGACAGCAGAGACAAGTGGCTGGGAAGGGCTCCAGCAGGCAGCACCGTCTGCTGCCAGCCCTCATGCAGCCCTGGTGAGCTGTGTGGGCCGATGGTCAGGCAAAAGTCTTCTGCCAGCTCCCAGCCCAGGAGCAGCTCCTCTGCAGAAAGCTGCTGACTGTACCCCGGCCTGACCCACAAGATAAACGTAAAATTGTGTTTAGCAGAGCTCCTCAGGGCAACCAGCACAGGCCAGCTGAGCATCCCCTACCTGGAACCAAGCTGGGGATCAAAAGCCTGAGCACAAGGAAAGTGAAGCAGAACCTCCAACATTGTGAGGCACCAGCACGGCCAGACAAACATCTCCAGGCACATATTTCTGCCCTCCTTATAAAATCTCCAGACTTTATGGAGCACAAAGTTAGAAAAGTGGATATTCAGCCACAGTCTTCCATTTCATTTGCATGGCAGCAGTCCAGAAGTTAGAAAGGGGGCCTGCTTTCACACTGGCGTTTCATTTATGCAAACTTTCTTAAATTATTATTACCCCCATTTTTACACCTCTAAAAGGTATATTAAATCTACAGAATGACTTTTACCCAAGCAGACCGCCAATGTACAACTGGTCCTGCAGCCCTCGCAGCTCTGCTGACCAGCATCCTGGACATGGAGCAGAAGACAGGGTGGCAGGGAGGTCCACCAGCTGTGCTGCCATCAGGCTTTTGCTCATGTTCACAACACTCACAGCCCACTCATAGCAGGACTCCCTAACTGCATCTACACTTTCCCTGCAATCGAAAATGATGTTACCAAGCAAATGTAGTTTCTCATGCAGTCAGGCAAACATCTGGAAGACAATCATCTGCCAGGGCTTGGCCTCCTCAGCCATGCCTGGCACACCAGTGCAGGAGGAGCCCTGGCACAGCAGCACAGTATCCATGTTTCATAAGAGGCTTTAATCAAGATTCTTCCATTGTTTAAGAAGCAGTGCAGGCAGATCTCAGGAAAGGTAAACTTCATTCATGATACAGAAAAACCTGCAATGGAAGTCCTAAGAACTTAATCGCTAAAGCAACCCCAGCCACACACTGCCAGACACTTGGCAAACCATCTTTCACCTGATCCATGACCAGCTTTTGTCAGCAGGCATACAGGGCATTTCCAAAGAAGGAGCTGCAGGTATAACAAAGCTCATCCTTGCTTTAAAAGATGCACAACAGTGAACATCAGTTAACAGGAAAACCTGTGCTGGGAGGTTGATGATCCGAATTAAGGTAAAGATCAATGTTTCCAGGGGATCCTCATCCTCCCAAAAACTGCAGTTTTCAGCTGACTGTCTGCACCACCATTTTAAGGGTGAATTCTCAGCTGGGAGAGCCCCCTGTAATCTCCACATGCCCCCCTCCAGCCATGCTCACTTTTGGGGAAACCCATAGCGCTGTCTATATAGGCAAGGAAACATCTCTTACATTTTGCAGGGCGTCTTGATACTGCGGCAGTGACGAGAGCTGTGATTCAGAGTGGTATGGGGACAACCCTTTCCTCAGAGTCCTCAGGTCCCCTGTGCTGGACTGCTGCAAAGACAACAACAGAAAACAGGATGTTCTGTATTAATGAGAAGAAGGAAAGCCGTGCCCCTCTTGCTGTATTGGCCTTCCCCATGACTGCTTCTTCCAGTGACCTGTTCCTGTTACTTTTCCCTGAAACAGAAGGGACAGTGAACATTGTAATAAAATGCTTTTTCCATGCCCACACCTGGAGAAAACATTTGCAAGCAGCTGGAGATGAGCTGTTCAAGGTCTACCGCATTAACTGATACAGTAAGAAGGCATTTTTAGATTATCTAAGTTCCTACATGTTCCTTAAAAACACCCGTTAAGATGCAAATGAAAAAAACATTTTCAAGACTTCAGATTAAATCAAAATCAGCAAAAGAAATCCATGAGGAGACACTTTTTCTTTTTAAAACAGCATAGGCTATTCCAATCACCTGTAGGTGGGAAGCAAGGAGAGTTTGTAAACATTTCTACTGTAATTCATCTAAGTCTGCAAAATGTGTGTGACAGGAACAGTTTCTTATTTGGTTATAAATTTGCACTCACCCACAGGTCTTAAACAAAGTCAATTAAATAAAGGTAGTCTACATGACCCCAGAAACCAAACAAATGCAACCAATAGTCTGTGCTCAAAGGGAGAAGCAACACTGGGTGCCGAGAGTACCGAATCTCGCGGGGACAAAGTTTCAGTCTCATGTTATTAGTTCTCTCTCTCTGATTCTGAAATGGGATAGTCCTAGAACAAGAGTTTCTCATTTATAAAAGTACACCCATAAAATGCCAATACACAAGTAGTCAAGATCAAAGGTCTGGGAGAAGATTATATCTTTTTATTACCGACAAACATCGTTATTAACTTTTCATATTTTTAAGACTACCAAGCAGTGCACTGTCTTCTGTTTTAAAGCTATAAAATCATGACCTTTCAGATTTTTATGCTCCATTAAGACTTTTGACTTGCATTTGCTGCAGAAATGATGTTTTCTACTTCAAAAGAACGAAAGAAAAGCCATTGGTGCAATAAAATTTAACAGGAAATCTCATAAATCAGCTCAACTGTGTAGAAAAACCCCTCAGTAACCCCAAAGGCCTGACCATAACTGAATTTTTGAGGACTGTGTCCATGCATAGATCTCTGGAAATATGGAAAGATCATTTCCATTGCTTGCTTCCATTTAGCAGAGAAGAACTGGTACATTCAGAGTGGATATATCACTTTCTGTCAATGTCAGAAACATCTTCTTGTAGCTACATGGCCTGCTTTAGGACATGTTCGGCTTTGGTTTTATTTCAAAATGCTGTTTTCTTAGGTTAAAACATCTAGTGTGACCCAGTACTTTCACAGCCATTCTGGTGCACTCACCCTATCAACTTTCCTTTTACAAGCTGTGAAGGGAAGGGCAGTTTTCAAGAAAACCATCACAAGAAATGGATGCTAGTCCTGTATCACCCAATCTGCTGGAAACTCTTGTGCTTCACATGGAGTCAAGTGATACAGAATGACTTCAGCATATTTGATGTCTGGGATTCCCTTGAATTTACAGGGTGGCATCAGAGAAGATCACGGCCTCTATTTCTTTCACATTTCACAATAGAGAGTCAGAAAGTTCTGAAGGAGGTAACTCCTTCTGAAGCTAAAAGTGACTGCTGCAAAACTGAGTTTTCTCCACCATGCCTGGGAGGTACACACTTACAAAGGAAGGTTAGCAGGTCACAAAGGAAGATTATGAAAAGACTCCTAGTTTACTGTTTTTGTCCCAGGCATGTGATGTGTAGGGGTCTCTTGGTGATTGTCCTGAAAGGATTCTACCCTGGCTGGTTAAGCGTCCACTGCCCTGCTGTGTGCAACCTCTTCTTCAATATTGTATGAGCATGGGGGGACAGCAACCTCCTGGGGAGATCCCACCACTCTGCTACCCACGCCTTTAGTTCGTCAGCTCAGTAGCTCAGGCACCATTCACTGACAAATGGGCACTTGCATGGACAAGGGAAAAGCAGAATAAAACCACAGAGAAAAAATGTGAGGTTGTAGCTTTGTGCTGGAGACTCCAGACGTCACAGAGTCTCTGCTCCAGAAGGACATGCACCGCCTCACCAGTCTTTAGAGGCTCTGGAGTACTCAGGCTTTTGCAAACTGCACTTGGACTTGCAAGATGCCACACGCTTATGGGGCACCAGGAGTGTAGAAACAGGCATGAGAAAGAGAGATGTGGTGGACATTTGTTTGCCTCCCAGAAACTTGTTCTCTTGCCTCCAGATCAGAATGGGCTTGTCTACATTGGACATAGCACATTTCATCACACTACAGCTTGTCCTCACAGAAAGTCAACATGCCTCACCCACCAAAGGAAGCAAGGCCTAAGCCTGGTCAACAAACAGTATCCTACTGCTGTGGCTAAAAATACGCTAGTTTAAATTGATTTAATTTAGCTGCCCTATGCTCCTGCCTGGAGCAAGAATCTGCATTAATTTCAATTTGGCTTAAATGGGTTGAAATTGTGTTGGTAAATATACAGATACAGTCAAAACTCTGTTCTAATAAGTGTTGATAACGGATTAGTTCTATTGCTTTTTTTAAGCAAATCCTATTTAAGACTTGTGTGTGACAAAACTATTGTTAGGTTGTTTCAGTGACTGCTGATTATGAATCTGACCTAATGCATTCAATTTGATGGAAAGATTCCCACTGAGTTCAATGAACATCAAAACAAGCTCTTAATTAAAGAAAAGAAAGGAAAAAAGAAAATGGGGGGGGGGCGGACACGAAAAGAAAATAAAAGACATCTAAGACATAAAAATGTGGAACAGAGATCTATCCAGAAGATAAATTAGATGTTTGGGGCATGGGGTGCCATGGGCAAGAAGAATCTTCATCTGCCACTATTCATAAGGCATTCATATTGGAGATGGTCAAAGAAACACTTTTTCCTACTGCTGTCAGCCATAAAGCCAGTACCTTTTATGAGCAGTCAACTAAATGTACTTTTCTGTCTATATTTCCTAGAATTTGTTTCAAAATGTATCTTATTCTAATAATGTTTTACAAAAGCCTATGAATCACAGTTCTGCACTATTTATTTTCCTTGCACTAAAAGCAAATGTGTATTTCTTCACCATAGCAGGAAAACCGCTTTTTCTTGCTTTTTTAAAATTAAAATGGTGCAGTGACACATATTCATCAGGCCTCCCTAAACATTTACGCATTCATTGGGCTTTGCCAGCAATGTTAGAGCTAACTAGGAAAAGGAAGTGAACCCCCCATTAAAAAGCAATATGACTAATGATGCATCAGAATGAGTAGCCAGTACTCCACTTAAACCTAAATTAAAAATCCTGGTATTTGCATTGTCAATCCACTCACAAAATGGAATCTCTTATTACCTTACCCAATTTTCATTACTGAGATGTAAGTGGCTCCCAAATTGCTTTTCTGGTCAGGATGGCATTTTAAAAGTACAATCCCTGATCATCTCTGTTCATCATCATTGTTGGAGATTATCTCAATCAATGGGCAACATGTCTATAATAAATTACCCGTCAAGTAAAATCACTTCACATTTCTGGGGTTTCAAGGAATTAATCAGAAAAATCATTTTCACCTGAACTAAAACTCCACGGGCGAGTGCTGTTTCCATTGAACTTTTACTGGGAATGTTCTCTAAACTGAGGAGCAGAGAGAGGGAGGGACACAGAGGAAGGAGACCGAGAGAGAGCTCAGAGGACTCATAGTCAGTTTTTAGTTAATCTGATCAAATTTACAGCTTGCACAACCTGAAACAATACATTTGTTCCCACCAAATGCCAACAACTGGCCATTGACTGGAGTAGCTCTCGCCCTTTTACTATGAATTTTTTTCAAACTCTAGTTTCATCCAAATGTTGGGGGAGAAAAAAAAAGGGGGGGAAAAGGAAAGCAAATATGAGAAAAAGAAAACATCTGACTTTCACAGTGGTACAAAAGTGCAAGACCTCACCTAGGTCTAACTCAGCATCACTGCACAGGGTGTTGCCTCCCTTTATCCACTGATGAGCACAGGGACAAGCCTGCAGACCAAACACCTTCGCCTTCAGCGCAAACCTGTGCATACACACTACCAATGCTGACAGCTCTGCAGTGGTCCTTCAGACACAGTAACTCTTCATTATTTGGAAATAATGACATGACATTTATTGCTAAATTTTTCAACAAGGCAGAACTTGAAGTGACCCCAGAAGATACCGTTCTTGGACCAAAGCCTGAGATCTTTGTCAGCCCTGTTATGAAAGAAATGGACCTCAACACAGCCCTCCTGGCAGGGAAGGGAGTTTTGCCTACTTATAGCAGTGAGAAAAGAATAGGACCAACAAATCAGGTTTTTAGTAAAAATGACTGCAAACCCATTTTTTTTGTCTATCTAGAAAACAGAAGCAATTTGATTATTAACATGAGTGGAAAGTGATAAGTATTTTCCGCAATAAATAATGCATTATTTTAAATACTTTAGATAGAAGTTAAGGTCTTGGTGCTTACCCAAGTCTAAAATAACATTTTTTTAAAAATCAGCAAACACTTGTTCCTATCAAAGCTTTCTATCCTGCTAGCAGAGAGAAGAAATGGTGGCCTCTGACTTTTTGACCTGATGTGCTGAGTGATTCAATTTGAAAATAGCACAAATAACACAAGAAGATGGATGGTGTTTGTGGTATTTTAAGGTCAAAGTACTAGAAAGAAACGTTTATTTTCCTTTCTGTTCTGTCCAGTAAAGTCAGATCAGTGCTGTGGCCATGTTGAACCAACTGTGAAGACAAAGTGTTGAAAAGTTAGACAAGTTAGACAAATTATCTTTTCTGTTACCCTTCAGCATTACTTCTGCTGGAAGGGAGAAAAAAGTCAAGGATTTCATTCTGAAACACTTCAATGTAACAAAATGGACCATTCTTAACAGAAATTAAAGACAGAAAGACAGAAATTTACTTGATACATATTTTTACAGTATTTATGAAAGAGATTAGCAAAACACACCCAGAATAATTTCAATTAGAATTATGTGCAGAAGCGACTGAGGAATTTTAAAAAGCAGCACTGTCAGCTTCCAGTAATTCATGAATTAGCATTCAAAACGGGGTTGTTACATAAGCAGCCTTTAACTGGAATTTTTCTCCTTTCACGTAAGTTGTAATAGCCGAAGGCTGAACAGAGGTTAAAAAATAAAAATTAATCACAAATGATCAGTTTGACCCCGTGCCCTGTGGAAATATTAAAGCCTTTACAGAGGGTCACAGCTTCCCTTTTCCTCACAAGCTACAGGGTCACCTTGGAGCAATTCGGGTGTCTATGCATGGGCATCCCATGCCTAAGCATTTCCAAGGCACCCGCAGAGGCAGAGCTGCTAGAGATCTACATCCTTCTGCTCTGCAGCGGGAGCCAGGAGGGATGGCCCTGGTGGCACTTGAGGACTACATCTGAGCACCTGAGATGCTGCTCTCTTCACCTCTTTATAACTCATTTTAACCTCCTGCATTGTGAAAGCTTCCTCTCCTGGTCCACATGACATTTAAAAAAAAACCAAACAAAACAAGTACCAATTTGGAGTCCTACAAAGCCCCTTTCTGTTTACCCCTGGGAAGTGCCTTTATAAAGCAATGGAAAAATGTGTTCAGAATGAAGAGGAGAATCAAGCAAATATGAGTCACTGACAACAGACTTCCCAGCGGACTGTCATTACGGAGGCTTTATCATCAGCTTCGTTCTCCTATAACGCAGACCCACTGGCACTGAGCTCAAGAGACAGTAAATTACACACTACATCACTTAAATGTGTTAATATTGTATTAGCTATTCAACATAACTTTAGAAGAAATTAGGCATCTTAACATGAAATGCAACTAGATGGAAAGGAATACTGTGAGGAACTCAATACTGGCAATAGAAGTTACGCTTATTAACACATATTCAGAAGATTTTATTTGGACAAATTAATACGCCACACCATCAGAGAGAAAAGCAATTTCCATTTTTTAGTGGCTCCTCCATGTTTTCGCAAGCACAGGATTTCCTTTAGCTGTCATTTAAATACCAGGGTGAACCTGGTCCTCAGCAATAGGGCAGTGGCGTCCCATCCCGACCATGTAAGCCCATAAGGATTTGGGCTTATCATTTCCATAATTCTCTATATGAAAAAGTCTATATGAAAAAAATGTCATTCTTACTTCATACTCTGGTTTTACCCCATAAACCTTGGATGTTAGACAGAAAACTCTGCTAAGACCTCGGCTTTTGATTATATATATTTGTGAAGAGAAAAAGGAGGAAGGTTATATTTCAGTCCATTGGGTCAGGCTGCTTTCATCATTATGGACTCTTGTACTGCTCATTACCTGAATTACTTGCCAGTCACTTTAATATAAATTCTTAAACCTACTGGCAACAACTTTCTAAACCATAATTGTTCCAGTAATTGAAACTGCCTCAATTTTGACACTCAACAACCCATTGTTTGCAACTGGGTAATTAAATGGAAGGTTTAGTTCAAAATCTTTTCCTGTTGTTTCCTGCAGCAATTTAGCTAAAAGTACCAACTTCTCTTCAGGTAGGTAAATGGCTTTGATTTGAAGTTGGTAAAAGCTCAGATATTACAAACCAATGTGTTTTGCGCAAGTACAGGTGGGAAATAAAAAATAATTAGGGGCATATTTAATACATTCAGATTATTAAAAAACGGAAATCACAACATTAGCATGGGAAAGAGCAAGCAATCAGAGCCCCAAACAACCAGCAACAATATTAAAAGGTAGCCCCCAGATCCAAGAAGCTGTTTGTGGATGCATTAGCTCTCTACACCTCACTGAAATTTTGTAGCAAGCTGTTGCAGTGAGCCAGCTAGAAGGGAACAGAAGAACACTATACATTTGGAAACTTAGCAGGAAAAAGCCATTTTATCATCTTGGAAAAACTCTACCACAGATGACCAAAATAAGCTGGTCTTACATGCAGCTCTTGACAAGATAGTATTATTATTACTTGAACTTCAACCCCTTTACTCATATTAATGAATTAAGTCTTGCAGAATCCATCTGCATAGAATCATAGAATCATAGAATGTTTCAGGCTGGAAGGGACCTCTGGAGGTCATCTAGTCCAACCTCCCTACACAAGTAGGAACATCTCTACCTAGGTCAGGTTGCTCAGAGCCACATCAAGCCTGACCTTGAATGACTCCAGGGATGGGGCCTCCACCACCTCTCTGGGCAGCCCATTCCAGTGATCTATCACTCTCATGCTAAAGAACTTTTTTCAAATATCCAGCCTAAATCTATCCTTTCCTATCTTAAAACCATTACTCCGTGTCCTACCATTACAAACCCTTTTAAACAGACCTTGCCCTGCCTTCCTGTAAGCCCCCTTCAGGTACTGGAAGGTCACTATAAGGTCTCCCTGGAGCCTTCTCTTCTCCAGGCTGAACAGCCCCAACTCTCTCAGCCTGTCTTCATACGAGAGATGCTCCATTCCCCTGATCATTTTGGTGGCTCTCCTCTGGACACGCTCCAATATGTCCACATCCTTCTTGTGCTGGGGGCTCCAGAACTGGACACAATACTCCAGGTGAGGTCTCACCAGGGCAGAGTAGAGGGGCAGAATCACCTCTCTTGATCTGCTGGCCACAGTTCTTTTGATGCAGCCCAGGATGTGATTGGCCTTCTGGGCTGCCATTGCACACTGATGAACATTAACATCTTACTATCCCAATTTAGAGCATGGTGACCCCACAAACCACTGACAAATTTGATCACCCTGCAATTTGTCACAATTGAAGATATTTTACCATACCCACTGAGTTCAACGGCACAATCAGAACACACGGCTCTGCAAGAACAACCTGGCCCAAGACATCCTTAACCAGTGCAGCAGAGTGGCAAAGTTTTGCCGAGGTAAAGCAGAAACAAAGTAGATGCTGCAAAGCACCTGCCTTGCAGAGCTCTCACATGGGCACCAGGGCAATGGCCCCAGTTTCTCGTGACCTCAGCACCACAGGCGAGTGGCCTTTCAGGCGGCTTTGTGCCCCAGTGAACATTCCCTACCACATGACCTTGCACAAAGATTTCCTCCTTATCTCATTAATCCATGTTTTAGGGTCTCATGCACCAGGAAGTCGAGGGATGGGCAATTTCACCATGTGAAGCTAGCAGGTAATTGAATTAAGGTTCAGTAATTGTAGTTATCACTACAAGACATATTAAAGCAAAAATAAGCTCAGCAAAGCATGTATCTGACTTTAAGTATATGTAAAGAGTCCCATTAGCTTCAACAGCATTTATCAGGCAAGCTGGAAATTGCACACATGAGAGTGCAATAAAAAAATCAACATACTTGATTTTGAAAGAACTCTGCAAATAAGAAGAAAAATTAATGGATGAGGTTAAAGCTATTTAACATCCTCCATGTCATGTAATAAATGAGCTTTCTGTAACAGGAGAGATTAAATTCCTTTACACTGGTACATATCCCTGTTGTACATGCAGCGCATCCAGGGATCATTCCTTAGACTGGTGACAAAGGCTTTAGAGGATGATGGTCTGCCAAGACACCTGCTCTACCAATTTTCTCTCCAGTATTCAAGCCAGCAGGTCACAAGCGCAACCTCAGCCAGTTTCATCAGTAAAACCATTTTCATTTGTTCATGTGGAATTGGAAATGGTACGACCCAGAGAACGAGGTGCACAGCCCTTGCACAGCAGCAGCACAGGGAGCTGTAAGGATGTTGTGCCATGGCTGGATCTCAGCCATTCACAAACACAATGCAAGAACAAGCATTCCTACACCTCCATGCTCTGACTTTCATACAAGCTGGGCGGGGGGCAAAGCAGAAAATTTCATCTTGTTGCAATGGTGACAACTGGACTTCTCTATTGTCAGGTGAGCTAACACTTTGGGAAAGGCCTAATAAATATCAGGAGACATTCGGTAAGAGGCTTAGCAGATTTTGCCATCTAAAACCACTTTTGGAAAAATATTTTTAGTAGTATCTCTGTGGGGTACAGGCAATAAAAGCAGTGCAAGTTTCAAACCTCTCCATTCTCTGTAGCAACCAAGGTAGGGAACTTCAGCATGCGGTTAATATTCAAGAGTGTCTGTATTTTTTTCCCTTGTTTTAGATCGGCAGAGAAAGATCAACCCTATAACTCATGGGAGACTCAGAAAATCAGCTCAAACCAAATTGCAGTATATAATTATAATCATACAATTGGCAGCTTTTGCTCAAGAGAGAATATGGGCTGGCACAGCTGAGATTCAAGCATCACAGCCTATAACCCAAATAGAAATGCAGCTCAATAGTCAACAAAGCCAAATGGAGCTATAACCATTGACATTCAGTGTAGCCCATGTAGTCTGGTCTGTGGCTTCTATGCTATGAGTTTAGGAGTCTCAGACTAATGGAGCCCATCCATGGCTCATTACCACCAAAATCAGTCTCTTCGTTAGCAATCTCAGTGGAGAAGCTAAGTTCCACCAGGGAAGCAGATGTAGATGTGGATGTAGTATTAAGCACACAAACTCACTGGACCATCCCCTGTAGTCACCTTTCATTTTCTTCTGTCAATTGCACCCCAGGCAATGAGGCCAAAGGGAACCAAGGCACCTCTCCCAAAAGCTCAGCCACAGCAACACAGCTGGGACTACCTTCAAGGCACTCCCCACAGTCCATAAAATGAGGGAGCTGGAAACAAGGAAGGCAAAGATCTTCTAAGAAATCAGAAAAGATCCCTTGCAGGCTTTAACTAATGCTGGGACCAAGTTGGCTTAGGGCTCTGCTGGCTTTTTTTTCTCTTCTTTTGAACAGTGCTCAGGGCAAGATGGACACTGAAGCCCCTTTCTTCTGGAGAACTGCTCAGAGGTTCAAAGCTCTCTCCCAAACTGGGACTCAAATAGTCAGGAAGAATCAGTTACAGTCAGTCTTAATTTTTATGATATAGTTTGAATATTATTTAAAAGTGTCCTATAAAGATTTAGATTTGCATTTTTGCCTTCATGAAAAGCAAAACAAAACTGACAGATATTACCACAAACTTATAGTTTTGGGTAAAGCATCTCTTTCTTTACAAAAGCAATGAATAACATCCTTCCCATACTTCTCTATCTGTTTTCAGATATCAGACACTGACTTTTTCTTGAGCTGGTCTTAAATCTGGCATTGAACCTACTGCAAAAATCTTTTTGTCTCTGCTGCTATGGCTTAGTTCCCCCACAAAACATTTTTCAGTCCTTCTCATACAGACTGATCCCTGAGACTCTGTGTACTTTGAACCTCTTTACATGTTACAAAGACACAAAATTCTGCTTCTTCATAGCCTGATCTAACTGCAGTTAAGAGCTTTTTCCTTGACGCTGTCTTCATATCTAAAAAAAAAAAAGTGGAATCTAGTGAAATTATTACATAGCTGGTTAAGCATAGGATATGACTAATCCCACATTTCACAGCTGGAGGTTAAACTGAGCTCATTAAACCCAATGTTCTTGCTTACCCACAACAGAAACAAATGGGGCATGGCAGAGCTTTGTATATGTGCATTTCTCTCATACTCACACTCTTGCACTGAATTTCAGCTCCAGTCCTTTGAAAATATTTAGTTAAGTTACAAGAAATTATATGATTGTCTCAAATTCCTAAGATTCAATAAACGTCTGTATGTTTCTGTCTATCTGTTACTTGGCTTCTGGATTCAGAACCTACTGAATTCTATATCCTAGGTTTTGGAGGAACTCTGTATATATGTGCTATGTGACACTCTCGTAAAATCCCCAGAACACACAATACACTATCAAGCTTTAATTTTAAGTTGCAAAAGCTCATTTTTGCCATTGATACTGCTTTTTAGACGTGTTCCTACCCATGAATGGGAGCTGAATACCAAGAGAGTATTTATTTTTGGTAGGTAGCAGCCCAATACCCTTATGTCCAAAGTCAACAGAAGGAACTCCATTGTCTTAAAGGGCTTGAAATTATTTTGGATGCAAGTCTGAGACATCTTTGAACTGCTCTTATAAAACTGTACATCTCTTATTTGGGGGCAAAAAGAAATATTTAATTCAATAAATATGTATTATTTACTTAAATCTCAAGTCCACTTATTTAATAGCAAGTTGGTAGGATCAGTCTTGTCATCTTAATTCATAAAAGAAGGAGGTGAAACAAAATACACTTGGACATTGATTTTGCATGCTATGTTGTCTAGAAACTTCTGCTGCCACAGCTAAGAAAGCGACATTTGGGTGATTCTGGTAACGTTTTTTGCATTTATGCATGTAAGCAATGCAATGCAATTAGAGGCCTAAATCAAAGTTTGGAGAGTGGTCTCATGAAAGTTCTCATGAGAGAATGTCTCATGAAAATCTGGTTCTGTGAGAGCTGTACTCCAAAATGCACAGAGTCCTGTAGAAAGTCTCACCATTGGCTTCAAAAGAATATTTGGATGAGGCCCCAAATACACATCCCCTTTTTTATTAGTTAAAATCAAAATGCAGTTAAACATTTAAACAGCTCATAAAAACAGTAATATAGTAACGTAGGGCATGTCCCCCTCAGTATTGTCAGTTTAAATGGAGACCAAATGCATTGGAAAGCTTTCATGTCTGAGCTGCTCTCTGCTACAAAAAACCCCTGCAATTCCCCTTGTGAGACCTTAAATTAAAGCAATTATACTTATCCTCCTCACACAAAAACAGGAGATAGACTTTGGGGAAATCAGACAGGTTTGTAATTTTGTTCCAGTTGTGGCGAGCATGTTCAATGTTCCTGGCACAAGCCATGGCCTCACAACAAAACTCTGAAGCAGCAATTCAAGGAGAGGCCCAAATGTTAAGACCCTACAGCAACTCTGACATCCAAGAGGCAACTCCTAAGCAGGAACTGCTAATGGCAGACTTGGCACAAAAGCAACTAATAATAAAACGACAGAGGAAATTGCACTTCAGCTGTCCAGGAGCCAGCCAGCACATTGTGGGCAATTCCTTTTTCTCCTCCGTCCTCTGCTCCTCAGGAAGAGATCAAGCTCTCTGCTGAACAGCATTTACATCTTTGTTCTTTGCAGTACTAATGATTCTTAGGCTCTCTTCAATCCCGGGATCCAGTTTTTTCCCCTCTCATTTTCAGAACAATATGCTATAAACTGCCTGCTGAGTGCATTTTGTGCCAAGTTCACATTTGCCTAAGAACTGAGGCAGCCTGTAGATGCCTTTACCATGGAAGCTCCCAGCTCAAAAACCTCAGCTCTGTTCTAATAGCAGTGATTACAGGCATTATTTACTATCATTTTACTATCTGTACAGCTGCAGCCTTCTTTTAATTCAGGCTAAGCATGCAGTTTCTTAAGAATAAGACTAAGTGCAGTTTTCAATACCTTCTAGGGATGCCCTAAAAGATCTTCCAATGATCCTCTAAATCTCAATCAGCTAGCAGGCACTGAAATGCTGTGAAGTACTGGTAATACTGAAGTCTATTTGGCGATTTTAATTAAATACTCCGGTGTTCCTCATAAATCCCTAAGGCTGTCCACTTCCTAGGGAAGATTTTTTTTTTTATTTCTGCTCTGTACCAGGGGACGTGAAATCTTCCCTGAAAGATGCACCAAGACCTCATTGTCAAATGTCCAGCTCCTCAGAGTCTTGCCTGCCCGATACATTTGCTCTGTTCAAGGCCAGACTTTTTGAAATAAAGGCGTGCAAAGTAGCTAGGACAATTTTGAGGAGGAAAATGTCTCTGGCATTCTGTTCTGAAAGGAAAAGCTACGCACAGCTCAGCAGAGACCATAAACCAAAATAAGTCCTGACAGCCAGACCACGGTGCACAGGACTTAGTTACGAGCAGAGAGAACAAGGTGATGAAAACCTGTAAACTTCAGTGTTAGTTAAAAGCAACCAATCTTGGCCATTGTACAGAATGAGCTGAAAATGCAAAATAATGTGACAGAATGGCCAGAAGTTTTTCACTGTTACTATGTCTAAAATAGTTACAAACCTAACCCGAATTGATCTTTGGAGCTCCCAAAGCTCGCAAACATGTGTTTCTCTAATCTTGAGGGGAAAGGATGTAACTACACATTAATTTTTAGTTTAAGGGGCAGTGTGAGGCGGCTTAAGGGGTCTATCTTCTGCTTGGACACTTTCAGCTCAGAGGAATGGAAAGCAAATATGGTCTCCCATCTCAGGGGTTTTATCTGAGTAAGATGGAAGGTACCCTCATCTAGTCAACCAGACACAGGGAAAGAGAGGTTAACGCCAGTTCTCCTGGGCACTCTCCACAATGACACAAAGGGAAGACAGGACTTCTCCCACATGATGTTGCATAAATTAATTGCATGCACACAGCAGAACTTCCCTAGAGAATCTGAGACTATAAAAGTGATGCCTGTGAAGCTTTCCAAAGCCAACACCCAACATTCCTCAGAGCTTACCTTCGTCTTCTCTACACCTTGACTAAATCTTCTAGAAACTAGCTACACTTGTGAGGAAGTCTGACACCATCAATGAGGTCCCCACTTGCTCTGCAGGGTCTTTGCCACTGCGGTCACACCACAGACACCTACCAGCACCAGTAAACAGGCATCAAGGGGCTTCTTCTGGTAGTGACATTCACTACAGCATCTCCCCAACCAATATAAACCAGGGCAACAAAAGCTGTGTGTTGTCAGAATTGCTTCCAGGGATTTTGCCAGCACAGCAATGCCACCCAAGAGCATGGCTTTCCAGTTAACATGGCCATGACAGAAAAACATTGCAGTGTAAACTGAGTCAAAGAAAGGCATGAAACTGGAGTCATTTCTCCTCAGAGGAGAAAGAATAGGAAGAGCAGTGATTACTGGTGGGTTAGTGATATCAGAATCTCACTTCCCAACTGGAAATACACATTTCCTTCCCTAGAAAGCAAAAGAAGTCAAAACCAAAAAAATCCACATATGGCTATCATAGTGTGGCTTATGAGATGGTACTTCTTGATCTCCCAAGGAGAGGAAAAGCTGTCTCCATTAATCTGTTAAACGAGTCGCCAGAAAAAGAGAAGTGTGAATCTCAGCACACCTGCACTACAGGTAACACGTACAGTGCAGAGCAGCTGCCTCAGCACTGGCTAGAAAGCTCTCACCTCTCCCACTGAGATTTTCTTCCAAAGTGCTTACAACGAAAGGAGATGTCAGGAGGCAGAAGAGAAAGTGCTGGGAACCCCTGAACTAACTTAATTCCATGCCTGAACAGGGTATAAAGACACCACCTCTCAGCATAGCTTCACATCCCAGATGTCGAAGAAAACAAAGCAACAAATGTCGCTCAGGATGCACCAGCTAGCAAAGGGGCATTGTGTCACCAGCCACCGGAATATAAACCCTCCCGTAAAGCTTGCAATATCATTTGCAGCACCGTCCTTCTCGAGTTTCTCAGAATGAAGCAGTATTTCAGCTCTATGTTTAGCACTTGGAGAGAAGCCAGGAAGACTTCCATAACCACCACTGATTTGTTAATCCCTTAATGCACAGGCACTGTTTGTTACTTAGGACACCAGGTTTCATCACTCCTCAGCATGCTGGCGATAGAGCTTCTTGACACCAGACTGCAAATATTATTGCAATGTCAATACTCCCAGGGAGAAAGCCAAGCCAAGTTAAAATGTGACTTTGGTGTTGACAAGCCAGTTTGGCACTGCAGAGTTCAAACGGCCAGGATCGCCTGGCAACTTTAAAAACAGGAGAAAGTTTGCCAGGATCCTTTTTGACTCAAGTCTTATCCTGAGATTCGCATGGTAACAGCTAAACACTTTCCGACCAGATGAAGCAAGCCAGAATACAGTAAGTGGATTATACTTTTCTGGGAAAGCGCTGGGAGCAACATGTGCATATGCATGTGAGTTTGTGCCTATACAGATTTTCCTCGTCTTTCTCACTGAAAGAGAAAACAATCCAAATCTAGGTTTGTAGCATGACAGATTTGGAGGTGATGTAGCTCAGTATTCAGCCAGACCACGGTAGCTTCAACATTTCTGCTGGCCTAGGGAGAGCTATCTCCCTGCTTATGATAAAAAGAGAAATTTCCTGTGCGTGATCTAAAATAGGTCAGATCCTGGTCTTTTTGAAGGGCCATTAAGACATCGTACAGGGGCTGCACAGAACGGCACAGGCAGGCTGGCATCAGTGCCTGCTGCTGCCAGGGAGGCGGCTGGCCCTCTCCAGAGCACAGAGCTATTTTAAGATCATTCCCTTCTCTCCTGAATTCAAACATTTGTACTGACACAGCCTGAAAAGTGCAGACACCTGAGGACAGTTGTGGTTGTGGAGGAAAAGGCACAGCCTTCCCACCCAGGACAGCAGGAAGGTGAAGGGCTGATGCGTGCAGCTGCTTCAGGCTCCCACACCCTGAAACTAACCGGGTTTTACCTTCCTGATGCAATAAGCCCAGGCAGCTATTCAGTCCCTATTAATTTACCACTCATTAATTACCAACCACTTTTTGTTGACCTCATAAGGCAGATTCGATGGAGTAATGCGCTTGGCTGTGGCAGGACGAAGTTGGGCCAAGGGCACATCGAGCCCATCCTCAAATCCATGCACGTCCCAGCTGCCCACGCACAGCCCATCTGCTTATCAATACCTCCAATTAAACAGTCTCGGGGTTTCGACCGCCACCAGCATGCTCACGGGTTGGGAGAAAGACAGAGGGAGTTAAAATTAAATTAGCAATTGATTAATATATGAAGCCACCCAGTGGCTGCTGAGTTGAGCACCCTTTGGGGGTTTTAACCCTTCCGTGCCCGAGAGTTTTGTTTCATGGCTAATAATCCCAAACAGTACACTGTAAATTTGCAGTAATCTTTAAAAAAAGCTCACAGGTTGAAATGTGTATTTCAGTAAAAATAAGGTTTGACAAAATTATGTTATTGACATTTCAGTAAGCATGGAGCCTTTTTTTTCTTTTTTAAATGCGAATGTTTTAGAAACATGATCCTGGAGCAGTCTATTTGAGACTTGGTAAAATATAAACTGGCAAAAAGGTTGTTTTTTTTTTTTTAAAAAAGGAAGGCTTTTTTTATTTCCAGTCCTTGTAACTGGAAAGAATCTGGAATAAAATGACTGCGAAACTCAGTGCTTGAAGTAAGAAGGAAAGTATACAAAAAAACCCTTTAAAATGCCAGGGAGGTAGAACATAGAATAGTGAAAACATGCAAAGAACAGCAGGAAAAGGGTAACTCCTCAGTGTTTCACTGAATTCAGCAAAGCTGCCCCTGTTTACACCAAGTGCTGTGTTTTATGGGGATCTAGGGGACATACCAGACAAAATGACTGCTTTCTTCCCACTGCTTGACATTGCTATACACAGACAGGTAAGCACCTGGAGTGATCAAAAGCCCAGTGGCACACAGAGTAGACTTTGAAGGGCAGATGCAAGCAAAAAGTGCCAGTTTAGAGAGGGCTGTTTGGTTTTAAGGAAGATCTCAAATAAAAGCTATGAGCCGGCACTGCACAAAACTATTCCCAAGGCGGTTCTTTGAATACAGCCTCCTCTTTCAACAAGAGAAAAGTCAATGTAAATGGGCATGCAAGACAAAACCCTACAGCAAGGGCACAGGCAGCGCCAGACCCTCGCAGCATCCCCAAGAGCAGCGGTGGATCAAGGTGTTCTGCAGGGAAGCATTAATGCAGTTCTGACACACATAGGGACACTAACAGAGGGCATACCTCTTTTTTTCTTTTTCTTTTTTTTTAAACAACAGGAGTCCCAATTCTGTCAGTGGGGGGTTGATATGAAAAGATTGTTATGCTCTGTCCCAGTAAGATATCCACTGAAAGCCCTTGTGCATTCAAGTGGGCAGCCAGATGCAACTGTACAGAAACAGGAGAACCAAGTCACACTAATATCTATTAGGCAATAAAAAACCTACCTGTGAAAGAAGCTTGTTGTCATCCTCCAGCAGTTTCACTTTTGTTTCAAGTTGCCTGATATAGTTGGAAGACGAATCTTTAGGAAAAAGAAAAAATACATTTAAGCTTCTTGTGTGACAGCAAGTACTGTCAGAGAGAGATACACGTTCCCCCTCTGTGGAAGGCAAGTTTGTGAAAAACCTAATGAATAAAACCCCAAGTGTATAGGGTGAGGAGAGGATTCTGCAAAAAAAGCTTTTTTCACTAAAAAGCTGATATTCGGCAACAGCAATACCTTTGTAAATCTGTATCAGCGCCATCAGCTTGGGGGATGGGGGTACCAAAGGAAAGTGAAGTTGAAATACTGTGTTTCATAATTTTATAAAAGTAGTTTACGAGATTTGAAAGCCATTCCCCTTAATCTAAAATGTATCAAAATATCCAACAACAGAACAAGATGCCTCCTTTTAGGACAGGAGAGGTTTGAATAAACGCCCTCTCCACAAAACAACTGAAAAAACTCACAAAAATAAGCTGCTGGCACAGCTATGCAAGGAGGTTACTGCCACAACTCCCAGTGCTGTAAAAGCAGAAGAAGTGCATCCAGCAAGGCCACAAAGCCACAGCATGCACACAGCCTGACATACACAGCCATTGCCTACCCCGGACATCTGTTTTTTCTAGTGGAAGCACGTGACACTAAACAGAAAAAATACTAGGACAATAAAGCACAGAATACCCTCACATAAAATGGTAATATTCAACCTGAAGGAATGTAATGGCCAGTTTACCATTGCAGTGAGACAGCAACACCAGACAGGGTGACCTGGCCTAGAAGATAACTTGCTGGAGAGCTCTGTGGGTGGCTTCCTGCTCTCCAAAACATCTGGGTTTGCTTTCAAAGCTCTTTGAAGGAACACATTTGCAAATTTCACACTGAAAGAAAATAAAGGAACCTGGGAAAACCTTTTCTCCATTTTCATTATAGCTTAGCAGTTTGAAATAGTTTCTTCCATCTGGATGTTTGCAAAATTTCTCCTTCACTTGTAATTTTGGTAGCAGAGGCTGTGAGTTGTTACAGCATGAAGAAAAGAGGGAGAGAGTTTTGCAGCTGAAGTGTATGAAAAATCTCAAACACTTTCTGCACAGATGCAAAATGGAATTATATTTTAAGCTATTTCATTTATTACAGCATGATGGGAAAAGCCACTATTCGACCACAGAACTTCTCAGTGAGTGTGAATCAGCAAAGAACCAGACGTTCACACAACAGTGCTGATGCTAGTGCACGTTGCTGATTGCCAGCACCTCTCAGGATCAGCCCCACCATGGCTAGCAGGCAGTGCTGGCTGCGTCTCTGTGCACATGAACACAGGCCCGCGCACACGGGTAGGGTTTAGGCTGGCTCTGCGCTGAACAGCTCATCCTTGCCTTTGCCAGTAGCTGCCGAACGCACTCGGCACAAGCCTGAATGTCGCTTCTTGGCCACTCTGGGGGCAGAGCATGCAAGAGCTAGCATGCAAGCTACAGCTAATCACTGAGAGTGCTTTGACCATTCAAGAGAAAAATTGGAATATGCTTGAAAAAGTGCTGGCATAGACAAGTGCCAAACGGCACATAAAAGAACAGCAGGACAGATTGGAGTCAAGTGCCCATCTAAAGCACAAACACTCTCAGAGGAAACATGCTCACTTTTTTGTTTGGCTTATGCTTTGTCCAAACATAGGAAATCCAAAAGAGTCCTCATGTAAAGGTTAAGAAGACACCATAGGAAGCTATGTAAGTTCAGTGAACAGTGGTGGTAAGGTTCACAGCAATAGCACCTTCAGCTGCAGGGAACACAAACTCTCTCTCTGCCAGACAACAACCCTAATGTGGGAGAAGTCTCCAGGTCACAGAAGAGGACAAACCAAGTAAGTTATAGGATCAATCTATAGCACCTTCCCCGCGAAGGCCTCATGTCAACAGTGTCATGAATTTAGTCATGCATATCAAAAGGTGGCAAGTATAATGCTGCAGAAGATTGGTGCTTAAGTCAGCAAGATTTCAGCATCAGCTTGAACAATTTGCTGAATTAGTAATGATTCTGTCCTCCAGTGAGGTGAGAGGGGAGACTGAGATTCTGAAATACAAAGCCAGGAGGACCATGGACCCTTTGGTCTGACCTCTTCTGTGCCCCAGGTCACCACATTTTAACTTACCACTAAAATCAGCCCAGTAATACTCATTTGGCTAAACAGTTCACAGAACAGTCTCCAGCTCCATCTGAAGACAACCAGAGGCTTGACCATTTCCACTCCTGTGCTGAATACAACAGCCTCCATCATTAGATCTGGTCGGATAAGGTGTCCATCCCTGCCTGCTGTCCAGCTTCACTGGTACCTCATGCTGTCAGGGCAGCAGCAGAGTTGAGTGCCTCTACACAATGAATGCAGTGATCTGGAGACAGCAGGTCCTGATTTTATCAGGACATTCAAAACAGCTTCAAGGAAGTAGTGTCAAAGGAGAGGCTTAATCCACACCTGCCTGGGAATCGGCGATATGCTTCTGGACAGAGCACAGTCTCCGCAGGCATAAATTGCACAGACAGCAGCACTTGGTTGGATAATGCTAAAGAAGATCTCGATGCAATGCCAGTAACAGACACAGGCTCTACAAGAACCACAGCATTGACTAAGCCTGTTGCCCATTGGCAGTCCAAACTTGTTTCCCATGCAGCAGAGAGCCTGCTATATGCGTGCTCCACCTCACCATTGTACCCTTTTATCACTACTAAGTGTTTATATTGTGGACCACCACATCATCTTGCAAAGAACAGCAACCAAAAAAAAAAGCTCAGATGCCCTATTTCTGATGCAAACAAGTCCTTTCTCACAGTTCTTTGCCCACAGAGGGCAGAGAAACTACAAGAGGTCTTCTCCAGCAGCTCTGCATTCAAGCACAGTGGAAAGTTACCCAAGGTGGACCAGGCAGGCAAGCTGAACCTCATGAGCAACCTCTTCAAGTAGGTTCCAGCACTGCTACCAGCTACAGGAAATCAAGGTTAAGTGGATGAATGGTGACACAGAAGCTGTTGTGTTCAACCCCTGAATGCTACAAAGACTGACTCGTTGGTTGATGGAAAGAATTGAGCATGGCTGCCAAACAAAAGGAAATGGAGAGAGAATTATGTCCTCACTTTACTTTCATATCCCTTGCAAAAAAAAAAAAAAAGGTACTCCTTAGAAAGGCAAGTCCTGCATCCCCCGGAACCAATGCACACCACAGCTACACCCAGTCTTGAAAGCCTGCTCTGAGATTTGCTAGAATTCTTCTAACACCACTGTTTGATATCTGACCTCAGCCACATACGTCCCACAGCAACATAAAATATATGGAGGAACAAAAAAAAAAAAAAAAAGAAAAAAGAAAATGACCGTTTTTGTCAGCAGAAAATGTTCCACCTCAGGCAAAGTCTGAGCTCAGAGACTTCGCCATCCTCGCTGTGCCCTCAGAGATGAATTGCCTCCATCTTGTGGACCTCCTGTTTTGAGGTAGGTGCCAGATGAGCCATTTGCTTCTTGATCTGAGGTTTAAAAAAATCTCTTAACTCTCACAACAGCAGGCAGTAATACTGCCAGGCTGTGCAATGAAACCCCAGGCTGGGTCTCTCCCACGTTAGATCATGAAACACATTCCCAACATTTTTCTGCCTCTGACCTTCCCCTTATCAGTGAGTTTCTCTCCTCTCCTGCCTCCCTCAGAGCCATGGGGCAAGGACGGCTCCACTGACCCAGCCCGGAGACGCAGCAGAGCTGGATCACTGATGGCTCAGACCCCCTCATCCCTTTCATTAAAAATTAAATGAATGGTCTTCACTGCCTCCAAAGCCTGCTGCCAGCTGCAAGGAATGTTCCACCCTCACCAACCCAAATGCACTCTCCTCGATGGCAGGAGCAGCTCCCAGGCCTGGGTGCTGCGGTCTACCCGCAGCACACCCACCCGACCACCACCTTGGGGTACTGACTTCAAGTCCACCTGCACTTGCTGGTACCTTGCCAGTGACCTAACACCTCATCCTACCCCAGCTGGACAACCACACTAGTTGGTTCTGCAGAAGCATGGCACACTGAAGGGAGGTACAGTACCAGGGAAGCAGACAAGCATGGTGGTCAAGGACATGTGGTCAAGGACAAGCTTTTTAGGAAGATGCCCTGGCACTTGGTGCTATCTGGGATGCCAGCAGTGCCAATGTCCTCTTCCAGTTACTCCTTGGGGCCGCAAGCACCAGCTGCATGAGCAATGGGTGCCTTAGTGGACCAGATGGTACCAGAGGGAAGGAATTTCGCACCAAAACATCTCACCTGCCATTGAGCACCCTCCCTGTCACAGTCACCACACAGTGCAGAAGAGGAAGTCAGGGACAGAGCTGGTGTCATGCCTTGCCTGGCTGCTACCCGCAAGAGCAAAACTGACGAAAACCGTAATCACCATCAGCCATCACTCATTTGTATCATTTAAATGCTTCAAGCTAAATTGTTCACAGAGTCGTAAAACCTAAAGTCTTGCTCTTTATAAAGCCTTTGAAAAACTAATTGGATGTCGCTCTGCACATTATCTGCACGAGAGGTGTAAGAGTCGCATTCCAGCCCAGGAAGGAGCATTACTGTTGTTATCCACCCTCCTCAAGATTTACTGTCTTTAAAAATATACTCCATCTGGAACAGGGTGTAATTCAACTTGGACATAATCTAGCTGAGTAACTTTTCCCCATATAGATAAACCACTTAATACTCATTACAGCTAAATTGAGGCAAGACAAATCACTCTACAATGTTTTTAACTCAATGGATTCAGAGAGCAGGGAACTGCCTGGATCCTGAAGCTTTTTTAAAACATAAATTAGAAACTTTTAACAATTAAAATGATCTTTCAGCCTGCAGAGCACAGAACAGTGTCATTTTAAAAGACACTTGGAGACACTGCAGCCTTTCTGAATCTCATCTGAGATTTCAGAGGAGTCTGTCAGAGGAGTAAATATGATGAATTATACACTTACTCTGACAGCAGCAAAAGAAATGTTTCTATTTCCTCGTGTGTCATTTCTCCAAACTACAAGGAGGCAGGGCAGGGGTTGGCATAGTAGTTACATGGTTGGGATCAAGACACCTTTAAGACTGTTTCATAACAAGGCCTCAGCACTTAAATGAATAGAAGAAAAAAATGCAATCCCTTTACTTAGGGCAGTTCAGAGCAGAGATACAAGAAAAGGTTAATGTAGGTGTTCGTGAGACAAGGAAGCTGTCAAGAGCCCTCTGACCGGACTCACTCACAGCAGGATGGTCCCTACACCCAGCCTGGGCAATATGAAACAACCTGGCTAGAGCAGACTTGAACCAACAGAAGTGCCTTAGCTCTCCTCCACAGCATCCCACTGAGGTTTGATCTGTCTTTTCAATGTCTGCTGTAAAGAGGGGGTTACACAGTGTCTGGCTGGGTGCTGGCTGGCAGGTCAGAACAGTGGTGCCCCATCCCAGCACGAACCACAGTGTCCCCAGCAGTGTAGCTGGACTCCCACTGCATTTTCTCCACAGGAGCTGCATTTACTAAGCATGATTTAAGACAGTAAAGCACAGCTATGTTTTTTGAGAGTCCTGCAAACAAGGCTCTTCCTCTCTTCACAAAAAGCAGCATCCCTAAAGGGATTCTCCCAAATCCAAAGCAAAGAAGGAAAGACACGGGAAGGAGTGGCGCTCTACCAGGTTTACATCTTCAGGCCAGCTGTCTCCTTCTCCTTCACGTGATGGGATGCTGACATTTTCACTTCCTCCTCTCCATCAGAATTGTCTCATAAAAAGGCCTTCACCTGTGGTCAGTAAAACATTTTGCTGTTTGTTGGCACTTTTGTTATCAGACCTCTGCTCTCCAGCACCAAATTTCAGATTCGTACTGCTCTGCTGGTTTTGCTTCTTGACACAGAGAAGCAGGCTGAAAAATGAGCTGGGGGTTACATCTTGTAAAGAAGTTGATTTATTAAGGCAACAGCACTCTTTCACAGCAGCTGGGAAGCAGATGAAACTCACATATCTTTACATCTTGTCATTAAAGAAAAGTATTGAGAGAAGTGGACAAACCCACCACCTTTGTTTTTTCCTAGGCAGCTCTCATCTTTCTGCTCTTACTAGCAAACTCCATCCCCAAAGTCCTGTTTCAGACTGGTGTGTGAGGCAAGTTTTCAGGTCAGGCTTAACTCAGCAGAGTGAGCAGACACCACAAAGCCACTGCTGAGTTACTTTGGTTTTGCAGGTGCTGCCCTTTGCTATGGCTTTGAGGTATGCTCCTCAGTGCACCTTGGCCTGTGTAGCTGCAGTGACTGTCACCCTGACTCAGGGAGAAGCACTTCTTCCAGCACCTGGAGGATGCTGCGGGTGGCTGAGGGACTTGGCCCTTGTCCCCACTGAACAACGGCAGCTCTCCAGCTTGGCACCCAGACTCCAACCCAACTCATCTCTGCTGAAAATACCACTAACGGAGCTGTGAAAACATGTGAGTGGACGGGAGGACAGACAAAAGACAAAAGGAAAGTAAAAGACAAACAAAGTATTCTAGCAGTGAGGTGAAGAAGCTCACCAAGCTAATCCTTCCTTCTCTTCGCTCAGGTCCAAATTACCATACTCTGCTAACACCAATCCCCATGCCCCTCTAGTAGGAGCTTGGGCACAATTTGGGGTCTCCCTTGGGATGTGGTAAGAGAATATACAACCATAAGGTCTATGGCAGACAGAAGCTCTGAGCCTTCTGTAGCTTTGTTTGATATTCTGCAAGCAAACTACACTACCCTGCTCTTCTTGTCCCACAACCCATTCACTGTGGGTTGCACAGGGAGCTTTTTCCTCTGCACTCTGCCAGACAGCATTAAAGAGGTAGCAGGAGGGCACTTACAGAAACAGAACTAAGGCCAAATCTTAATTATTTCCATAGCTGAGGTGCTGCAGCACTCTTTTACCAAATAGACACTGCCTTAGACTACACTAAATAAATAAATGGCCCAAATGTCACATCGAAAGCTACCCCTGATAACATCTGTCTGGATAAGCTGGGAGGATCAGGCCTCATTTTCAAGGTGCAGGTGATAGCTCTGGTATAGAATAGGTATTCAAACACTAGTCAAAACAACAGAGAAGTGTGTTATCAGTCCAGTCACAAAAAAAAAAAAACCAAATAAATCCGGTCTCAGGCTAACACGATTTTTTTTTTAACTCTCACAAGTCAGTGGTTACGCACTGGTGACACAGCTCTGCTGCTGCAAAGTGCTGCTCAGGCAGGATGGAACATATGCCACCACAGCTATTTAATTAACATTTCATAGCAAGCCTGTAACCAGGAGCTCTGAAGTTTTTCAAGATTGCACGTTTCCAACTCAGTTCCAGTTCATTAGGCCTGTCTGGGAGCTTAGCAGCCCCAAGTCAGTCTGTAACAGTCTGATAAGGTCTCTCCTGACTTTGGTTTTTACAGCTCACTACCGCGACTTCCAGCCATGACATCATCTCTGCAAACAGCAAAACATCTGCCTGTGACAACTGTCAACAGAAGCTCAAGAGCTTCTCATATCTTATCAGGATTTCATTAGGAGGCAGCTGATATGGAAGGAGGAGCATATACATGTGTGTGCCTGTGTACTGCAGCACAGCTGGAAGGGGGCTGTCTTGTCCCATCAGAAAGTGGCCACCAGTTTCTCCTTCCTTGCTTGGGTGACCTTTACATTACAATCTCAACGGGGCCATCCTTGTGTCATGACACAGCACAGCGGGAACCATTGGAGATCTTGCACCTGAGGATGTCTAACCCACTCAACCCGTAAAACCTGCAAAACGGGAAGGTAGTAAAACACCTCCCAGTCTTGTAGTCTGACACCACATTTCCTCTTTCCTAAGGGGTACAGCCAGTAGCTGCTCTTCTGCTGCTGGGAATGGGCAAGGACAGTCAGTGCTGCTGCAGCTCTCCAGAGCTTTCCACAGCTCTCCTTGTAAGTTTGCTTGCAGAGGATGGCACCTTCTCCAGGCTGCTCAGAGGCACTCTTCTCATGGCATGCTGCCTGCATGACAGACCAGCTCAGCCCTGATTATCAGTGTCTACAGTTTTTCTAGGTTTCCTGGGGAAATCCTTCCATCTATCCACTCAGAGATTTTGAAGATAAACCAAGGAAAAGATCGTGTTTGTTTTACAAGTTGTGTTTTAACAGCTGACCGTGGGCATCGCTTGGAGAACAATCAGTGTGTTTTCTGAGGTTCAGTCTTAGACTGAGCATTCAAGCAAGAGTGGACAGGCTGCAATTAGATGCAATAATCAAACACAGTGATAGAAATATTAATACCCAAGATATACACAACCAGACAGTCTTGACTGGTGTATGTGTAACAGAGGAAAACTGATTCACATCCCCTGCAGCACTCTTGCTCCCTGCACATGGAAGCCTGCATTGTCTGAGGAAGCAGGTGCTCTCTGGATCAGTTCCAGGTGCTGTAATACCTGCAACACCCATCACAGCTCAGTTACACCAGCCAGAATTCAGGTTTTCCTTGGCCTCTTTAAGAAGCCATTCGCTGTCCAACCACACAGATGTACTCAATGAAAGATTGCCTGAATGTGGAAAGGACAATTCTAGACAAAGTCGGACAACATTCAAATAGCAGGTGGATCAGAGTGATCCTCCCTTACAGACACTGTAGTACCAGCATTTCTCTATCAGTTCGTACTAGTTGATATGGAGATAACAAAAGATGCAGAAGCTGGAGGAAGGACAGGGGAAGATCAGACTGACTACTGGATGTGATGCTGAAAACTTGAAGGAAAGGAAAAGATGAGTAACAGCAAAAACTTGGAAGCTCTTTGACTGTCTTGTGCTTTAGCCAATGTAGCTCTATTTGAAAAGCTTTGCTTTCCATGTCAGAGCTGCACTGCAGCAGTGTAGGATCTTCTATCACCAACCCCAGCAGAGTAAAGCCATAGCTCACTGACCAGTGCCAAAGCAATGAATTAGGAGATCATCATAATCTTCCTTATCCTGTACCTCTCTAACTATTGCCACAGATGGGCAAGGGCTGATCTACCACAGTATGGCCTAAGCAGGACCTTCCATGAAAGTCTAATTTTAGATACGGAGAGATAAATCTCCCGCTTTTGATAGGCCTATGGATTGTTCCTTGTTGGTGTGATGGACTTCTCAATGCACAAGAAGGAATGGCCAGACACTCTGCTTGAAGTTCAGGCTATACCAGCCAGCTGTGCCAGGCTGTCCCTCAGGGGAAGGTGGAGGTGAACAGAAAGTTGTGTCACTAGCACTTGTTTGGGAAGCGGAGCTGCAAGTCACTCACTGCTAATGGGATTCTGCAGCTTTAATGATTACGAAAAGGTTAAAATGACCTGCCAGGCACCCTCAGCTGTTTAAGCCTCTTTTCCTTCCTCGTGCGGCTTTAATCTTGGTAGTACAGTCACGTGACCCAGTCAAAAAAAAACCCCGAAGCCGATTAATGACTTTCCACCAGCTACAAACAACACAAAACATTTGGGATGGTGTGGATGCCTGCTTCGCTCCGTGCCCTTTTGCTCCACGCTCTTTTGGGGGGAACTTCAGCAAATACTGCAGCCTCTAAAAGTCACGAGAGGGTAAGGTCCCTGGAGAAAATCCCTGAGACCACGGGGACAGGCTGTACTCATTGCCACCTGTATCAATCCAGTTACTTAATTCTTCTCTCCCACCTCCAAAACCCAACCCTTCCCACTTGACTTTAGCTACCCCTACAGTAGCTGCTGTCCCTGTCTCTGGAACAGCAACCAAAGGCTAAGCCCATCCCATTGCCAGTCTGCTACGTTCAAAGCCTCTGCTGAGGTCAACCTAAACTTTGTGGCAGCATCCTTCAATTCCTTGTACACAGCAGTTCTGTGAAAAAGGATTTTGGGGGCTATTGCAATTTGTAAACTAGGCACGAACCAGTGACACGCTGGGGCAAAAGCAGTATGTGAGATCACATCATGATGCCAAAACAAGAAGCCTGTATGTAAACAGGGGAAATAATCCTGCTATTAAAGATCTTGAATAAGGATCTGTGTCCAGTTTTAGACATCATGCTTCAAGACTCATGTGGACTAGTTGGAGGGAATTCAGGAGAGAAATAAGGAGGATCAGAGTGTGGAAAGCATAATCTAGCAGGAGAGCTTGAGGGAACCCAGGCTGTTTAGCCTGGGGAAAAAAGACCAAACATAGACGTAGTAACAGATTCAAAATGTAAATGATTTTCAAACAAAGATTAAGTGAATAAATTGTTCTCCATGTCCACTCAGGAAGAACAAGCTCTCTAATAACAGGGATATTTTAGGGCTAGAAGAGATTGCCTTGGGATGTGGTAGAATTGCCATTGATTATGGCTTTCATGAACATGTTAGACAAACATCTGCTAGAAGTGGTTTAGGTAGGGCTGAATGTGCCTTGGGGCAAAAGGACGGGTTAGGTGACCCCAAGAGCCCATCAGTTCTGTCTTCCATGCCTACTGTGTACAAACATCACCTGAGAAAATTTGTTACTATTTCACTTAAATTCCAGAAAGCAAGTACCAGAGTTATTTGAAGGCAAAAATGAAAACAGCCTTTGATTGGCACATCAGATTCAGTAATTTGAAATAATCCAAGCATTTTGGTTTTTCACCATGCATTTTGGTTTTCCATCACCTGTAGAAGGTCTCACCTAACTGCGTGGTGGCTCGGAAAGAAGAAAGGGGAGCTGGAAAGAGCATGTAGAGAAAAACAAGTGCTGGGGTAGGGCCCTCTGATACTAATGGGATGTTTGCAATAAAAAGGTTATATTGGAAACAGTTGGCAGTTTTCAAATACAGCCAGGGATTTCAAGAGTTAGCACCCAGCCCCCTCAAAAAAGAAGAGTTATCCGTTCCAGCTTTTCCACAGAAATTCACAGTCCTAAATCACAGAAGTCCAACATGCATAAAGCTCAGTATGACTGTAGTAACAACATATGGTCTCTAGCCAAAAGAGCTTAAAAAAGAGGAGCTCAGAGAATGCAGACAAGCAGGGGAATGCCAGGAAGCCATGTGGGTTAGGAAACAGCCTCAGCAGTACTGGCAGCCCAACTGTGGTCAAGGCTCATAGGCATCATGACAGAGGAATGGGCTGGAGAAAGCTACAGAGACAGCCCTGTCCATGTCCAAGAGAAAGTACAAAGATGCTAATTTGTAAACTTACTGTGTATGGAATGGAGACCAGGTTGTCCTAAGTTATTTAGTCCAGAAATCCCCATAATAAGCTGCCACCTTTCCCAAAACAACCATATGGTCTTTCAACATAGGAAGGTAGCTATCAGAAGCCCAAATACTTTTGAGTTTGGACTACTGAAACCAAAAAGAGTTGCAAATGAGGCCAAGCTGGGTTCAGAGCCCTTTGTCACTCTGCCACAGCCAGAAAGCTCTGGAAAACAGGCTGATCTGAAATGTCTGCATACCCAACTGCCCTGTTGGTTACCTCCTGCAAATCCACTTAAATGAGTGCAAGTGTATCCCAGAATCTGCTCCTTGGCGTCCATTTTGCAGTATTGCCATTCCACCTCTCATCAAGGAGAAACAGTGAGCGCCCACCATTTTTTCTCTTTGAACTCATCACATTGACCAAAGCTGTGCAAGACTTTTGCCCCCAGATCTGAACCCACCTAAACACAGGCAGATTTATCTCACCCTTGAAAGATCTGGGGGGGTGAGGTGGAGGTGGGGGGGATGTTGCAGTTCCAAAAGCTTCACCATATTTGACAAGACCTTTGCTGAGTTTTTCCATTTTTATGGCAAACTTCTAACTATCAACAGTTCAAAAGCCTGTGGTAAAGACATCAGGTTAATCCAAAGCCTTGTGAAACCTAACAGTTATGAGTGAATTTTGCTTTGAAATTTTAGGTTTGTTTGGATCCTTCAACATTTTCCTTTGGATAGATTAACATTACCTCCTAGGTAAGATGCACTGCCAAGTTTCAGATGGCTATAAATCTCATATTTGACATTGTACATACAAATGGGCTGGTAGGTTTTATGCAGAAATTCCCCCTGCCTTCAAAGGAATCCTGCTTAGAAACTGATAGCACAAAGCAGTCCAGCTGCAGAACAGCTCTCTTGAGTTTACAAAACTACTTCCTAAGCAACCTGCAGGGGGAAAGGCATATTACCACAGCAACTGACGGGGTGTTGTTTTTTTTTTTTAAGGGGTAAATAAGAAGATCTTCAATACTTGCAAAAGTCTTTCTTTGCAAACAACAAATTGAAACTTCTGCAGGCTCTGAAGATGCATTTTGGGTTGTAAACCTGCTACTCCCTTTTACTTGGGAAGATTCTTGTGGACAATAAATGCAGTGAGCCCGGGAGAGAGCTGCATAATTATCCACTTCACACAATGGAAACCAGCCTTTCCAGCGCAGTCCTCAACCTTCAGGAATCCAAGCTGTGTGATAATTAAAACTCAAAAATCCTTTTCCATCCAGAGAGAAATTAATTTCCACTCCTCAAATACCCCCACCATGTTCAGGAAGCCCCCTATTAAAAAAAAAAAATAATAATCTCATAGATGCAAACGATACCCTTCTGAGTACTGATAGGAAAAATTTAATTGGCAGTGAGAAAAAAGTAATGATTAGGTTAATGAAAAATAGGCTCTATTGACTTGGGCCACTCGACCATTCTTGATGAGGGTAAACAGCCCCCCCACTTCTTCCCCGCTCCCCTCGCCTTTGTCTGCCTCACATGGCAAGGCTGAGAGCAGGCATTCAAAAGTGATGCCTCAGTGGGAAAAGGCTGGAGTCAGATCAAAGTCCTTCTACCCAGGGGTCCGCCAGAGCCCAATGCTGCTGAACTGCCTCTGTGTGCCCAGGAATTTGTTATCCTCCCCAGTCTGGCCCAGGCTGCCCCACACCCCATCCTTAGCCCCATCTCTCCCCCTGGGCCTAAAACAGTGCAAGGTAGCAAAGGTGTTAAAAATTTCTGGTCTTTTCCAGCAAAAAGTACTCATCCAGTTATGGCTGGTGTTTATGCACCAGGCAGGATGGTAACAAACCTCATTCCCACAGCTGGGACTGGCAGGGGAGGGCTCTTGCCCAAGTGATGAGCAAGATGCATGATTTCATGGCATCACTCACTCTTGCCATGCTACTTGGGAAAAGGGCTGGATCAGAATTTTTAGGTAAAGCAGATTTTCATAGGAAAACGGTGATTTATCAAGAGAGCCTTTTTAACACAGGCATCCCATTTCATGCAATTTTTAGCTCAGGATGAAATTTCTGGTCAGATCCTCAGAGAGAGAAAGGGAGAAAGCCTGAAATAGCTGTGAGCCCATGGCTTAAGGCAATCGCCAGGGAATGTCTAAATCCCTGCACACTAAGCTCTTCTGGAGTTGGGGATTGTATGCATCTGTGTCAAAGACACACAAATTTCCATGGCCAAGGATACAGCGCCTTGCTACACTGCAGGCAGAAACCCCATGCCTGGTCCTACTTGCCAAAAACAACTGCAGCTGTAGAGCTGATAGGGCCCCTATCAGCTCGGACCGGCACCTGCACAGGTCCCAGCTGCGTATTTTGCAATTAGCTGGCTTCATGTGTTGGTCTCCCAAGGAGCCGTGTTTCAGGAACCAAAGCTCTGCTGAAGTCCAGAGCACTGAGGGGACCCTGTTCCCCTCTGCCCAGTCCCCTCCAATTTGGGGCATTTTCTGAAGTGGTTCTTCTCTCTTCCCCTGCCCAGCTCCTCCTTTCCACCCAGCAGCAGAGAACCACTCAGCCTCTCACTCTCCTGCTGCAGACTGTAGTTAAACATTATGTGCTGCAATTGCCTAGCAATTTAACTCACTTTTGACAAACGCATTCCAACGGCAGTGTGATTGTAGGAGGAAGGTGTGTTTCTTCCCAAACACCTTTAGGGACTCAGTACAGACAGGAAAAACAGCCATGCATAAATACGGTAAAGTGTGTACAGCTCATTCACAGTACTTCAGTGTCAAGCTGGAAGATGGCATGAATCCAGTCCCTGCCAGCTTTCACCTGAGATAAAATTCAACCAAAAAAAAAAAAAGCCCAAAAATGGGTCACAGAGGAAATCCTGATTTTGGAAAGCAGCAATGCATCACCTCCTACCTGCTCCTGCTGCTCTGCTGCGGGAGGTAGAGAAAGGAAATTAAACAGGAGAAAGGCTGATGAGTGTAACATGTTGGCTAGGCCAAACTGGCGTGGGCTTTGTCACAGTCAGCTGGGAACAGCAGTAGGCCAGCCAAAAATATGCTATAACCCAGAACTGAGCAGAACAGGGACTCTAGATACCTAAGCAAGTGACACATGGTATGGCTTAAGAATTTGAATACAATAAATATGTAATTGATGCCTGGAAAGAAAGGCTAGACAATACCTAAGCACTCCCAGTGTCTAAAGGGAGTAGAAACAAGATGGAGGAGCAGATTACGAAGTAAGCTAATAGTACAACACTACTATAATAAAAATAGGAGAAATAATCTAGAAATAGCAAATCCATCCTCAGAAAAATCTCCCTCGTAACTGTGACTCACTCTCATCCACGCTACCACCCTCAGCCAGGAGTTTTAGGAAGTGCTCTATAAAGCCTGTCTTTGCCAGCACTGACCCTTTCCAGGGGATGCAGAACAATCCCAGCAGCATTGGAAGGTGGCTGGGAGCATGCAGCGGGAGGAGTACCCTGGTGATTAGAGCAAAGCAGGGAACTGCACCCTCACCTTGCCTGGGGCAGCCAAGAACAGCCCAGGCATTTGGCCACGGGGGATAATAAAATCAATCCCACAATGATTCAGTGAGCAGATGATCAGAGAAGACTTTCTGATCCCACAAGCCGAACGAGTGCTCGCTATGGCTTTGCAAAAGGACTGTGCAAACCTTTACCATGTTTCCCTGAGGTTACACTCTGAAATTAAAACTATGCAGGGCAGCCAGCTTTCCCTGTTATTTATTAACAGGTTTATTGCTTCTCACTCAAGCCCTTTGGACTGGAGGCTGACCGCTCCCCTCAAGGTGGGTCAACATGTGCTTCTCTGAGTCTCCAGAGCAGGTTCCTCAGCTTATTCTTGGCCCCAGTGCTCCAGTGGCAAACAGGCACCCATGGGATCCATCTCTGCACATTGGCCTTCAAATGCCTATTCTGCATTTGGATCTTGAAGAGTGGGCTTTCAGCAGCGTGGACCCCTGCTCACTCCATAGTGTCACATTCATGAGTTAGTTCTGGTTACACACATCTTAGAAGAGCTGGAGCAAAGCGAAGGGATAGGGAAAGGGACCCTGGCATGAACATCTTCCTTTCAGCCACATGTTGCTCCAGGCATCTCCTGTCTGCTCACTGCAGAGGGAACCTGGGGTTCCTCTGTATCTGCTTCTCAGGACTATCTGAGAACTAGTAGAGGGAGAGAAGATGATCTTCTTATTTCCACAGGATAGCTCTTCATTACCACGCGTAAAAGAAAAAAAGACTACTAAGCACAGGCCCCCTAAAGCCGCTGATATCCCTCATCTCCTCCCCAGATAACCAAGTGGGCTCATTTTCTAGGGGTGCACATTGTACAGAGATGGGAAATGAATCACTACACCCAAAGATAAAGGGGGTTGCTTTGGCTCAGGCACAAGGATGGGGAAGGAAAATATATGGATGTTCAAAGTAATGCCATTCATAAAGGTATAAACATGTTTCAGGTCATCTAGCACAGAGGTTCCCAAACGATTTTGTTTGCTAGTCACTCCCACTCTTGAGAGGTATGTCCTATATAGAAAGAGTATTTTGAAAGACCAACAAATTTGAGCTGTGCTGTTTCAGGGCCTACCAGAGCCCTGCCTCACACTGGGACAAGTCCTTGCTGCCAGCTTACCAGCAACGTGTTGCTTTGCTGGACAGCAGCCCCTAACTCCCCTGAGTTCAAACCTCAGCTGAAGACCCTGCCCTGTAGAGAGTCAGAAGTCCCACTTTGCAGTCCCTGCCATCCCTTCCAGAAATTCACTGTTCCTGGAGGGGAATTATGTCTCCCTGGAGCCCCCTGAAGCCACTGATACCACTCATCTTCTCCTCAAAGCCAGGTTTTTCTCACGTTCTCATTTTAACACAACCTGAGCAAGTAAGTGCCCATCGCTTCCCTTAGGAAACTGTGCTGCAGCCTAATAGCTTTCACCTTCAGAAAATATTTCCTGATGACTTTCTCCTTCGCCCAATTTCATCCCATTAATTCTGGCTTTACATGCTGGGTCCACTCCTCACCATGCCTCACGCACCCTGCAGACACGGGGGCTTGGTGAGCACATCCCTGCTGAGGCCACTTGTCCCCACTGCCAGAAAAGCAGGAGCCTGACCCTCACACTCACTCGCCACAGGCTCAGCCTCTGCAGGCACATGAGAAATGCCTGGGAAGTTGCTTGCATGGAGGGATTTGTCCTTTCTCCCCCGCCAAACGTCCCCTGAATGTGGTTTTAAATGACAGGTTGCCCCTGCCTTTCTCTAGGAAGTGCTTTGCAATGCCAATTTCCATCCCATGAACGGACAGCCTGCGCAGCACTATTTGTGTTGACCAACAGGAATTTAATCAACCAACAATAATAAACTGGGTAATACTCAATTGTATGAAGCCGCCAGTCAGATGAAAGGATTTACAAAGGCTGGATTGATCTCCAAGCCCTGGCAGCTTTCCCACGGTCCCCCTCTAATCTGCAGAGCCAGGGAGAATATGTGAAAACTCAAAAATCTGGGTTTTCCTGTGGGGTGTGTTAAGTCCAAATAAGTCTCTCAACTACAGATGTGTATTTTTTTCATGTCCCCCTGCTCTGTGGCTGGCTCTTACCTAACCCTAAAGGAGCATCACACCAGGGCAAAGCCTCCTTGGAGACAGCCAGCTTATGTAACCACTAATGCCATAAGCACTACAATGTCTTTAGTGACAAAAAGGCTCAGTGCAGGCTCAGACCAACAGCAGCCAATTCACCATGGAGAATTAAAGAGAAGAAACTGATGTTACTTTGGGAAATCATTCAGCATGGCCACCATTGCTTTAGCAGATAGCATCTTTCTAGCAGGTATGTGAACATCTTCTGACATTGCAAAGCATTGACAGGATAGTTTTTGCTTACTTGGGGGAAGGAAAGCAAAGAAATGCTCCAGGCCACCTTTTGGCTGCAAATGCCCGTGGGGAACAGCAAACCCAAGGGTGTTCCCAAGGTGGCTGCTTGCAGAGCCATGGGAGCACCTTATTCAGATATTTGCACTTGCCTGCTCTGGCTCTGCACTTATGCAGGCTGCTCATGCCCTCACCTTCCTTCTGCACAACCTGCCCACATTTCCACCTGGGAGCCCTGCAAGCCAGGGCCAGAGGAGGGTGACACTGGTCACTGCTATGGGAGCCATCATGAGAGGGACAAGAGGCTAATTCAAGCATGACGTGCCCCTGCACACATCAGGGTCCACCAGCACCATGGGTTTCCTCTTCCAGCACCTTGGTGGCTCCCCTGAAACATGTGACCAACGTCACATGAATGAGCAGTCCCATCCCACGCAGTTCAGTGCACTGAGTGGCTTTGGAAATGGCCTATTGCTCACATGATCCAGTTAGTTACAGTAGTGCTGGTTTTACAGCCATCTGCCCACAAAGCAGGCAAGCATCTCGGTTTGGGGGTTGAGCTGCAGGAACTGGAAGCAGCCATGATATTGCCAGTGGTGGCTGCACAGGGGCCACCAAACCTGCAGGTAACACTCCTGGCTTGGGAAGTCCTTGAGCTGCAAATTGCTGATGGCTGGGCAAGCAGTGTAGGGAAACACATCACTGTATGTGATCATGTCATTGTCCTTGTTTTAATTGCCCTGGGCACTGCTGGAGACAGAACATCAGGCCAAGGGGATCTTCGGTCCAACCCAAAGCAGCCACTGTCACAGTTTATAGACTATTGTCACCTCTGCTTATCACATGGCTCAGAAGCATGAAAATGGAGGAGAGGACCAGAGCAGCAGCATGTCCATTGCTCTGCCCCACCTCCAGCCAGTTCATAACCATGCTGACCAGTGCATCAGGGAGATGGGGCCAGGATTAAAAGGAGAAGAAAAATTAAACAAACACAAACAAGTACTCAAGCAAGGGGGGGGGGGGCACACAGCAAAGAAGAGCAGCACTAGCCAGCAGTACAGGCAAGCTGGCAGCAGCTGCTTTCCAAGGGTCAGCTGCAATATCTGATTCATCCACAATCCAGCCACGTCTGTCAACTGTCATAGCATAGCACCTAATGAAACACACCTCAAAAGCCCAGTAGAGTACTAATTCTACTAGGAGTGGTTATTCAATCAATTGATGAAGAATGAGACAGTCCAGGAGGGCCTTGCAAGCAGGGATGCCTCCATTGGCTAGGGAGAAGCTGTGTGAGCAAGCTGGGAGTCCGCAAAGTGGGTATTGGCTCTCCTTTATGGTCAGAGGCGGTTTGCGGTAAGGAAGAAAACAGGGACAGAGATTTCCTGTAGTGGGAGGAGGTTTGGGCAGAGGTTTGGCAGCTTTCAACCCCCCAAGCCAAGGTCACTGTTTGGGAGGTCAGAGTCCTCTGTCCCTAGAGGTATTCACCACAAACACTCATCAGAAAAACAAAGGAAGCATCTGCATGCAGTTGTGCTCAATCGACCCTTCATCTGCTGCTTCTTCAGTCCTGAGGAGAGACTGAGATGGCAAACCTGAGAGTCACACCTCCATCCTGCCCTGGCCATATCACACCATCACCACTGGCTGGCTCAAGTGAATAAACACACAAATATATACAGCACCTCGCGGGATGGCAGTGCTCTCCCTCCCCTCCAATCTGCACTAATCTCCTCTAGCATCTGTGCTGCAGCAGATAATTTAGAGGCAACGGCATGCTCCCGAACACATTGCCTCTCTCACACAACAATTAAATGTACATCATTGTCTGGCTGTCCTGTATCCTTGAGGCAGGAGGGATTGTCATCATCTTAAAGTCATGATTTACAGAGGTAATAATCATGGCACCAGCCTCATTACATGCCAACTTTCAGGAAATTAGGTGATAGATACTATTCATTAAGTTGCCACATGATACCCATATCCATCCATCTGTTACAGCTGAGCTAACATTTTGGTTTGGAGCATGCAAGCTAATGGCTTCTTCAGGAAGGAAGCAGGCGCTGTCCTGAAAGGCGATGGGGAGAAAAGATTGCAACTGGGTATATAATTTAAAAAAAAAACCCCAACAACCCAATATTAAATTAAACAGAGACCTCTCAGACCTTGGAGGTTTCATGAGTACCCAGCAGTAGGGCACTCAGGCCAAAGCAGAGCAATATGCAAGTCACATCGTGGTGCTCAAAAATACCATGTGTGAGGCAAAAGCTTCATTCCTAGTGAGCTCAGTCCAATCAGCTGCACTTGCCACAGACTGAATAAATTTTGGAGTGCTCCATCAGGCTACTCCATCATACTGAGCTGCTTGGGACCCTCTGAGGAGCTATTCGGACTTTGCCCAGTGCAGGATGTCTGGGATATGGGTTGCTGCTCCCCTTGCAGCAACCAGGATGGGACTGAACAGGTGTACACTTGCAAATGCCCAGCTGCTCTTCACCCTCAGAGCCCAGGGATCCTCCAGCCATCCTTGGCTGCCACCAGGAGCCAAGACCAGCCTTGGACAGCCCTGGAATCATGGAAATACGTGTCCTTTGTCCCTATGTCTCCACATACAAGAGAGGGAAGATGCTGGAGATCTGGCTGTCACCCACCATTGGGACAAAAAAACCCTCAGAAGTGCACAAGATTGCATGTCCCAGAAGAAACAAGGGCCTCTTCTCTTGTTTCTCCTCCAAAACTGCTTATCACCCAGTTTTGCCTCAACAAACACTGAGCTGGGCATTTTCAGATAACTCATTTTCAGGTGAGTCACTCTCAAAAAGGGGGAATTAACAGGATTCCTGCAAAATATTTTTCATTTTTATCTTTTTAGGGAAGGCTATGTTCTTAGGCACCGAAAACAGAGAGTAAGTGCTGAGACCTCAGGCAGGAACAATCCTACATTGCACAGATATCCACTCTCAAGTATTAGTCATCATTAGTTAAATAATACAAATGGTTTCCCAGCAAATTTCTTGCCAGAAGGAGGAGAAAATTAAGTGCTGATGGTAGCCGATGCCAGCCTTTGATATGATGGCTCTGCAAGTCTCTGACAGAGGCAGAAAGAGCTTCATGCCCATCAAGCTACAGCACGCCCAGAGGCCCAAATTTATCTTCTCTAACCCCACTCGACCCTTTTAACAAACACTTCCTCAAGCAAAATGTATTAAGAGGTATCACAAAAATAAAAGGATTCCTAGTTACTCCCTCAATGCATAAAAGTGCTTGCTTTGGCCACAGAAGATACCAGAGCTGGCTAGGGACCTCTGATTTGGGAAGTTCTATAACAGCAACTGCAGCAGGGCATGGACCAGCGTATGGGGGAGACAGGGAGCCAAAGCTGGAAAGTCTACGTTATACTTAAAAGCTTGCCACTAATGATGAGCAAGACCTAGGCTTCTGTGCCCACCCAACTGCAGGCAGTTGCCTAAGGGGGCAATGCTACCCCATGGCATCCTGCAACGACCCGGTGACGCACAGCATCTCTGTCTGGAGCTGGCACACGGCAGGAGGGGACGTGCAGCTGGGCATGGGGAGCCAGCACCAGCCTCTGGCAGTCACCCAACACAAGGTCAGTGGAAGCTGCTCACAAAACCAGAAGCCTAGTGCTTCAGCTCCAAACTGGAGCTAATAGCTCCCCACTATTCCTTCCCCTTTGTAGCGCAGGATATTCGGCTAAGCAGAATGAAAAGCACAATGCGTTGTTATTCAGTGGTAGCTCAGGCCAGGTAGCATACCAACCACACTATCTCTGCAGCATTAACAAATCTGGTACTGTCAATACGCTACATAGTACTTACAGCATTTGCCACACAACTTGATGCAGTTCTGGGTACCAGGCTGGCACTGCCAGGCTCCAATGGTGCTGTACAAACCTCCCGCACAAGCTCTGCCCTGGGCAGAGAAGAAAAATGTGAATAAACTACATATAAATAAAGCTAAGTGAAGCTTCCCGCAGAGCTAAGGAAGCGTTACACCCTGGCTGAGCAGCTCAGTAACCTGAGGAATGATGAAGAGCCAGCGCCCAGTCAGACCTCCATATGCTTTGCTGGGATCAGAGCTGTGCATCACAAGCCTTCAGCACAGCCATAAGCAGAGTCTTCCTCGCCTACCCCCAAGCACCATGCTAGAGGCAGCAGGTTGTCTTCTCCCCACCATTCCCCACATGCCTGGCAGAGCCAACAGGGCAGGGACATGTCCTGCTTGCTAGCACAGGCAAGGTGGAGTACGCGCAGTGCTGCACATCCCTGGCAAGAATCCACGTGCTCCTCAGCACCGACGTTCTTCTGCACTCAAAACAGCCCAGGGAGGGCACCCCAGGTAAAAATGCTGAGCAGAGAGCTTCAAGACATGGCGGCACAGTGCACACCAGAGGAGTTACACTGCCCTTTTGGTGAGCCAAGACTGTCTCAAATATGTTTCTCTGTAAATGTAACAAGCAACTGCGAATTTTAAGGTGCCCTTAATGATGCTCCTATAGGTATTCTTCCTGTGTACTGAAGGGTTAAGGGACATTTTGCAGGGCTGCTATGACACCCATAGCATATATCATACGGTTAGATACTGTTATTAGGATGAAAGGGACGTAATGATACCAGAGGTCAGGATTCACACTGACAGATTTGTGTTCCTTCAGGACTCGGCAGCACTTGCCTTGGGCAACAAGATGGCAGGGAAAGCAAAATGTTCAGCAGCTGAAAGGGATGCACATATGAATGTAGGCCAGATTTGAAGATGTTTAGGCTAGAAATTAGGAAAAGAAGGTAGGAGATTCAGGAACAGCCTTGCAGTACAAGCAGTAGGGGCAAAAAAATTTCAGAAGGCAGCCAGTGTCAAGTGGGAGTGCTCACTACGGCACAAGACAGCATTCACAACTCCAAAGGTCCCTGCTGATCTCATACACCCTTGAAGACTAGAACATTTTGCATATATATATATATACACATAGATACCATCACTACATGTCACACACAGCAACAATGTAACATTAATCTAAGGGGATGGCCATACTCACTGTGATGTTTTGGATACTACAGCATTCTTCCCTTGTGATAGCAAATCTGATATCATTAGGTAAAGCGTCATTAAAAGTAGATTCCATTGAAAGTAATTTGCAAACATTAGACGCAGACAAACAAATTTTCAAACAAAGATTCAGGAGCAAATTCAGGCCTGGTTTAATTCTACTGAAGTCACTGAAATGACCACTGTGGTCATTTGGCTCAGTTTGGCTGACTTGACTAAACCTGTCTCGTTACTGCCAGAAGAGCTGTGCACCTACAAAGGGTTAATGGCTCTTTTGGACAAACACAATCACATGTGAAGTTGGGCATACCCAGGATGAAGGCAATGGATAGAAGTGCCTCTTGGCTTGGGATCCTCTAGCACTTCGACTGCTTGTTTCACTGATGGTTTTGGTTAAATAAAAAATTTAGATTCAGCTTTTCTACAAAATAACACAACTAACACACTTTACTTCAGGTCACTGCCACAGTACAGCAAGCGCTGGGTGGCCCTTGGGAATGTGAGCTTTCAGACAGATTAATACAGCTTGACTGAAGAAGGGAAGATGACAGACACTACTTAACAGATTCCAAGTTGGGCTCATCCTTGAACTGAATTTTCTTCACAATCTCACAATTCCTCAATTGGAAAGTCAGTCCCCATATAATGAAATGCAAATACTTTTGCTCTTGGTAATTACTTTTAATTTAGACAGTGGAAAAAGGGTAAAGATTCACTCTGGGGTTTTTTTGCTTTTACTGGCATTGCCTTCATTTTTCAAGAGGATCTCAAATATTCAGATGCCAGAACCACAGGTTTAGTGCAAATAACTTGAAAAACACCATAACAAAATATTTTACAAAAATTCTCATGTTTCCATGTAAGACCTGGCATCTTGTTAAGGTACTATACACTTACCCAATGGCTTTGCAATGACCAGAAGAGACATAGGGCCTTCATTACACAAAGCCCTTGGAGAGTTTATCACAATTACTGGGTCCTTCTTGACTTTTAAAAACATTTTGTGAATTACATTTAATGATATAAAAATGATGTACACATGTTACACTTGTCTGTGGTTTTGCCCATAAAAGACACCATCAAGGGCAGATATAAAACAGAAAATGTAGCTCTTCCTTCTTGGCCCCCAAACTGCCAGTCAGTGTGTTGTACAAGAGCACAAACTGTTCTAATTCATTCAGACCATCAGTGTGCCGGGTGCCACCACGGCAGCAGAGCCAGGGTCGTGGGGAGAGGCAGCTGCCTGGCTGTGCTCTGCCTGCAGAGCGGCTCTCCCAGGCTCAGGCAGCCCTGCCCACAGCATTGCCGCAGTGGGGAGCGGGCAGCCCCATGGCAATGCACGTGCCACCATCGGCGTTCAGGGACCCACAACCCGCCACTCTAATTTTAGCACTAACAGCCTTGCTAGCATCTGGGGAAGACGTCTGCCGTGCAGACGCAGGCAGCCAGCAGCCAGTGGCAGAGCCCCAACAACAGCAACAGCAAACCCCTGGTGAGATCCACAGAGGGCAACGGCACGAGGACACAGCCGGGGGCTGCCTCTCAGCTGACAGGCACATCCAGAGCAATGGCAAGAGGAGAGCAACACTGGCCCAGGAGCGCAGGCAGGCTCATAGCTGGAGGGAGCAGGCACAGCCAGCACCCAGGTCATCCCCATGTGCCACCCCAGGTGCATGCAGAGCCCACTCCTCCTCTCCTTCTCCCCTGGAGAACAGGGAATTCTTCATAACCCTGGTCAAAAATGGTGCACTCACAAAACCTTGTCTGAATCACCCACTGCCTCTTCTCCCAGGAGCAGAGATGCAGCCATTCCCAGCTGCCAAGGATAACACAGTTGAGAAAGATGTTATGTTGTGCACCAAGCTATTGGAGAAAATCCCACTTTTATCTTAGTAAAACAACTTTCCCTTTCTACCGGCTGGCAGGAAAAAGACCGTTCCCACCTATCTGCATTGCATAATCCAGCTGCAGCATCTGAAGCACCATTCATCTGGGAAAAAGATACTGGGCAAATGCTTCATAGCTGGTTGCCAGGCTGCAACGGGATGCAGCACTTGGGAATGAAACAAACAACAAGTGGCAAGTATCAGCCAGATCTGGGGATCACCAGTCTGGAAAAGCAGCCGCGTGAGAAGACTATGCACATTAGAGGACCAATTAAACATGAGCGCTAGGTAGATAGGTAGGACAAGCCAGTCAGGCTTTTCCACCACTGGTCGGCGTGATGCCTTAGCAAGGTTTCACCCCTGCCATCGCAGCCTCTAAAAGACACTAAACCTGCTCTCGCAGCACCCACCTGCACACCAGCACCATGCCCTGCACCTCCCAGGCCCGCTGCCCTCCTGCCCTCTACTTGCCCTCAGAGCGGCTCCTCAGACCCTTTCATCACTCAGCATCAAAGACATGGATATGAAACTACTGGGAGCATTGAGCCCCAGCAGGATGAATCCACCCTTCCCGTGCCCACGTGGCAATGGGAAAGTTCATGCTTTATGTTCCTAAGAGGAGGAATCTTAGCTAATATTGATGCTTATTTAAAAACAAAAGAAACAAACAAAAAAATAAACCAAAAAACACCCCATCAAACCCCAAAACTCTTTGCAAGGCTAGGAGAAGAAAAAAAAAAAAGTCCTACTGTTGTGGGAAATGTCTTTCCCACTGGCTTCTCCTTAAGGATTTGGTTTAGGCTTGTGGGAACTTAACACATTAGAAACTCGCCCATAATTTGCATGCCCCAAACAGCAGGGAGATATCATGAGATCTGGTATTACTTAGATTTCTTTCCTTTGGCAAAACATATTCCAGAAGATTTACTTGGAGAAAAATTCACACATCATTACAACTAAACTGTATGCACCTAGTGAGTGAAGAAAGGGCACAAGATGACACATTACCTTGTAGTTTTATTATACTGGCTTTGCTTCCTTACCTAATTTGCAAAACTAGGGTTGGTCATAATCCTTCCATCAGCCTTTCCTGAAAATTAGGAAGGGACTAAACCAGATTTCCCAATTAAAAAAATCTTCCCACAGTTTCAGAGATGTGAAAATGGATTTGCCAAGTATTTCATCTGAAGGAGCTTTCTGAAATGGCAGCTTGGCATCTGAATGCTGAAATGTTTCTTTGCAAGTGATTTGGGAGATGCTCCAGTGAATATTCCCCAAGAACACACACAGCCCAAGTGATCTCCTCACACATTGCCCATTTCTCTGCAAGGGAATGAGAGGGAACGTGGGCCAGAGGGTAGACAAAGTTAAAAAAATTTAAAATATGTGCTTTCACAACAGTATTATTTGAAAAAGCCTCTCATTTTCCTGAAAAAGCTCAGTAGAAATAAATAGGTACAAGATGAAGCAAGAACACAGAAGCCTGCAAACCCCTCAGAGATGGGGACCACGATGCAGCCACCTCCAGTGCCTCCCACCTGCCGCTTTTCCCCCTGAGTTCGGCAAGCACAGCACAAAGAGGTCCTCCAAGCAAGACGCCAAAACCCCCTCCAGGCAGGTCTGAGCCACCCGTTGCCATGCAGGATCCTAAATAGGATAAGCAGGTGTTTCTGCTTCTGCAGGGAGGAAAGAGGCTCTGCAAAACCAAAATGCAAACAGCAAAGCTACAAGAGATAAGCGAGAAGGGTCTCCTTTCACAGGACCAGGGAAGTAGAGACATTCCTCATACCATGTCAAGTGCAAGGGACCAGATGCTTGTCACCCCAGCCCACTCAAACTCACCAGTGGGTGGCAAGCTTTAGGAAATGTGTCCTCTTGGCTCCTAAGGCAATCTTCCTTATTTTTAAAGCATTGATCTACCTGAACATGTTGGTCTTGAGCTGGGTGTGACACCAGCACCTGCACAATCAACAGCAGAGTCTGAAGCCCCATTTTGCAATGCCCAGGAAAGCTACCACTCCCCAAAGAGCTTGTGGTTCACTTGGACACAATGAATGGAAGAAGCTTTGCTATCCCCATTTCACCAATGGGAACACATACTGAGAAGCCCAGTGACCTGTCTAAGGTCACACAAGAAGTCTGTGGTCAGTCGCAGTCGCATGAAGCCCATCCAGTGCCTTAACCACACACCAGCTCCTCTCTTTCATGTGGTGACCAGTCTGAAGCTTAAGGCTGACATTTCACAAGGCAAAGCCACGCCCTCGAACCCTTCCTTGGCAAGCATCTTGCAGCAGCCAGACACTTTGACAGCAGCAGTGAAGACCCATGCAGTGACTGGAGCTCATGGCCAATACTTCCCACCCTAAAAAACCAGTCCCTCAGCCCCAGCCCTTGCCCTGGCCAGTGCTGAACTGTTGATCACCTCCTCTCCCCTACCCGCAGGCTGCAAACTTGGAGCCAGCTGTTGCCATAACAGACTGTGTTGCCAAGGAAATACAACAATATGTTTATCAATAAAAAGTGTTGGGTGTGCACAGACAAATTAGTTAAATTCACTGGGGCTGCAGCAACTCCTCCTGTTCTCCAGCTCTTCTGAGCCACCTGTGACCTTCTCTGCAGCTTTAGACATTACCACACACACAAGCAGAAACACAGAAAGACGTATTGGTCTGCAGAGCTTCCTCGTTCCTTCAGTCCAGCATTGCAATAGGCTGCCTGGAGAGGTTGCATGGTCTCCAGCCTTGGAGGTTTTCCAGACTCAAGAGAACAATGCCTCAAGGAATCTCCTGTGATTTCATGGCTAACCCTGCTTTGAGCAGCAGGTTGGAGTAGAGATTTCCTGAGATTCCCTCCAGCCTGAATTACTTTCTGACTGTTCCTGGCCATTGTTCTAACTCACATTGCTCCTTCACTGCCACAAAATGCTCACTCTTGGCAGGCAGCAGCACCGGTGGGACTTGAGCATCTCAGTCTCCATTGACCACTCCACCGGGAGTATCCCTTTCCCTCACTGCAGCTCCACCCAGACATGGATATCACTACCCACGCTTGCAGCTCTTGATTCAGCAAGAAATTCCCAAGCAGCAAACAAGGACATTGCAATATTGACTTGAAAAATGAAATTCCAATGTTTGAAGAAAAATCTTTGAAAGATTTAAACACATTATATAATTGGGACAGTAAGAATTTTGAGGGCAGAGGTACAGCTTAATGGAAAAAAATGAAAATAATCTATCTGTAAAGCTCCTTCCCTGCTCTAGGATACTCTTCAGCACACTCTTATTCTCTAGTATTTGCCTAGAGCAGTGGCTAGGAAAGACTCCTACCAGCAGTGCCTACCATCCAATGACTTCTCCCACCTACCACTCTCTTTTCTTTTAAGGCTTAGATGTTTTGAGAGACCTTACAGAGACCTAGGGTTTTCCCCTGTATTTTTGTTAAACAAAATTTTAAAACCAAGCTACCTGAGTGTGCTCACATTCTTCCAAACAAGTTCACACACACCTTCAAAATCAGGAAGAGGAAATAACCTAACTGGCGAAACAGGCTGGGATTTACTTTAATTATTAAAAAAGACAGTGTTAATTTCAGGGCCTTCAATAATTCAGCATAATTACCCAGGAGACAAAACTGTCAGACCAAACCTTGTAAAATATATATAAACAAACCAAAACATATCAGTAGCAGGCAGAATGACTGAATCTATTACCCTGTCCCCAAATAAAACGCTGCGCTGCCAAGCGCTGGCATGGCTGTAGGTAATAAAAGTGACGCTGAGTGTTTCAGGAGGGAACAATGCTCCCACATGCAGTTAGAAGCAGGTGACAGCATCCTTTCTTCCATTTAGCTGGGGGTTTTTAAAGCTGTAGCCCCTCAGCCCCTCCAAATCCTTTTGTTCAGCACACAAGGCGCCCTGCACAGATGGCACTGACTTGTGAGACAGACCGCTCTGATCATTGTTCGTCCTGGCTGTGAGCAGCAGGGGAGCGCGTGGAGCCAGGGACCGTGCAGCCACAAACCACCCCGCAACGGGCATCTGCGCCTGCCGCCACCTCGCAGGTCTACGTCCACAGTAGAGGAAAGGCAGAGGGGAAAAGACGTGTGCCCTAAAAACAAGCTTATGTACCAGAAAGTGTTGAATTAGTCGCAACAGCAATACGACTCGGCATCTTTACTCTGCCTTACATGGGAAACCTTTCGAGCACAAAGGAGCACATCCTGCTATTCATACAAACCACCACCTCCTCCCCCAGCACCAATCAGAGCCCCATGCTTGCCCGTGTTTCCCAGCGTGCTCCTCTTGTTGCCAGTGAAAATGGACCCCTCCATTTCATCGAATTAATTTATTTCTTCCCCCAAGCACATTCTGGGGGAGGAGAAAGAGGTAGGAGTGCCCAGGGACAGGACCCCAAAGAAATCTGCACCGGCTTCTTGGCACCAGACCATTCCCCCAGAAAAACAAATACCAAGTTAAATTCCATGAGCCACTGTGACCACCACAAATGTAGATTTCTGCAAACCGAAATACCATTAAAAAAAAGTCACATCTGTAGCAAGGGTGACCTGTGCTCGGAGCCAGGTAGAGCCCTGCCTTCCTGCTTTGCTGCTCCTGCATCTGAAAGAGATGGACATCTGATGCTGCATCTCCATCTAGAAAGCAACTGGGAAACCTATCCCTTTTATTGAAGGTGCTGTTGTGGAATTCGGTAAATGGGTAACATGCTCAGTATCCACTTGCATGACTATAAACACAAAAAAGGAAAGGAAAAGCCTGCGGCAAGACTAATATTAATACCCAGCCATGTCATTCTCAATTAAGTTCATCTCTAATGAGCACATTTTCTCCTTGCACTGTCCACTGATGCTGTAAGCAATGTCCAATGAAAAGCATAAAACACTGCTTCTGGAAAGCAATGATCTGTACTGGTGAATTTTGAACTGACCAATTATGAACATTATTTTTAATGGAATGAGCAGGGTTTCTACTGACTATAGTCCTCAATGCCAGAAAATGTCTACGTCCACAAAATGTCCAGACGCGCTTCTCCCAGACTGCAACCACTACTGCTATTACTTGATTCGCTATTACTATTACCTCTATAAATACATATACAAAATGTAAAAACATCTCCTGTGCACCCTAACTGACAATCTTTCTCACTCAGTAATGCATTTGTATTGGAATCGCATGTCTTCCATGAACATCAACACCTAGATTGCACAAGATCTGAAACTAAGTGGTCGAATGTATCTGAGCAGCAATTTTTATTATTAGGTAGGATGCAATTTCACTTTGCTGCCCTAAAATCTGCACTGTAGCATTCCAACATGGAAAAACTTACATCATCCCCTAAAAGTGCTTATCTGCTCCCTGCAGAAGGTGTGGCAGGGAGAACCAAGAGCAATGCCGGGCAGATCTCAAGCGAGTAGAGCAGGATAGCACTGCAGCCAAGCGAACAAGTCCTGACGCAGAACCTTCCCCAGAGGAGGTTACGTTACACCCGGATCCACTGCTACAGCCTTCATTCCCACAGGCATCCATCCGTCCCTGGGTTGCACTCCATGACAAGGTACAGGCACACCCTCCTAATCTTTTTAATGAAAACTAGTTGTAGGAAGAAAGTTGACCTGCCTCCCCAATCCAGTTTGCTTTGTAGCCTTGATAAAATTAAGCTTTGGATTGACTATATTAATGCAATTCATGTTAGTCTGCATGGCTGGAGGCTCCTGGAGGCAACACGGAGCTCTGAAGCATGCCGAAGGACAGCTCCTTTGCTCTCAAAGGGAAGAGCCACCTCTTCCCTCCCTGATGCCCTGATTCATTCCTCTCACTCCTTCCTTTTTTTCCAGGAAGAGATCACTTAATCCAGAAGATGTTACAGTGTGCAGCTGACTGGTTCTCATCCCCTCCCAGGGAGTTCTGGAGCGTACAACCATGTCAAAGAAGCTTTCTACATCTCTTCTGCGTTGAGGAAATCCAGGAATAAACAGGATCAGCTTCCCGCCATCATATAACCACGGTGCTGGCCAACCTTTCTCAGCCAGGGAGAGCACAGTAATAATGGGTAGTTAAACTCGAATAAGTATCAAAAGCCATCCTAGCCAGTGACAGAACTACTCAAATAGGGGCAGCAACAACCTGAATGAGAGTTTTGAAGCCAGGTACTGGCCTATTCTTTCTAAATGCATCAGTGGTTGTGCTTACACTGTTGGCCTGGCTTGTTCCACAGCTTTGGTCCACCTCTATCCAGCACTTCATCAATATCATCCTGTCTTCTGTCCAAACCAAACAAATTATCATAGGCCAAAGCATTAATCCCAGTGGGGTGTTGGACAGAAGAGAAGGAAGATCTTCCATCCTCCTTTCCTTCTACTGCCAGCATTTTCTCACTGCTTTTTCCCTGTTTTAGGTATCAAGTGTTTCAAGGCAGGACAGTAAAGAGCAGAGAAAGAAACACATAATAAGGTACAGTCCATTTCTCAAAGATTTTAACACAGGCTGAATTCTGCATGAGGATTTCCCTCAGAATATTTAATAAGGAAAATCATTTTTTTTTTCCTCAGGCTGGACCTGTACTTGCAACAAAATAAAAGCTATCCCTTGGGGTGGGAGAAAGGAGAGAAAAAATCCTCTGAGTCAGTTCAACCTCAAAGAAAAAATGCTGTTGTTTTAAAATTACCCATCCTTCTGAAGTCAGCCAGTCAGAAGTGATCCTTTCCAAACCTATCTGCTTTGTTTTTCCTCATGGCTTTAGTGAGGTTTTAAAGGAAAGGGAGAATGGAAAACAAAAGTTAATATTTTCAGGAGGTATCTGAGCCCTACCTGCCCCCCCCCGCCATCCACACACTGCAATCCAATACAATCATTTTATTACAGCTTCAGCTCTTCTAAATCCATTTCATCCACCAGGCCATAAATCTTGCCATATATTGGAGGAAAGCCCTAGTTTCAAGCTCCAAGAGATGCTTCACCCAAGTAATGAATGTCCCGACTTGGTTATTGTTTAATCCACAGCGTGGCAGGAGGAAATGAGCAGTGCAAGCAGCAGAGTTTGCTTGTCAGCGTGTACAGCTCGAAACAGCAAGTCAGCAGATGATAGAGACCCAAATGTTTAGCAAATACTGAGGAAGTGAAAAAAAACCCCAACATTTGTATTCAATAGCTCCACTGAGTCTGTACAAACACTCCAAGGTCAAAGCCACATATGGACTGTGGAATGATCAGTCACAGGTTATGAAATTCTCCCTCCAAAACCCTCAAGTTTTAAGACTACCTGGCAGAGATAAAAGACCTGGTAGGAAACCTATTTCACAGGGTAATTATCATCCATCCTTTAAAACTGTTGCCAGTACCAAAGAAATGGGAAATTAGGATTATCACCCCAAAACGCTGCAAGAACAGCCCTCTTGCAACATCCCTATGCCTAGCAGCTCGCAAGGCTGAGTGCTTGCACAACTCGGACTGGCACGTGGCCCACTGGTTCAGGGAGGGGAAAGCACAGAAGCAGCATCCATCAATGAGCAGAGAGAAAAATGCACCAGGGTGTGAGCCTGAGCTCTGGGAAAAAGGCTGGAGGGCTCCTTTAGTCATTCCTTTGCCACAGGTAATGCCAGTTAGGACATGGGCTTGATACCCAGCTTTGGGCAAGCAGCTTGGCTGCAAGTACCTGTTGGTGATGTTTTGGGAGCTTGTTTTGCTGAGGTGCCTTTACCATATATGTGACTATAGGAGGTGGCTTGACTTTGATGCTGGAATTCCTGGTTATCGCAGAGGAGGACACGGTAACTTAAGGCAGATTGGTGGCCAGGAAGAAGAGGCTGGTGGGCAACTAGTTCTGCCGCTAAAGAAAACATGCAGGGTAGTTGGCTCCTCCCATGCAACTGCTTCTGTGAGGTCTATTTTGAGTCCAAGCATAAACTGTGATTTCAAGGCATAGGAGTTCCTCAACCTGTGTCACACTAAGACAATAAGGATGGTCCCTTGGTTTGGTTTCATCACACAAAGTCCCCTCACACACCACACCCCAACAGTTTCTTCTGAAATCAGCTGAAACACAAGGAGTAAAGAACAAAAAATAATTCCTAAAGCAATGGCAACCTGCCAAGTTTTTAAAGAGGCAAATCTTGAGAGGCTCTCTGGAAACTCAGTAACTCACTGAATGAGCCAAGGGTAGAAATTAAGTACTCTGCTCCCTTCCCTCAGCCTCTTTTTCACATATTTCTGCTTGATAGAAAAGAAAGTAACAAGAAAAATGGAAGTCAGGACTACAAAAGCAAGAACCAGCTCATAGATAACTCAGGGACCCTGTAGCCCTGCCAACAAACTCAGCCCAAGGTACAAACTCTGCTGGAGCTCCATCAACCCGCTCAGACACGTGGGAACATCAGAGCCACCGGCCCATGCAGTGAGGAGGTTTCTCCCTCTCTGAGGCCAGGCCATGAAGCACGTGTACCGGTTACAATGCTTTGCTCAAGGAGCTTGTTATTCCCCATAGAGACTGACACACTGAGCTCCTGGTGACCAGCAGACCATCTCTACCAACTCCTTCCTCTTTTCTTAGCATCACTCTTGTACAGCCAGCTGGTTTGGGGCATAACGCTTCAAAAAAAGGAAGCAGATTGATTTGACAGTCCACTGGGGAATAAGACTTCTCTGCAGCCTAGAAAACATGACCTACAAAGAATGACTGAAGGAACTAGGTTGTTTAGTCTAGCGAAGACTGAGGATAGACATGATAACTATCTCTAAAATATATGACAAGTAGCTGGAAAGAATAACCTGTTCTCCTTTCCCATGGCAAATCGGTCAAGGCAAAACCAGACCTATTGCAAAGAAGAACATTTAGTTTAGATGTTAGCAAAAGCCTTCCAGCTGGGAATGACAATACTACACTGGAAGTCATTACCTGCCGAGGTTATAGAATTGCCATTTGTGGAGGTTTTCAAGACCAGGCCACAGAAACATCTATTTAGATACGAGCTGGTCTTGCCTTAGGGCAGAGAGCTGGGCTAGATGAACCCTGGAAGACTCTTTCATGTCATATTGCCACTTACTCAATTACTAACAGCGATTCACAAGTCAGTATCACAATTTTCAAATCAACTGGTTGCTCTGAGGCCTGTTCTTGACATCTGCAATTTCATGCTAAGCCCAGTCCTACCAGGACTGCTGCTCTGTATGAGACCGGTCTGATATTCCTACCAACAAAACAAGTGACCACAAGAATATACCTGCTTCACACATTGGCTTCCACATCATGGAGGAGGTCCAGAGCACCTGGCCTTGCTCACTAAGGGCAAGATTTTAAAATGATGGTGGAGCTGGCAGAGAATCACACAAAACTCTGGAGTGCAGTCGTTGCTCTCCTAAACTGGTGTCCTTGGTCTGCCTGTCACCAATGCAGCCACAACCTTGTACACAAAAATGGCAGAAAAATCTCCATGAACATTTTTGTTGCCAGCCACCTAAGTCTGCAAGTTGACTGCTGTAATCACAAGGGGTGTATTCTATCTCCTTGTACATGCATACACTGCACAGATATCCAAGACACAAAACATGACAGCTAACCATTGAGGGGAAAAAAACCAGCATCTAAGCGGACATCAAGAACATATCTACCTTTTGAACCCAACTCTCTTGCAACCTGCATCAGCCTTAGATTCACCTCAGAGCAGACAGTTTCCAGTTAAACTGATGCACGAGAAGAGACTCAAGCCTCCTCCGCTTGCCCATGCCAAAGATCAGACACAAACATGGAAGGTCCAACCAGGGTCCCAGTCAAAGACTACAGAAGAGCCCCAGGCTTTGCTTCTCACCACAGCACGCGTGAGCTCCCAGTAGGCATTTCAGCTGAAATGCTGGCTTCGCTTCCAGTTCTGTCTCCCTCTCATCATTTCTTCCTTCCAAGGCAATGGCCAGCTCATAAGAGCTAAGCTTCCAATTCAGCCTACCAAGCTGAACAACTTTCTCCTTAAAGCTCCCATTCAGAACCGCATCACAGACCCAAGCACACAATCACCATGATGGCACACAAACAAGTGTAAACAAGCCATTGGCTAAAATACACCATCAGAAATCAGGTACCATATAAACTAATAATGGTCTGGCTTTAATAAGGGGGCAAAAGGAGACATATTCAGCATCTTACCTTAATTCTTCTAAATTGTAAGCAGTTTTTTAGATATATTAATTATTTGAAGTGAGTGGTTCTCCCTTAATCATCCTGGTTTATATTTACATGATGAGGTGTAATGATGCATCTCAGGAATGTTATGGTATTAGTTAAATTAACTAAGACAACTCTGGCTGCAAACTGATGAATTTTAATGTGTCAACATTAGATATGAAAATGCAGTTGTGTGGGTCTCCGGATTCGTGTGACCATATGGTTCAGAATTCTAATTAAGGCCTTTGGATTTCATTTCACATAACTTACAGCTACATTAATTCAGTATTTTTCAGAATTTTAGAGAAACATATATTTTACCAAGTTGTGGGTTTTCAGAGTAAGTGGGAGAAAAACCTTTTATTTCCCCTTTTCCTGACAACCTCATCTTACCTCCATGTGGGCTGGCAGTCTTCCTGAACCAGAGGTCAGCTGGAGCTGTTCCTCTGCCCCAATCTGTCTGGAGAGACCCACTTTGCAAGAGCCATAAAGGTTTATTTCTAAAAACAAACTCGTTTTGAAATCATTATGTGCTGTGAGCAATCAGACAAACTCTCCAGGAGGAAATGCTATCCAGCCTTCTGAAACACAGCGGTTGTGACATGTAGGGATAGCACAGACCCTGAAGCCAGGCACTGCTATGAGCGCTGCAGATCATCACAATTGTATGAGCACTGACAGAAGATTTCCAGCTCCGTGGGGCATTGCACAGTGCATGGGTCTGCAAGTTCCAGTCTGGGGACAGTGATATTTTCTCTTCTTCATCTGACCCCGTTTCTTAATGATCCACATTCAAGATCTCCCTCTAGGCAAAAAACGACATTTACTTGTGCTTCTCATTAGTTAAACCAAATCTAAATAAAATGAAAGCACAACCCACATTCATTCCAGAACTCAAAGTAGATCTGGTCAGACATAAGTGCCATCCACTGTAATTTTAGAGAAAATATTTCAGCCCAGAAACTAATAATCCTCAAGATCTACATGGTGTGAATGGAGCAACTAGAGCATCACTCTGAGGCTTTCTGAAACATGCACAATGCTTTCAAAAGCCATGTGCAATAACAACAGCCCACAGGAGCCTTGAAAGACCCCTGCAAATGACCCTGGTAGGCACTGGTTCACACCCAGTACAGGAGGGCTTCTTATCTGTACGCACATCTTGGCACGGCTATACTCATGTAGGATTTCTTCTCATATTATAGAGTTACACACCTCTCACAGCATGGCAGGGATGGATGGCCTTGAGAGGTTTAAAGATTTAAGATGTTTCTCTTATTTTCCTTCATAAGAGCTACATATAACTACAGGCACTATTAATTTAAGAGCTCAGCTCTGCAAGAACTAAATACGCTCAGCTTCCCCTCCACAGTGCCCTGCGGGAGGAAGGTTTTAAAGCGTCAGACAATATTTGTTCCATTTTGAAAGGGTCAAGAGGATCCAAGACTGGGATTGCCAGATCTGCAGTTTCCTGCATTCCTTACTTTAGAGAATCGCTAGGGGAAAACCGATCGCAAAAAACCCCAATGCAACCAGAATTACTGTTTGCAGTCCTCAAAGTGGTATTACAGAAACCAAGGGTAAGGACCATGTATTGAAAATGTGTCCCAGGAGGTGCCGGTTGTCTCTAGTCTCTAAATGGAAATGCCCTGGAGCAGGCATGATGTTTTTGCTGCCACAATGGTCAGTCCCTGCTTTGTGTCTGAGACTCTGGACATTACTCAACTAATACGGCAAATAATTCACCACAAAACACCAAAGCAATGGAATTCATTCTTGAAGAGCATTTAGGTATGCAACTCAATTTTCCTTCCAACAGGTATGAGGCCCCTAGACATCACTGAGAATTTGGGCTACAGACCTACTCTCCCAAAATCTGGTTATTTCCACATTTGGACAAGAGGGGGTAAGAAAACATCGGAAAGCAGCAGGGCAAAGGGCCACTGTGGCTAAAGCAGGGATGCAGCCAGAGTGCAACAATTGCTGCTTTTCTCCTTCTCTCAAGGGGACTAAAACTGCATCAACACAAGCCACCAGCCTCCTCACTTCTCTCACCAAGCAGGAGACACTCACCTCCACCTGGCCTGGACCAAATCATTAGCACCATCTCCCTCTGGCCATCCTCTTCAGCAAAGCAGTGGATGAGAGAAGAGAACCTCCTCCCGCCAGGATGCACACCTGCAGCTGTGGGAGACAGCCAGGGGCTGGGAACACCGCCTGGCCCTCAGACTTCTTCGGAGCCCCCCTCTCGAAACCCACTTCCAATCTAGCACCTTGCTTCTAGAGGGAAGCAGGTAGTCTGAATTCAACAAAATAAGTAGATCTGCTGAAATTAAAAGGTTCAAGCTCCCTCTTTCCACCCCGAAGTGCAGGAAACTACCTGGATGGTGGTAAGCAAGGGACAGCTTTTGGCCTGTTTTAAAGCTCCAAATCACATTAAATGTCAGTCTTACAGGGACAGAACAATGGTGGTGTGAAACAAAACTCCCAGAAGTACTGAACAGAGCATTTCTGAAGTGAAACAGCTGTAGTTTCATCTCACAAACCTCCGTAAAAAGATGTTACTAATGCACAAGAATCCCTCTCCGTAAATGCTGCGTGACAAGTAGTCAGGTAGAGCCGATGAGCGTTTACTTACCAACAAAAGCCCAGGAAACATTGAAAAAAACCCAGATTGCAACCCTAATCCTGCTACCAATCTTTTGCTTAAATATTATTATTATTATGTAGTTGTTATTTGCATTATAAGCCTAGTCACAGACAAGAAGCCTTGTCTGAGCTGCTGTTCAGACAAAAAAATAAAGACAAGTTTTCATCCCCCAAGTGACTGGAGACATCACAGCTAAAGCAGGGACACACAAGGAACTGTGGCAGTCTTCCAAGGGCTGCCTCCCTGTTTCTGCTCAGGGATTAATCATGCCAAGCGTATGTGATCCTGCACTGGTACCCACCATGGTATAGTATCCCCATCTCAGGCTGTGATAAACCATCCCACCTTCCCCACATATGCACCAGGGATCTGCCTATATTCCCCTCAATTTGTGCATAACACTTCATTGTCATCACTCCTGTGGAAGTGCCTAAAGACTCCTAAAGGGTTTACAGCCCCATTACCCCAGGCACTGTAAAAGCAGCGAGCCCATGGTCAGTTCCCACCAACACAGACAGGTGGGATTGCATATATTAACCATGGTGGTCTCCAAAGCCTCAGATGGCCCTAGAAAATCTTTAACTCAGCCTGAGCACAGTGGCCGACAACTGATCCTGCACAGCTGAAGAGGAGAGGTTGGATTCTGCTAAATCAAAAACAAAATAATTTCTTTAAAAAAAACAAAGAAAAGAAAAGAAAAAAAGTGATTCCCGGATCAAATAAAACCTTCTTTTAAATGGGTGTTAAGAAGGAAGAGTTTGCTTTGGGTTCCTAGATTTGGCAATCTAGTTTTATTACAATAAATTTTCTTTTTTATGGCCCTGGGGCTTTTGTACTGGAACTTCTTGCCCCATGGTGGGACAGCGGCACTGAAGCAGAATGTCACAGACAAATAAGGATGCAGTATGGTGAAACGCTGCCCTCAGATGAGGGACTTGGACATTCTTCATTTCTGACAACAAAACACTGTTTATTAAGGCTTGGAGAGTTGTTTCCCCCCAAAATACAAACTTCATTCAAATCCCAGAGCAATTCATAAGCCTGATGCTAGCAGCCACCCTCATATAAATCACTGACTAGGTTTTGAGAGCAATCTCATCAGCTATTGTATAAGGAGCTCACGTACATATTGATGAGTGCTGTAGATCACTCTCTACCTTCCCACATCTTTTCAAATAGGTGGAACATGCAAAAAGAAATCTTTTGCAGGCTTTGAAAAGACCAAGATGCTTCAGAAGAGGCTTTCTCATCACCATTTTTTTCAAATGCAAGCTAAAAAAAAATAAGCTACTGAAGTCTCCACTCTTTCACTGAAGAGATGGCAGCTGTATAGCTGCTCTCCTTTCTAGTACTCAGCAAGCAGTCCTTTCTCAGGCAAAATCCCTGCTGATGCAGGGGGAGTTAGGCGGCCAGACCCTAACGTGGGAGACCCTCCGCCCCCTCCAAGGTGGACAGATCCCACTGTGCATCCTCAGGCAGGGCTGCCACAACTGCCTGTGAGAGAGGGTCCACAGACCCTGTGCTAAAGAGGATCTATGTCTGACCATGCCTTTGCCTTGCATGTGTTTTCTTTGATCCTGTCTACATTCTCCTATCTTCTGGAATCGTTTGCTGATGTTCCTCCTCATCCTCATTGCTCCCTGCTTCTCTGCTTCATTTTGCTGCTGTTTTATGCTTTACTTTCACTTCAAATATACATATTTAAACAAGTAAAATCACAATACATCCATTCCTCCCTTTATACCAAAATACAGACTCCTGTCACAGCAGTTCGGTTGCTTGGCTCTGGTCAAGTTAGGCAAAGAGTTCATCCAGGCAATCTGTAAGCATGGCAGATTCTGTTTAATTAGGGACCTGCTCCTTTGGCAGATCAGTGGAGCCACTAATCAGCAAGGGCTGGTCCCACCCTGCTGAGAACAGCAACTTCTTCCACTGGGCCAGCCAGCTCCAAAAATGCCACTTTTCTGCCCAGTGCCTTGTCTGAACACACATAAGGAAATGGCCTCAAGTTGTGACAAGGAAGGTTTAGATTGGATATTAGGAAAAATTTCTTCACTGAAAGGGCTGTCAAGCATTGGAACCAGCTGCTCAGGGTAGTGATGGAGTCACTATCCCTGGAGGTATTTTTTAAATAGATGTGGCAGTTAGGAGCATGGTTTAAGGTATCCTTGGCAATGTTAGGTTAACAGCTGACTTGATGATCTTAAAGGTCTTTTCCAACCTAGATGATTCTATGATTCTAAGTCACATTACTGTAACAATGCTGGTACAGCCGAGGAAGAAACAGCCCCTTCCCTTCCCTCTGATGCTGTTCACGACCACCACCACCGCACTCTTCTGACAAAGAACAAGCCACAGTGATGCACAGCAAGTTCCTGCAGCTAAAGCTACACCTGAGCCAGGAGTAACTACATGAGTTACAACAAACAAACACAAGAGGCAGGCACCAAACCCACAGAGCTCAGTAGGTACTGCTGCGGTGACACGCCTTGGGAGGCTCCCGTTTCTCCACCTCCCAGACTTGGCAAGCATGTAAGAACAGAGCAGAGCACCATGCGCTCCTCCTCCTTCCCAGCACTGCACTCACTCCTGGCTCTACTTTCAGAGAAGAACCCTTATCACGAGTTGAATGCCACAAGAAGACACCTAAAGGCATCAAATGAGCCACAGCTAAAGGCTGAGGACTAGGGGCTTTTTTGGGTCCCACCCTTTTGAGGAAATAATGACTTATTTTTCATTTTTTTTTAAAAAAGGAAAAAAATTAAATAAATGCACCCAATTTTATCGAACCAGCTCAGCTCTGCAACTTGAATTGTACCTGTTTCAGCAGCATGATCAGGCACTTGAAACAGCCACTGATAACAGCCCCGTGTCCCACCAGCAGCAGCAGATGATGCGCTATTACAACGTGTCGAGACATTAAGCAGATTAGCAGCAGCAGCAGCCTGTTTGAACCCGTTTTGCCAGCTTGGCTCCGGGGGAAGGCTCAGGCCATGGGAGCAGCTCCGGTTTGCCCCTGAACGCACAACTTCAGAGCCTGGCAGGTGCTAAAGTCCATCTGCCTGTCCATTATGGAGCGGGTCGCGGGCACAGTCTGGCAGCTCTGAGGGGCGATCAGCTCACAATCCCAGATCATGGGATGGAAATACAGAGCTGATATCCCCCAACCCTGGCAAATACAAACAGGACCACTAAAGATTTCAATGTAGCCACTGGAAACCCAGCTGTGAGCAACCCCCAGGGCCGATTCGCTACCTCCAAGCAAGGACCACTTAAACATCTTCACTGTTATTTACTGCTGCCCAGGAGGTCAGTCCTGCATGAAACCTGGAGGAAGACAGGGCAGGGTGCCCTCACTCAAGTTGTTAGCAAGCATACTGCTGCCTAAGACGGTGGCTTTGTGCTTTTATAAAATACTTACAGACTCTTGGAAAGCATGAGGAGAGATGGAGAAAATGAAAACATTCCTTATCACTCAGGATGCTTCAGCAGAGATTAGATAAAAGTCAGAGGCATTTCAAAGTGGGAACCAGGGCTGGCAGGGGAACCTGCTAGAGCATCTCTGACAAGCTTGGAGGTTATGGACAGTCCAGTGGGTCACCCTTCATTTCTTTCGTTATGGGGAGAAAAGTCTTGAATATTTTTTCTTCTCTTGTCAACCAGGGCCATGCTATGGGAAGGGATTAGAAACACCAGTTGAAATTCTTCTTTCCTACCTAGTGCCAAGGAATTGAGCAGCCCAGGGTAGATCCTTTAACTCAAGTATCTGTTTTTCCAGCTCTGGTATCTGCCTTGCAAGACCCTCAGTACAGCAGAATTAAGGGTCTTTATTGCTCAAAGCAGAGATTCCCTAATGAAAGCACAGACTAACTCTCTCTCCCCAAAGCCACATTGCTCAAGATAGCTCCAGAAGCAGCCCTAAACCCAGCAATAAAATAATTAGAGGCCTCTTCCCAGGTCCCAGCACCAAGCAGCAGAGAAGGCAGATGGACAGGCATGGGGGGGTAGCTAGCCAGGTCCATGCAGCAGTCTCCTGCTAAATCAGGCTGCTTTGGGGAGCAGTTCTGCTCCAAAACAAGGGCCCCAGTCCCCTTGTTCCTGGCAGCCTTCCTCCAGCACCACAAACAGGATCACAGCTTCATTCATTGAATAGTACATGAGCTGGGCATACTTTAAACTTCAAGCAAAGCCTTCAACATGCTGCTGTTCCTCACCTGCTTTCCCTCACCTCATCCTGGTCTCTTTCATAAAGGGAATAAAATCAGAAAGGGCTCCACTACGGAGCTGTTAATTAATACAAAAAACTTTGAAGGAGAGGCCAAAAGGTAGATACTTTTTCCCTGTAGCATACCTGAATGCAGAACATCATTTCCAGCTTCCAACTTTGACAGCGCTTATTCAGTCCCTGCACCTCCATCTTATCCAGGACAGTTTCAACAGCCAGGCCATGGAAGATATGGAAAGCTAGTTCAGGCAAGAGTCTACTCAGCTCAGCCTGCAGCAATGAGGGGTTTTGTAGGTTCAGCTGCTGCACATCCCACTCCCTGGCTTGTTCCACCAATCAATCAACCTTTCTGCTCTGTAGCAGTGGAAGCTTGTTTTTCCTTTGGGTCCTTGCACAGTCCCATGACCAAGGTTATGAGATGGCTGCTCTGAGAGAATTATAGCTCCAGGAACATTTTCATGAACCAGTTCATCTCACTGTCAGCAGCTACATGAAGCCTTAAAGCACAACTGATAAGCAGCACCTTGGCACTTGCCTTGCAGCCTACTGAAAAGCTTCCCTTTCCACCTCCTTTACCACAGGAGAACCTCACTTTCCACCTCTTAGAATAGCAAAAGCTGTGACTGAGATATTTCTGAATGATGAAAAACCAACACCCATTCCAGATAAACAGCTTCAAGGACTGGTTACACAAGGACTTTTCCAAGCATTCCCAACAAGGACTCTTCCAAGTGTCCCCATCAGCAGTGAGGGGCTGGAGCAGTTTGGGGCACCAGGCAGCCTGCCCTGCCTGCTCTGCCCTTTGCAAGATCCAACCACCCAGCAGCTTGGCCCATGTCAGCCTGCAGCAGGGCAGGCTCCGCTGGCTGCTGTGACACCAGTGCTGCCTACAATGAGCGAAACAAAAGTTCAAGCCAACACAGCCCTGCAGAGTTCAAACTGCTGCCACTTATTTCCATATAAGGGCTATTGAAAAGCAAAGGCTGGTAACCACTTTTTTTCTGATCATTTTGCAATAAGATAAATACAGTGGTGAATACAAGGGGAAAGTGAACAGGAGGACCCTGCTTTGTCTCCCACCCTTTTTAAAGTGGCATATCTGGATTCACAGTTTTTCACCTGGGAAGGACACCTATGCAGCGATGGTTTCTCTGCACATTGTAAAAACAAGGAAATTCAGAATGAAAAGCAAAAAATCTGCCCTAACCTACAAACTCCAGCACTCAGGAAGGTACTGTACCACCGCGCAAACACTTCAGAGCGCTCCTCCTCTCTCCTTTGAACATCACGCAGCAAGAAACCATCTGTGATCAAGAATTTCTTCTAGCTCTTGATGGCAAACATACAATGCACACTGACTGTTCTTAGTTATGACCTCGAATACTTCACAACTTCAAAACATATGCTTAATTCACACATATGCAAGCAAGAAAAATTATTCACAGGCAATGAATAATAAGTGTGTGACATTTAGATGTGATTTATTTGTAAGAGTAGTTAACATTTGTATTAATTAAGGCACACTCAATGCAAGGTTGTTCTGTGCCATTCATCCCAGTATATATGAAGCTTGTTGCCTGTCTCAAAAAAAGAGTGAAAATTATATATAATTACCTGCCTGTACTTTCCACCTGGGTATCATTAAAGGTAGCAGAACACCACTGAATTTTAATTCAACATTCTTGCTGAAAACCCCATGGAAATACCAAGTCCTAGAAATATCAAGTCCTGGATGTCATCAAGATCATGGGGCTTGGCACACAGAAGCAAAATATATCTACAAACCTTCCTGTATCAATGGATCGACAGCACTCTACCCCATTTTCAGGAATGCTTGTGCATTTAAAGCCCAGATCTAACTGGATCATACAGATGTCTGGATTGGTTCTTTCACCTGCCTGGAGTAGAAACCACAGTAATAAGGCTGAGACACATATGGCAGAGAGTACGCCTCAACCTGGGGACTGCACCAGGGAAAGCAAACTGTATGAACCAGTATTCCCTCACCAGGCAAGAGCATTTTCTGGGTATCTATTTTGCATTAGAAGGACATGCTTATAATTAGGATGAGAAGAAATGGCCTCAAGTTGTGCCTCAAGTTGGGGAGACTTAGATTGGACATTAGGAAAAGTTTCTTCACCGAAAGGGTTGTCAAGCACTGGAACGGGTTGCCCAGGAAAGTGTCTGAGTCACCATTGCTGGAGGTATTTAAAAGACATGGCACATGTAGATGTGGCATTTAGGGAAATGGCTTAGTGGTGGACTTGGCAGTGTTAGGTTTACAGTTTGACTCAATGATCCTAAGTGTCTTTTCCAACCTAAATGATTCTATGATTCTACAATAATTAATTCTAGTTGAATAACATTGCTTTTGGTTTTGTAGCTGCAAGATTATTACTGGAGTAAGCCCACCACAGAAGATGGGACTGAGGCTCTTGAAAAGCAATCAATGCCACAAGTTATTCTTCAGAAAGGCAAGCACACTTCTCCAACACTGAAATCACATCTCCTTCAGAAACATAAACTTTCCTAAAGAAATGAGCTTCTGCAAGCACTAATAAATAAATAACAACGTGCCTGCAATCACCCTGGCTTTTCATTAAACTGCAACTGAATAAACAGCTTGGAAGCTGCCGTGCCCAGGATGGCTGTAACCCCACTCCTGCCGCTGCCCTTTTTGGCTTTGCGCTCCCGGGGTCAGATTCTCAGCATACCCTTCTCTGCAGCCCTGCTTTTTGTTTGAAGTGGCACAAGCTCTAGTTTTGTTTTAGTTTGGGGGATTTGTTTTAAACGTAAGGGCCAGCAGCACGCTTGCCACACAGTGGGTTGCTGGCAGGGATCTCCTTACCCTCCCTGGGACTGGAGAGCACTGGCAGAAATAGTTTCCAGGAGATGAGAAAAAAAGGCAGAAAGCTTCAAAAAGACATTACATTAATCTCAAGAGTTGCTTCCTACCATCACTCATCACCTTATATTTATAACATCTATAAAAAGATCTGTGGCCAGGTAGCATGCATTCATCATGGGTGCAGTCCCATCAGCAATGCATTTGCCCCCCAGCCCCCTCTGACTTTGTCATAACCAAACAAAACTCTTGCCCCTAGGAAGAAGACACACACTCAAAAAAGCACCACCCCTCTGTAGCCTTATCTTTTAATGCAACACAGTTATGTTGTTTTATAGTAACAGCTCGGGTTACCAAGGTTTTCCACCCTGGACTGCATTATCAGATCGCCTCCAGCCCAGTATTGAGAAAAAAAAATAGACAGTGCTATTGAAATGCAAGGCCCAAGTACTTCAGAGTGAATTTGTATTGTTCCTAGGAGAGCATGGACAGCTTTAGAAAAAACCCCCAAGGTACAAGGTGGTACAAGGGTACAAGGCATCATTTTCACTTGTTTACTAAGCCAAAGATCTGTTAAGTGCAGATTTCCCACCCCCCCATAACAGCTGGCAGTACATAAGAAACTAAGTATTTTTACTGTAGTGACATTTCCATTGAAATACATGCAGACATTTGACTACATTTCCAGAGAGGTGGAATATCATTCAGTGAGGGAACACAGATACGCTGGAAGGTGAGAAGGGGTAGAGGGAAAATTGCAGGCAATTAGTATTTTCTTGACATAACTGTAATTTGTCAATTTGCAAAAATCCTCTTCTACAACATCGGTTTATTTGACCCAAGAATAATTCAAATTTGTCTGTCGCACTCCTGCCCCCACGATCACAGATGAGCAGACTGACGTGAGCCGAACCCAGAAGACAGGCGATGCCAGCCCCGCTGCCCCATGGGCGCATCCCCACGGTGGGAGCCCCCTCCCACACTGCCCGGGCAGTCGTGGGCTCCCCGCAACCTGATCGAGGGCTGATGCACTCAGCAAAGGAACGAGGGAGGAGGCTTCAAGTGATTAACAATGCTCCTCAAAGAGAAAAGTTGTTTTCCCATGGTTTAAAATTACCACCTGAACTTTAGTAAGAAAAGCGGTGGCAGTGCCGTAGCCAGAGGTGCCAGATAGCATTACCTGATCCCCCGCCGTATGGGAATGCAAACCGCAGCCCCCTCCCAGGTAATTCAAGTTCTCAAAATGTCCTGCTGACCTACGTGCCCAGGTGCCCCATCACATAGGTGGTCTGTTTCTTCAGAAGAATGCAAGTGGGATTTCTTTGCTTTCATGTCTTCCCTGCTTGAGAGGCTTTTGGGGGACGGTCCCACCATATGTGTGAAATTGGGAGAGAGGGACTAGGGCTCAGGGGTGCTTCAGGTGAAGCCTGCAGATGGGGTATGAAGTTTCTTTGACAAGATAAATAGTGATCGCTTCCTAACAGCTTAGACCCAGGATACCACTTCTCATGCGAATGTATTTACACTTAAATAATACATCTCTATGACTAAAGGCAAGGAGCAATCAAAAGCTGACATTTCAGCTGTGCACTGCAAAAGTAAACCTCCCTCAAAAGTGGAATGCCAAAGGGAGGGAAGTGAGAGATAAGCTTTGATTTATAGGTTACTTTTAAAAGTAGCGATGGGGGAGTTCTCCCGGTAGCCCTTGAGAAGGTCTCTGTTTATTTGAGGAGCTCACAGGAGCACAGTCTCCTGTTCAGCCCCGTAGCCTGACCTAGCCTATTTACATTTAAATACAAAAGGAAGGCTGTCCAAACAAAAGTTGAGAGCGTCCAGCAGATAATTAAGTACACTAATGCACAAAACTACTTAGACAAGAACAAGTGTATTGGCACAATCAAAAGGCAGATCACGTTTGTAGTCCATTCCTGGTATAAATGAGCTCCAGCAGTGCCCCTCACACCAAAAATTGTACTTAGAGGATAAACACTCTGTCCCTTGTCAAATCCTGAATAGCGCAGGACTTTTACAGTGCATCCGCAAGGACACTGCATTTGGGCTGCTGGGTGCCTGTGTTTGCCAGTGCTCAGCTTTGGCCCACTCCCCGTTATGTCCTCCCAAGCCCTGGGAGCACCAGCTATCCATGCTCCTGGAGCTGTCACTGCTGGTGGCACACAGGAGGGCACCAGCAGGCAGCACAGAGCCCAAGCAACTTTTTGCCATAGGAGTTGGCTCAACTATTTTAATGAAATCACAGCTTACCTATTTTTATTGTTCTCTGTATAGCTGCTCTGTTTTCCTGACATAAATTATTCTTCACTTCCTTTCTGAAAGAGCTATTATTTAATAGAACAACTAGCATTAACTATTGTATCACATTCTTCCAGAGGTCCATTAGACCAATGACAGAGTGCAACACCAACACAAGAACACATGCACAAACACTGCCTGAACTAAACCCTTGCAACGTAGCCCCTTCAAACAGAAGGGGCAATAGAAATAGTAGAGAACATCAGTGTAAGACAGGACATGGTGCAGAGCGTCGACAGATTACTTCTTCCAGTTTACAAAATTAAAATGTATGGGCTGTAATCATAGTTCCGATTGTTCTGGACCCCGAATGACCAGAGGGATATTGCTGGGATTTCTTCACAGATATTGAGGGGTCAGGCAAGGCTTGCTTTTGACTCTCGCTCTGTCTCAAAAGCTATCTTTATTTAATCTTAATTCAAATTATCTGAAGCAGTCCTTTCACCTAACCCAAAGATACACCACTGGACCTGGGCTTGAAAATTGTCTTCCCTAGTATTTCAAGGCAGAGACATCTCTTAATTTATGGACGTGTTTACACAGTTCTCTTGCTGATGCTGCACAAAAAGTCAACTAAAAGAATAATTCCACACCCTTGCTGATTTGAAGTAATACATAATCTTTACAACACATTTAAAATAGTTGTTTTACTTTACAGACTTTTTTTTCAGATTCTGATCTCTTTTCAGGCTCTGTCCCCAAAGCAGTTTTCAGTGGATATTTCCTCCCCCTTAAGAAAGTTACACCAGCTTCCAATACCCACACAAAACCACTGGTCTCCAATTAGAATTTCAACTGAATTAGTATTATAATAAGCCCCAGAAAGCTGCCTATAGGCACGGATTTATTTAACTAAGGCCATGCTGTCTGGAGATCAGTGAACAAAGTATTCCCCCAGCCCCACGGCGCGCCCCAGGAGCCCCATCACCGCGGGTGGGTAAGGGGCTGTGCAGCAGAGGAAGGCAACGCTGCCGGCTCAGAGGAAGGAGATGCCAGCAGGCAGTGAAGAGCACGTTGCTCAGTAAGCCTCCTCCCAAGACACATAAGCTCTCTCACAATGCAAATACAAATTATTCCAAGTATCTATTGCTTGTGCTGTCCTTACTGCCAAGGAACTGGGTAGGGGGAAGTCACACCACCACCTTCCAAGACAACAGAGCAAACAAGGACTTCCCCTCTTCAGCTGCAGAAGGCTTTAGGCTTCTCTTAAGGCTTCAGGTTCAGCCCTACCCCATTTAGCTCTAGTAGAAGTGTATGGCACAGGTGATGTCTGCTGCAGCAGTAACATTGCTCTGGAGCAAAGCACGGTCCGACTGTGTCAGGTGCAAGCAGAAAACAAAACCAGCAGATGTGCAAAACCAGAATTTGCATCAGTCCAGGAAAAATTCACATTTACTATCCACTGCAGACAAGCAAGAGAGGTGTGAGCTGAGCCACCTCTCCCCATTTCAGCTCCTGCTTCACCCCCTCCAAGTACCCTAAGAACCAACTTTAATCCTACCCTGACAGGTGATGCACAAAATACAAGATTGGTGGAATAAGATTCATTTTACACCTGCAGGGAAGATGCCCAAATGGCCCTGGACACGCCACCTGGCACCAGTTTGTATCATTGTTTGCTGTTCACAGATTTTGACTTCACAAAATCAGGCTCAGTCCCAGATTTGCTCAAAACAACAGAAACTTTCTCTTCAGCTTCAAACCTTTTTAACCAGAGGAGAGGACTATTTAATGCAGAGCTTCTGTGAACAGAGGGAAGTCAGTGGCTCCTCTCCAAAACTGTGGAGGCAAAAGACAGACAACAAGACCTGGCTGGGTGATAAAATGCAAAGCTGCAGGGAAGCTCATACAGTAGTCCAAAAAGGTGCTCTTCCAGGGACGGTGGCCCTGATTTGGGACCTACTGAGGTCTCACCTACAGCTCCGCCTTGGCAAAGTCACTCTCCAGTTCTGAACAGATCATTGGAGAACTTAACATCTCCACATTACCTCTTAACAAACTAAAGAATTTAATATTTCAAGGACAAGGTTTTGGTTTCTCCTAGGAAGGTTCTGTGGCCTGCCACCTCATGGTGGTAAATATTATCCCAGTGATACTTCTTCTCTTACAGCAAATGCAGCTTCTCACCCCTTTTCACCTCCAAATACAGAGCCAGGTGTATCAAAATACAAGTCAAAACACAGTTATGAAGGGCTAAGAGAAAACTAGAGAAGCAGGAATCCCAAATGGGTTTTGCCTGGAGGCAAAGGGCAAAGGCAGTGAGATGCAGTAACTTTAATAACATCATTTTACAAGATTAAAAAAATTAAAAAATAGGTCACCCTGTCACTACAGCGATCAGATAGGATTAGTTTAATACCAGTTTGCCAAAACAAAGGTCACAAAGAGCTCCTCTGATCAACAAAGTTAAGAGGGTATGTCTATTAGCAAGCTGATTTCTTAGATAATACTTGTATAGTTGTCTAGGTGGGTCTGAAGACAAGGTAGATGCCACCCAAGAGAGTCCAGCATAAGGAAGTTTGTAGTGGCTGTTGGAGGCAGATTTCCAAGGCATGGATTTAAAAGTTAGGGTTGCATAGGCTTGTCTGGATTTGCGGAGTGAATCTGCCAGACATTTCAATGCATGTATTTCTAACACAGACCAAGATCTGTATATGATCCAACTGGAGGCTCCCACAACATGTTTAAAGGATGGCACCAAGCAGCAGGTTTCCACTGCATGCCGTGAGGCTAAAGCTCCTCAAAGAGCAATCCTTGGAGGATATCCAGCAACAGAGCATACCACAGCATCATACTTGCTATGCGGTCTTAACCCTTGGCCTACGGTGATTCATCTTTACTTGTAACCTCTAACATTTTCCACCGCCATTCATGCAGATACATTAGTAGGACTCAGCCACAGCCTAAAACACACAGCATGGATCAACCATGGGCCAAACCCATCTAAGCCTTAACCCGGGGCTGCAGGAAAGGGAACTCTGTCCAAAAGAACATGAGAAGAAAGCACAACAGCTCCAGAGCACATAGGAACAGCCTTAGATGGAAAAATGGGAATAAGGAAAAGTTTGTTTCCCTGTTAAACGCTCCACTTGACAAGCTGCTTCAGGCTGTAGCCTTCACATTATTTTTGTCAAGAAGGACCAATCCTTGCTCACTGCAAATACTCTTCTGACCAGCCGTCACAGGAGTAAAGCTCTGTTGGAAGTCAACAACTGTATGACTCTCTCCCCAGTTCCATACTTTCACTGCCTGCTTCCCTGTTCCAGCACCCCTGCAGCAGAGGCTGATCAGAACCTGCCCTAGACCCAGGTTATCCAGAAACTCCCTATGATACCATCTGCAGTTGCTCCAGCTCACTCAGACACAACAGAAGCCCGCTCTGCATCAGCATCCCTGGCTTCAATGCCCGGAATTAGGCTCTGCAGATTAGGCAATGTGCTGAGGCTTATCTCTGTGTCTAATCACTAATAAAGTTGCAACCTGGTGCATTTGTACGGTATTAGGTCTCACTCAACAACATGGGCTTTAAAGGTCATCTGCCTCCTCCAATCACTGCTAGGTTTATTGCAGTAGACTTGCCTGTACTGGCAGGTCCCACTCCTGCTTCCAACGGCTGGCCACCACCAGCAGAAATCCAATTATGGGCACAATGGTCCCAGCCTGCCGAGGCTCCCAGGCCCCTCCATGCTCCCACCCCAGCAACCCCTCCACAATGGCTGCTTTTGTCTCAGCCTGACTATTGTTTGGGATTCTCTCGCATCCCTGGACACAGGATAAAGAGCTGTGTTTGAAGAGATGTTTATGAATGAGGTCTCAGAGCACAAGGGTGCAGCAACACAGGGCTTGACTGTGGTCAAAAAGGGTCATGGTTTTGAAAAGCCACATCAAAATGAAATTGTTAAAGATGTAATATGCACTAGCCAGGAATTAAAAGTTACAGGCAAACAGAAGATAGGAAGTGAAATCCTAGCTTTCCAAAGCCAAGGGAAGTTTTGCACAGACCTCAGTGCAGCCAGGGTGTCCCCAAAAATACCTATTTTAAGTAAAATACCTAGCAGTTCCCATTGCTTTAAGCCACTGTTTTGAAAATATTTTACACCACGTTGTTTTCCAAAGGGGGAAAGAAATTGTCTTAGTTTAATGATAATGTTTTCTGATTAAAAATGTAGCAGCAGCAGTAAATAGTGGAATCTACACCAAAGAAACTAGGTGAAAAATATCAGCTAATAAAAATCTAAATCATTCTCCTAACAGCAGAGAAGATGCTCTACTTTGATCTTCATCTCGGGTAATGAATACGTGACACTAAATTCATCAAGAGAAAAGACCAACAGGATCTCTAAGACCTGTAGAAGTTACGAGGATCTTCCCAACTAACAGCCTGTAAGACCAGGTCCGTTCTGCAGAGCAAAACTCTATGAGAGCTCAGGCAGCTGGCAAAGTTAAGCTCAACTTCTAAAACACCTTCAAACAGTACTACGAATCTTGCCAACAGCCAAAATCCAGCTTCCTTCACACAACCAGGCCTACCAGGGACAAAGCCACCCGCAAACCCGTTCCATCACATTGGAAAGTGCCTCTTTGTGAGGCTCTGCTGAGCAGAAGAAGATAATGATATTGTGAAACCTTTCTAGACTTTAAAGAGTAGAGGCAGACATATAATTGCATTCAATGAAACATCATATGGTAATAAGCAGCAATGGAATAGCCAAGTATAAATCTCCCATTCAGTAGAGTGTCACATGTATAAATCTATTTACCAAGGATTACTCTGTAGCTCCTACCATAATAAATCATCAAGAAAATGCCTTGTGCACTGCTAGCAGAGCAGGGATTTGGAAAAGCAGGCAGGCTATTCTTCATAAGGAGGCGTTGATACCTAGCCAACCTAAGAGTTTGTCACAAATGTGATATTAATTGCACTCTGTTTATTTGGTATGCTTGCTTGGGTGGCTGGGGTTGATTTGTTTGTTTGTTTGTTTTTTCTTTTTCAAACTAAGATTTTCCTCTTTGCAAGTAGAACATGGATAGACATAGACTAGTACTAAGCCAAAGTCCAGGGGTTCAAAGTCCAAAGTCCATTCACTGAAGGAACTACAAATGCTCTTTTGATTTCAGAAGACTTTGGATCAGGTCACAATTCGTCATCATCATTTACAAAAGAATGGTATTCTGGCCTAGTTTCTGCTCAATGTAAATGTTTTATGTAGGCTAATCCCAGATAAATAACTGTTTTCTTGCATTATCTAGATCTTTCACTACATGTTATGGGCTGTATTAGAAAGATTAAGCACAGCACCGTCAATTAAGAGCCCCTCTATAGGATGCTCCAGCTCCCAGCTCTGTAAGGATGCCACGTCACATACTGAAATACTCTGTGTATCTGTATGACTTGCCAAAACCTCTTGCTAATCACCTGAAGTTTGTTATTCGTAGCCATGAGCAAACAGCATTTCAGAAAAGCTTTTGTTCTGTGCTGAAGAGCTAGGCCTCAGCTGCATTCCAGAAGTAGTCAGGTAAAGAAAAAGGTTACATGCCAATAGAGCACTTAATATACTAGAATCAGGCTGAAAACACGGGCCAGCCATATGGAGCAGTCAACTGCTTTAATGCCATTTAATGCAGTGAGACACACATCTAAAGTGCAGCAATACACTGAACAGTTTCAGTGCCAGAACACACTGGTGTAGTACAGCTCTCATACCTCTGGATTTGTGGATGTCATGGTAGAAGGGAACACCAGAGGCTGTCTTCCAGAAATCATTCAGGTAATCTACATTACCACACATTTCAAGTATTTCCTTTCTTCTGCTTATGACCCCATCTGCCATTCATATGTTTACCATCAATTTGCTAGAAATCAAACAACCCATATGAACCAATGTTCATATGGTCATACCCCATGTAGTGGAAGACCATAAGCGAAATTCACCCTTGGTATGACTCAGCTAAATGGATGTAAAACGCCTCCTTCAGTGCAGTAACATCTCAAAATCTGAGACGAGTCTGATCTACATATGAAAAGACAGAGAGTAAACAAAACAGTTGCCTGTGAAAAAAAAAACCAACCAAAACTGTGCCTTTTTTCAAGTGCCAGGTAGCTTATTATTGCAGTTTCCATTGTGCCAAAAAAATAATAATCAACCATATGCAAATCTTCCTAGGAAACTCCCAAAGTCTTCTCTAATAAAGTTACCGTAGAAAATACAGGTAAGCTCTCCTGTTTCCAATACTCCCACTAAACTTTCACTACAGTCTCCATCCCACCCAAATAAGGAGCTCGAAAAACAGCTGCAGGAGCCCCTTAGTCTCCTGGCTTGACCACCGTGGACCAAAAGGTAATACTCATGGATGAAAAGTTGGACATGAGCTGGCAATGTACACTCACAGCCCAGAAAGCCAACAGTATCAGGGGCTGCATCAAAGGAAGCGAGGTCACCTGGTCAAGGAAGGTGATTCTGACCCTCTACTCCGGTCTGGTGAGACCCTACATGAAGTACTGTGTCCAGCTCTGGAGTTCTCAGCACAGGAAAGACATGGACCTGTTGAAGTGGGTCAGAGGAGGGCCACAAAAATGATCAGACAGCTGGAACATCTCTCCTATGAAGACAGGCTGAGAGAGTTGGGGTTGTTCAGCCTGGAGAAGGCTCCAGAAACACCTTATTGTGGCCTCTCAATACTTCACCAGGACTTATAAGAAAGATGAGGATAGACTTTTTAGTAGGGCCTGTTGTGAGAGAACGTGGGGTAATGGTTTTAAACTAAAAGAGGGTAGATTTAGACTAGATATAACAAAGGCATTTTTTACAATAAGGATGGTGAAACACTGTCACAGGTTGCCCAGAGAGGTGGTAGATACCCCATTCCTGGAAACATTCAAGGTCAGGTGGACAGGGCTCTGAGCAACCTGATTAGTTGAAGAGATCTCTGTTCATTGCAGGGGGGTTGGACTAGAGGATCTTTAAAAGTCCCTTCTAACCCCAACTATTCTATGGTTCTGTGACCCAAGACCACAAATGCTGCTCATTGTAACAACCAACTCTGCTAGCAGGTATATGGCCACATTATGAAGCTCACCACTTCCACATCTAGAACTTTACAGACTCTTTGTTGGGATCCTCACTGGTCCCCCATCCAAAAAAAAGCACTGAGATCTGGAAGCAGCTTTTCAGGTTGGGAATGTGAAAGCAGCATGTGAAACGTGTGCTTGAATATGCTTATCCTACAGCTAAAGACGGCTTTCTTTCTGGCAGTTGCCACCAAACACTGAATACACACACAAACATTTATAAACTTTGTCTACAATCCACAAAATGCTCATGTTGCAGAACATCCCACTACATAAATCTGGACAAATAATGAAAGATATTCTGGTATGTGAACATCTGAAGAAGCTGCTACAGAAAAATCTCTGTGTGCCCATCACAGTGTCTGATCCCACCTACTTTGCCAGGCATTTTTCAAGGCATCACTCTCACTGCCCTTTGACACAGGCAATTATCTGCTCCCAGTCCTAGCTGACCTCACATTCCTTACCCACCTGCAACTCCCATGTAAAGATAACAGGAGTTCTCATTCACATTAGCTTAGCCTCTTTGTTCTGGGCAAGGAAACGATATTCATAATGCCCAAACTGATTTCATTCCAGTAGAGGATTAGCTTCAATCTCTGTTGCTGTAGAATGAAAAGGCGAGCAAGAAATTACCATCAAATAATTACAATGCTTTTCACTTTACAAAGGATACCCAGAGGTTTACAAAAAAAAAAAAAACCTTTTGCTGGACTGAATCTGCAGTAAATTTCTAAGCATGCCTCAGACACACTTGGAAAGCCTACCGAGTCCTACAGATAAGACCCAGGATGGAGGGTGGGAAGATGAAAGCTCTGTTGCCTGCTCTTTGCACACTTAGGCTACTCAACATCCAAACCATAAAAAAGGGGAATAATGCTACTTCTCAGGCTTATAAATATGCTATGAGGCCAAACTCATTAGCGTTTACAAAGCACTCCTAGACTCCTTGTCTGGAAGGAGTTACACAACCATAAAGTATTATCCATGCTGTTCTAAGGCAGAAAAGTACATATTACTGCAAATCCAGCAGTAGCTTTTCATGCACCATTAAGGCTTACTACACTGTCTTAATCTAATCATAAGCACTTCAGAACCCAGATCTGTCATTTGAAACATACAGATCAGACTTCATCATTGAATAACCAACTGGGTCAATGCTATACAGCAAAGGACACATACACATTTTTCTTCCTCATTTATCTCCCACATCTACAACCTAACCATCTGTAATTTCAAAACTCAATCATTATTGGTTTTCCTGCCATCTTCCATTATGTCTACTCAGGGTTTCAAGAGGTTCAAAACTCAGGTTCTAGATCTGTTTGCACACTTTAAAAAAGCTGAGATGGGAAGGAGTGCAAAGTTCAGGTCTACACCTCCTCCAACATTTATCAAGGAAACTGGTTCCTTCAGGCAACTTTTTCTGGCCATTATTATTCTGGGATCTTCTTTGCTTGCAATTCTGAAAATGTATTCATAACTAGTGGTAGACTTGCTTTTGACTTGCTGATCAAAATACAATCTTTATAGCTCCAGGCACCATCATCAATGCTGTGCTGGAAGGAGTTCAATTCAGTTCAATGAAACTGGCTGTTAAAAATAACAGCTAGCTCCCAAACCACAGTTTTGGACTCATTTACTCCATCTCCTCCTTTGGGCTGCTGCTGCACCTCTTTGCAGTGGTCTCCAACTCTATCCTGAGGCAGGCAGACAACTCTTGCTACCCACTCCTCAGCCACCATGAGGACATCTTGCCCCACAGCTCAGAGCAAGGGCTGCATGAGACCTTCAACTGCTCTCTTGCTCTCTATACTCCTGCAGCAGGCCCAGGATGTCAGCAACTCCATGGCCCCTCATGCCAGGCCACACACTCTATGCTCCCCAGCCCTTCCCTCCAGTTCTACAGATGTTGTTTTTGATAGAACAACCCTGTCCCTTTGTGTTTGATATCATTTTGGTTTAAACTCAGATATGAAATCTCTCATTTAAAAAGAAAAGGTCAAATTCAAATATCACCATCCTTAAACATAACACAGCCAGTTTTACCCTTTAGATAACATTCCTTTTACAGGGCCAGTTCTAAGCCTTCCCCCCAAATATTTATTTGCTTCACTTTGAACTGCCAAAAGAAAAAAAAATTTAAAGGACAGCCCTCTGATTTTTATCCCAGTAAGGCAGAACAAAAGACAGGACAGCAGATTTTCCACCAGAAACCTTCCCTGTCCAGCCTGGCCACGATGCTGTCATGGGCTGAAAGGAAAAATAGAGGCTGATCCAACAACTGCATCAGCTGCTGTTTACAAGATCCATTCCTCATCTTGCAGGACTCAGAGCAGACTTGTCTCCACAGATGTGGGGTCAGAAAGCTTGCTGGACCTGTGCTGTCATGGACAGAGGGCATTTACAGCTCTGCAGCAATGCTTTCTCAAGTACACAGCCCCATGGCCACGAAAATTAGCTAGTCACCTCTGATACTTCCAAGAGCAAAGCCTGAATCACATTCAGAATACTTAGTACTCTGAAAATGCTGAGCACCTGTCCTCTGAACAGACGATGCCCTTCAGGTATCCCAGGTGGATCTCCAAAACGGAGATGCTCCAGATCACTTGCCTTTGTGCAAACTCTTGACCTGCTGCTGCAGAGCCAAAGCAGGACAGTGACTTGCACATGCCTCCTCTACATACACACCTACCCTCAGCTCTCACTTGCATTAGGCACCAGATGCTATTTGTATTAGCAAATGGCCCTTTTACTTATAGAAAAAAAACCAACAATACACACAGAAGTGGATAAACACAGAGCTTTACATTTCAGCGCCAATTAAACAACACTGCTGTTTACAAGAATGTGTTTTTAAAGAACACAAATTTCCAGAGGAACTAAATCGTGCTCCCAGGGTTAACAAAAGTGTGATCCAGTTTCTCTTCCTTACTACCATTCAACTGATAGATGAGACTGAATACAACAATCCACTTAACCCCACAGGATCTACACCCATAATTTAAAATAATTAAATAGCATTCATTTGGGGCGATCCTTTCTCTCCCCCTTCCTGCTGCGTAGCTTTACATATGACAACATTTAGCGTGTAAGACAAACAACAAACAGGACTACAATTAGTCCTTCGAACCAAGATGTTGTTTAACTTAACTAATTGAAAAGAGAGAAAACAAAAGCTCGCACTGTGTGGCTAGCGGTGAAGTCATAAAATGTCACTTTTCTGAGGTTCATACTCCAGTAATTATCTTTTATACAAGGAACAGTGACTCATAAATCTGCATTTTCATAAAAATATTGCACAAAAAAGTCTGCAATAAAAGATCTCCTCCCCTTTTTCTTGGTCAACTTGAGGTTGAAACGAGGTCTTTATGAGCTGTGGGAGTGGAAAGTCATTAGGGTTTCAATTCCAAATGAAAATTAGGGCTTTTAACTTCCCATACTACTCATACTGACAACCTTTCATACATAATTGCCTAGGAAGAGTTACTGCGGTCTTGTCACCCTCCTAACAATTCAGTGATATGCCAACAAATAGATACTCCCTACAAATTCCACGACGCAAATGGAAATAAAAGCCCAAGGTGGTTAAGAAACATCGGGCTCACACCCAAGACTGACTTTGATGACTCTTCGGTCAGGGCTTGTTAGGAGTTACCAAATTATCAGCGTCAGAAATAAAGCAATCAAGGGATCAGGTGAGAATTTAATTGGAAAGAGGAAAAATGTCTTTAGCAATTACAGCAAAGACACTGCTGCTTTGCAGTGACATTGGGAGCAATGTGACAACAAGGACCTGTCCGCTTCACAGTTGTGATTCTTCACTTCAGCTGAAACTGCACTAGGCTGCCAGACAAACAGCATTTTAAATACACATATGTAATGATATGCAATTGAGCAATGCAGATGGGATGAGCGGAAATAACAACAAATGCTGTCGCCGCTCTCTGGAAGGTACCGAGGTAAGCTGTAGCATCTTTCAGCTACAAGTTGAAAGATGATGACAGCATCATCATCTTTCTGCACTTGACTCTGGCTGTGAAGAGGAAAACACTGCTCTTAATCTTACTTTGCTTCTTTTCTTCTCATTTGGGGGAAGAATTATCATTGGACAAGTTTCTATTTTTGACTGTTGGCTGGAGACTGCCCATATTTCGTCATCCTGCAGTCCCAAGAAGTATACACAATACAGAAAGAAGCACCCCAACACATAAAGTGCTTTTATCTCAGTAAAGTTGAAACAGGATTTGAAGCAGCTCCAAAACTGGGAATTAGAAATGTCTGGAGTTACTATTCAGGCTACTCCTTCCTTGCTAGCTCATTATAACTCAAAACCTGTGCTGTTTGTTCCCACTGGTATAGCAATGGTTAGAGGCCCCATTTGAGGTAAGGGTCTAATTCTGTTGAGTACCATATGAGGGTGGTATAAATGACGCAATGAACAACAAGAAATTTGGAGGAGACAAAGGAAATATATTAGCCGGGCTGTATAAAAGGAGAACAACAGATCACATAATTTACATCAGAAAGTCATGTCACAGTGAGAAAGTGCACCAAATTTGCATCCCAATCCAGTGCTTTAAGTTGCAAAACCACCCATCTTTCTTCTGTTATCTTAAAGCTTACACCTCAAACAATACCGCCTTAAGTGAACTCATAAAAAGAGGACCCTATTTTTACAAGAGGCCAGGAGACAAGCATGGGAGACTTCCAAATAAACGAAACGGCTCAGAATCCAGAAAGCTAATAGCTATACCAAAACCTCCAAAAGAACAATTTTCAGAAGATGGGTGAATACAGTCACACATGTGCAGCTACATTAGCGTGGCCTGGAGGACTGAGAGATGCAGAAATTATTTTTCCTGAGTTGGAACCTGCAGCCGATCCAGAAGAGATGATCTCAAGAAACAAGGCATACATTATTGTGTTTTAAGACATCAAAGAGGAATAAATGTCCAGGCTTTAAAAACTGATCCCCATCTTTTAAGAGGTGTAACAAGCAGTTAAGAGGATGAAAAGGGAAAACATCACGAATGTTATCAGAATTGGAAGACAGAAAGCCTGGCTGAAATACTCAACTGGTTTGTAGCCTCAAAATTAAACATCACAAAGAAATGAATTAATAATCGAAATAAAGGTATAACTAACAGCAAAGGACAGATTTATCAGCGGTCTGCACAGGACTGAACAACTGACTCACTCTCATGCTGGGTTTGAGCTGCAATCAGGAAAAGGAACAAGGGGACATTTTATCAGAGTTTGTCACAATATGCCATCTTTGTGCGATGCACAAGCCACTGGTGAAGATCATATAACCTATAACTACGTATCACATTCAACAGCAAACAAGCTTTTAACTCAGTGGAAAGGGATTAAAAGCTCCGCAGATCCAAAGCATAGATCAAAGTTATATTCAGCTGCTGGGAAATATATAAATATGAGACTGCAAACCCCAGTAAGAGAGATAAGAAAAGGAAACCAGGCAGACAAAAGAATACTGTACAGCACAAAAGTGCTTTAAGATTGTACATTAAAATAAGATTTTCTTAACACCTTTGTTAGGAGCTGAAAAAGATTCAGCATCAACCAAAATGAGTTATTTTTTATTACTAATACTCTGCTAGCATCAGACAATGCTGTTCTGGCATAAAACAGTGGACTTTCAAACGGGTAGTCCTGGAGTCACTTCTAGTAGATACTACTAAAAACAAAAATGGGGGGAAATCAGTGAAAACATGGGGAGAGGGTTGGATTTTTTTTCTTGGTTTTGTTTGGTTGGGTGTTTTCACACAACAATGGTAAATAGCTGCACATATATGATCAGTAGTCCTCTGGCTACACAAAAATCAAGCGGACTATTACCTAAATAGCCCAGATTATGTCCATTGTTATATCCATAAAAACATTATGGATCTCCTTTGAATAAAAGACTAAAGCAAGTGTAAAGAATCTAAGTCTTAACTTCATTCAAGTCGAACAGCGTCCCTACAATAACTTTACTGGGCACTGAGAGGTACCACACCACTGAATGGAATGGTCCATGGCCTGATACAAAGTCACAGCCATGCTTTAAGGAGCACAGTGTCACAGGACTGGCATTTATAGGACAAGGCATTATCAATAAGTGTCATAGAGCGAATGAAATGTACCTTAGCAAGTAAAAAACCGCAGATGAAAGATGGATGCCAACCCTCCAGAGACTGCTCAGCACTTAATGGAGAGTCGGAAACCAGGAATGCAGGTTTTAACCTTCCATTTGTGATATGCAGAAACCTGTCTTCAGATGATCCAGGATGGAAGATATGGGGAAGGACAAGCATTTGTTAAATCTAGTCAACCCCACTAGATCAGAGACTGACAGCAAGCCTCCTGCTGCATTGGTTTCCATAGAAATATTAAGCTTTGGGGACTGGAAATGCTATAAGGCTTACTTTTTCTTCTTTTCTGAAATAATGGTTTCGTTTTACTGCTCTACTTTGATTGGTCCTTTTGCCTGCTCCTTTCCTCTCCACGGGTCTTCTGCAGCAAGAAGACAGAGCAGCACCCACCCTGCAACTCTCCCCACCACACCAACGCAGGGGTCTCAGCACCATGAGGCCTTGTTTCATTGTCCTGGGAAGCAGGGGCAGGTCAGCTGTCAAACCCAAGGCATAGGCAGCCTTGGAACATCCTACTGCCTTGGAGATCATAGAATCATTATGGTTGGAAAGGACCACCAGGATCATCAAGTCCAACCTTCATCCTAACATCTCTCTAGCCACTAGACCATAGCCTCAAGTGCTATCACAGGCAGATTACCTGATCATAGAAGGAGATCAGGTTGGTTAAACAGGACTTGCCCTTCATCAACCTCCTTCCTGTCCTTCTTGTAGATGGGTGTCACATTGGCAAGTCTCCAGTCATCCGGGACCTCCCCAGTTGACCAGGATTGCTGATAAATGATGGAGAGAGGCTTGGCAAGTTCCTCCGCTAGCTCCCTCAGCACTCTCGAGTGGATACCATCCAGTGCCATAGATGGTTTGAACCACCAGCAAAGCATCTCTTCTTGCATCCCAGCCTGGACCCTACTCCATCCATTTGCTCTACACATTACATCCTTTATCTCCAACAAACATTCAGATGCCACTGACTCCCCTGCACTCGAACCCAAGCAGCAGAGGAGTTTGGGGATGAAACAGGGGAGAGGCAGTCATGTGCAGTCCTGAGTGTCACCACACAGAGGTGAGGGACAGAGCAACATCTGAAGGGCTTTTCAGAGCACTTCAGCTTTGATTGAACTAATTCTGCCAGCAAGTCAGGGTTGACACAACCACACAAGACAGCTAGCGTGTCACCCCTGTGACTGCAGTTTACAGCTGGCCAAAGCTCTGATGCCATAAGCCCAGCACTTGCCGCCAGTGCTCCCTCCACTACAGACACCATAGACCTCTCCCATCACACCCACCCCAGGCAAACAGGAGACATCCTGTCCTACAAGCCTGCAGAAGCCCATGCAGATGACAAGATAATTCACATCAGATTTTGGAATGGATCACTTCAATCTCACCGCAAGATCCCTGAAGTGGAGGGTCTACAGCCACTTGCTAAGCCAGACAACACAGCCACAATACTGACAGCACTTAGCACAGTGCTTTGGAGTGCCCCAGTCTCAAATCTAATCGATAAATAAGCTGTAATCTACTTCACAAGGACTATCTTTCACAAAGAGCCTTTGCGGGAGAATCCCTGAGCAAGGTGAACATTTGGCACCACCATTGCTTGGAGACATAAGAACTCAGTACAAGCAATGAGCTTCCTGAGAGGGGCAAATACCAAGACAAGAAGCCGGTTAAGGGAAGGAAGACTATACATATACCTGTATGCACAGGGAGCAAAGTAACCTGGCATAAACGGTTTCAGCCTGGGCATGAGTCACTAGAGAAGTGTTCAAAATAACCTGTACAGCAGCCTTCAATTGCCATGGTGATAAATGTTTCTTAATGCCTAAGACCAGCTGAGTCCTGAACTCCACACACCTCATTCACGAACAAAAGTGCTCATTATAGTTTGAAAAAAAAAAAATTACAAATGAATTGTGGCCATTTTAAGCCCTCCTCATCAAGGGCTGATTTACACTCATTTCAATGGGGAGTACTGTGCTCACACCGCTGTTAATTCAGAAGATGGAGCTGGCTTGCTTTTTGCTTCACAATTCAGTAGGCAAGGGAAAGACAGATTCTCTGAGACAGTGTTACTTTTTCTGCCAGGAGTTATCTATTTGCAGAAGTGGGTCAACTTTCTCTTGGTGGACATGTTAGTGTGCGAGTGCCTAGCAGCTCTGCCTGCAAATTTCTGCCCGCTCCGCGTGCGGAGGAACCTCTGCACATAACTATTTATGGCAGCCAAGTGTTTCATGAATTGCAGCAAGTTAACCACAAGGGGACGATGACATTTGGCGACAGGGCAGGATGAATTCTGGCTGGCAGACAAAAAGTCAGGTTAAAAATACAGAATGCAGAAGCAAACCCAGCCAGTCGCTGCTAATTTGCAGGAAAACTGGATGTGTAGCTCCTAAATTTTCCCTCTTCCATGCGAGCAATGTCATGTGTTTTGCAGCAGGATGCACTATGGCATGCTTGTGACGGTGTTTTAAGTGTATGTTAAATGGGCTTGCAATTTTTTTTCATTTGCCTCACTCCACACCTTCTGATGTACACCAGGCATTCTTGCCAGTTTAAGCTCCTCACTGCCATCTCACCTACCAGTGAGATCAGCCATTGTCCACCCCTGTGCCTCCAGAGCACCTTCAAAGGGCAGCTCCAATACAGAAAGGTGACGCAGGGCCAGCCTGAGGGGACAATAGCAGCAGCCTCTGCCATGGATATGTCTGTGTGAGATGCAAGCAAGGCCACAGCCATGCTGGGGCAGATAAAAAGCCCAATGCCTCCCAGTGTGGGCCGCCAGTATCACCCAGGTTGCATGGATGTGGTCAGCCTTATCCTGTTTTCAGGTGCAACACTTCTGTTAGTGTTCACACCCCGCATCTCTACATACACACTGAGTGCAACACCTGCCAGGCTGTATTTTGGGTTCCCATGCCTGCCACTTAATTAGATCACCATTTAATTCAGTCCTCAGCTTTATTTGATAAAATGCCTCCAGAGGACCAAATCATTTGCATGTAACCAACACTGTTTATACCCCTTGTTTTGATTGCTTTTGACAAGTGTAAGTGGATAATTCCATCAAAGGCCCATAGAAAACTGTCTTTTAATCAACAGAAGTTTCTTTCTTCAATAGGAGAGCTGAGAACAAGATATCTCTATAGAAAGTTGAAAACAAATTTGAATGCACTACTAGGGAGAATATATTTCCAGATATGACCCAATTTTAGTAGCTAGTTTAAGTGTCTTAAGCCTTGTTTTCAGGGACACCAACTACTCTGAAGTTTGGGAGCCTAGCAGGCTGGCAAACAGGCAGTGCCACAGCAAGAAGGCAGGAGAGGGCAATGACAAAGATGCCTCACAGTGGAGTGACTACTGGCTACAAGAAACTCAAGCTGTACCCTTAGTGTCTGAGACCTACATCTAGCGTACCAGCCCAGAGCAGGTTTCCTGGCTTAATCACAAGGAACCTGTATGTAGCAGCCTACAGCACCAAAAATACCAACAGGTGAAATGCAGCAGTATCAAAAAGAACAGTAAAAGCAACATTCAGGAGATGGAAAGTGCTCTTGATAAAAGAAAGATGTTAACTAGCCAAGTGGCCAAACCTCTGCTTAAGCATGGCAGGGCCCAAAGAACTCTGAGAAGTCTCCATCACAGAGAACAAGGCTTTCTCTGAGCCAAGCTGCTGTGCTCAGGCAGCATGGGGACTGCAAGGGGTGACATCTGACTACTACTGAGAAAGACTATTCCCTCTCTTTCACCAGAGCTAGCACAGCTGCACTGGAAGAGTGGACAACAGTGACCACAACAGGACTGATCTCACCTGACTTTAGATGGTTGCATATGAACTACTCATCCAGGATGCCTTCCCATCAGCAAAGAGCATGATCAATGTACAACTCTTTTCCCTCTAAAGCAGACATAGTTGAAATAAATCATGACACCAAAGTGCATTTCTCCACATGGCTGATAAACGAAGCCCAAGGGAATGCAGACGTTAAAGTCTATAATGGAAATATCTCAAATTAAATGGGATGAACCTTACCCTTTGCTTCTGCTCCTGCATCTTCTCATCTCAAAGGCCTCATTAATATGTCATAATAGGCATATTATTATATGCATATTGATTATGAATATGTTAATAAAAACAAAGGACTTTGGCCTAAAGGGTCTGTGAAGAAGGAGATGTAAGTACGTGGTAGCTGCATGTCCAATCAATACCAACCCACAGGGAATAGCCATTTTTCTTTGCCACCATTTTAACTGTAATATATTGTACCCTCTAGGTAAATACGTGGACATTTACAAGTGGGAATCAATAGAAGCTGAGATCTTCCCACACCCTCACCCAGAAAAACCATTCTTCTTCCCCTGGAGCAGACAACAGCAAGAGGCCATAGATTAATGTCTCTGCTACTACCAACTATCTGCCATAATCACAGCTTTCTTCTGGGCCTCTCCAACCACTTCTAAAGTGTTGATGCTTTCAATAATTAAAAGAAAAAAACGAAACAACAAAACAACCATTCACATTGATAAATAAATGCATCAACATTTTACCCAACTGGAATAAAAACCATTTTGGGAACCCAGAACAAACAGCTTCAGTGGCAGGTGATGGAGAAGTTCTGACAACAACATTCAGTTGATAAGAGAAAAAAAAAACAAAACACAAAAAACCCCATTAAAGCTTGATAGCTTTGCCTCCATGCACAATATTTTGTCCCAGGCACATCAGCAGCTAGTGAGTCTGCATGCCTTCAGGCCTGTAGGTGGATAAACAGTTGTCCCAGTCAGATCTAGATAAGGCTAAAACCAGTGGAAGCCCCTGCCCTGGCCTCAGGGAACTTTGAGTCACTCCTCATGATGTTCCTACATACCTCACAGTCCAGAGACATATCCTTTGGTACCTGAAGGCTCTTCCCTTTCCCCAGGTCACATTAATATGTAGCTGTCTTTTTTATTATTATTCAGTTTTTTTCAGAAACTTTATTCTGACAGGACCTAAGCAGTAGCAATGGCCATCACTCCAACAGGGTTGCTCACTAAGACTTCATTAAAAAGCTACTTCCCTAGGAGCGTTTGACAGCCACCAAACTCTTGACTCCTTTAGAAAAGCGCTAAACGAGTGAAGCAGTGGTGCTTAATACCCGGAAAACCACACGACGCCTCACTGATACCACTAGCAGAGGTTGCACATTTCAGGACTTTCCAGCTTTTCCATAGGCAAAAGTGCTCTAGCAAACAGCTCACTATGCCTTTCCTCCACCAGCTGTCCAAGGCTTCTGCTGTGTTCTTACTATAGATACAGATGTTATATTCTGTCCTGCATCCATCTGAGAACCCCTGCCACCCTCTGTAAGAAAGTATACAAGGGCTGTTCATTGCCATCCTAGTTGAGCTGGCCAGGCAGTTTCTGCTTTACCCAGCGTTTAAAAGACATGGGACAACAGCAAATCAGACCAAAGTTCATAACCTAAAAATGAAGGGCCACACTTTCTCCCCTTCCCGCCTTCTGTTTTATCCCACGAGAGGGAATTATCAGGAAAAGAGTATAAAAAGGCTGAGAACTAAGGTGCATGCAGGGAGGGCAGCGGCGGCACCAGGAGCCATGGCAGGATGCTCGCTGCAGGGCTGCTCCGGGACAGCTCCACTACCCACTTGGCTCCTGCGTTTGTTTTTCACGTTCACCTGCCCTGCTCTTCCACACTGTCACAGGCTTCACAGAATTGCCACTCGGTCCCAGGCAAGCCCCAGACTTCTTGCTGTCAGTCAAAAAAGGGGCCTGATAAGCTCTGTATTTGCATATGTATTGAGAGGCATTTCCAAAGGCCCGGTCAGGGAAATGGCCTGGCTGAATACCGATGCTATCTGAGAATGACAACTATTCAAGTCATTTTACAGCTTCAGTACCTAAGTGGAGGGATCAGGCTTGTTTGCATCTTTACAAGGATTATTAGCTTTAAAAGTGCTGATCATATCTGTCCCACCCTCAGAAATGAAGCCGTGTGCAGGTTCGCAGCAAAGAGCGTCAGTGCTTCCCACAGAGACCATCTTCCACAGGCACCCCAAAAACAGAAGTCACTGAAGCCTAAGGTCACGTCTGACATGGTAGAGCCCATACTTCTCCTTTCTATAAAGGTGCAAGGCACTCATGGAAACATATAGATGTTTAGATGCTCTACCACCTCTCCCTAGATAAGGTAGGACGTGAGACTCAGCTCTCAGTCCCTTCTTCCAAATGACTCTGCTGGGCACTGTCCTGCACACAGCATTTGTGGGTTGCAATGAGGACTAAGAACTGCAAGCAGCGACTTTCATCTTCATGCAAGACAGGGAAGACTTGCATCCCGTGCACAAAATCCCACAGTGCCTCACACTGGGTTTAAGGGACAGCTCTGAGGCCGTAGTGGTGTCCCACACACACAAGAGCCCCTGGGTTAATAAGAATTAATTCATCTAGCTTTGCCCTACTCAGCTGTCAATACCTAAAAGGGATGTGGTCTAAGGTTCACAACCAGAACTGCAAAGCCCTTGCGTCCTAAAACAGTAACAGCACATCCAACAACTGCCAAGTCCTCTCCGGGCCTCTGTGCAGAGCAATCTGTGCTTTATGAAAATAAAGTCAAGTCACATCAGCAGCAGAAGCTGTCTGCAAATTTACAAACCAGATACTTCTTATTTGCACAGCACTAGGAGAGAGAGACAGAGAGAGAAAAAACAACAAACATTTAAAGATGCTTGCAGTACCCTCCAACATCTGGTGACTCGATCACCCTTTAAACCAGCAATCCCTGCCTACTGGGCGAGGTGGCCGGAACATCTCCAGCTGTGAGTGGACACACAGGACCGTGCATGGCAAATTCATGAATTTGAGAACTAGGCTCATCAGTGCTGCATGCCCTCGGATCGCTTGGGCCATAAGGACTTGCCATAAATCACCAAAAAAAAAGACCAGCACTCCCTGGTCCTATTAGCACAACCAAAAGCTCTGGGAGCTGAAGGCACAGTTATCTGGTAAACACACCCACTACTGACACCAGTCGGAGCCAAACTCAGGGGTTCCAGCCCCATCTCTGTGCTTGGAGGAGGGGAAAGGGTACCCCAACCAGAAAATAGTCCTCTCTGCCTGGAAAAGAGGATTTAGCACATCAAGAGGAGGCTTATATGCAACAATTAATTAGATTGGTGTCTGATTTGATTCCTATTTTTGAAGGTTTGAAACCTCTTGGCCAAGCTATTCCTTCAAGTATTTGGTCTTGTTAGTTTCAAAAGAGAGAGAGAAAAAATCCATTTTAAAGACATCCCGATATTATTATTTTAATGCCTGATCCCTATTAGACAAAAGGAGAAACCTTGCTTCAATACAAGCTGTCAGAGGAGGCTTGGCACGATTTCACAGTGGAGTTAGTTTCTAACTTCAATGACTAGGCTGAACCACATTGTGAGTAGAGCGTCCCTTCGAGAGCAATCTCTTCTCCACAAACAAATCTCCTGTGTCTGAGGGGGAACGGGGGAAGCCGAGTCGCACCTCTCCAGAACCGCTGAGCACGCCAGAGCCAGCCTGCCCCGAGAGCCCACGGAGCTCACAGGTGATGCTCTGTGGGGCAGACCTCCACTTGCATCAGACGCTTCCAAAATCTCACCCAAGCTCTTTAGCAATATTATCAAACTAGCAAACAAACAAGCAAAATGTGAACCAAAATATTTGAAATGGAGGGGGGGGGGCGGGACGGGGAGATGGAAAAAAAATCAGTGTTTATTTAACCCTGAAATCTCAGGCTGGTTTTTGTCAAAACCAAAACAAACAAACAAAACTGAAGATGAGCCGTGCAGATCAACAAGGCTCCAACCCTCAGCCCCAGACGCGGCTAACACCGCCCAGGAGCGGCACCGCCACCCCCCCGCACACAGGTGCCCCTCCCCGGCCCCTGGGGCTGCTCTTCCCGGGCGGTCACGGGTGGGCAAGGCAAGGACTCCCCTCGCCCCACAGCCAGGGGGGACCGCGGGGCAGGGCCGGCGCCACCGGCTGCCGGCGGGGTCGGAGCGGGGAGAAGCTCACCGTTGAGGCCGTTGGGGATGCTCCGGTGGTGAAGGGGCGCCGACAGGTCATCCATGGACCTCCGCATGGCCGCGGCCTTGCTGTCGCCGGCCTTGTGGTGGTGGAGGTGGTGGTGATGGTGGTCGGGGCTGCCCGCGCTGCCCGTGCTGGAGGTGCTGCTCCCGTCCCCCACGTCCCTGGTGGCCGAGCCGCCGTTGAGGTTGGTCAGGCTGGCCTGGCTGTCAATGGAGCTCCGAGAGCCGGCCCCGCTCCGCTCCTCGTCCAGCATGAGCACCATCTCCTTCAGCTCCACGTTCTCCCTCAGGAGGGTCTCCTGCCTCGCCTCCAGGTCCTTCAACTTCTGCTGGTACATGCCCACCTCCTTCCACATCACGCTGGCCGTGTGCCTCCCGAAGCGCTGCCATTCCCTAGACAGCTTCTTGCCTTTCTGCCGGTCGTCGTCCAAGAAGCAGCAGAGCTCCCTCAGCTCCTGGTTGTCGTCCTGCAACTTCTGGTTCACCTCCTTCAGCCCGCGGATCTCGTGCAGGTGGAGCTGCAGCCGCCGGTTCACGTCCTTCATTAAGTTGCCGTGTTCCACCATTAAGTTCATCTTTTCATTATCCACTTTCCTCAGTCTTTTCACCAGCTCTTCTTTGCTCCACCTCAGCATCTCCTCTTCTGAAATTTTGCTCAGGTCTTCTTTAGACCCTTCCAGGGAATTTTTTGCCATCATCTGTGCCTAGGCAGCGTTTGCTCTCACGCGGTAACAAATGGTTGGGGTTCTTCGGATTATTTTGTTCGCCTGATTTCCTGGGACTAAAATTCAATGCAGCATCGCAGGGAAGAAATTATTATAGTTCTCCGCAGAGCGCCGAACAAGGAAAAACAGCAACGCCGGACTGGAAGATCTGCTCCCTTAAAGACCCCATAATAATAACAATAATAATAAAAATAAACACAGGGATGAAGGGGGGCGGGGGGNGAAGAATGGGGGGGGGGGGGAAAAAAAAAAAAAAAGGCTCTCCCCTCCAAGCGGGCTGGGGGCGGCAGGGAGCCGGGAGCCAAGCGCTGCCCCCCTCCAAGCGAAGCCTCCGCAGGGGATCGGCCAACTTACCCCGGGCAAAGCAACTACGCGGCGGCCGGCCCCCCCCAACCCCGCT
>VZZY01019452.1:125525-150897 GCA_013400335.1 Eurystomus gularis
CCGCCGAGCGCGGGGGGGAACTCGGAGCGGGAGAGGAGCGGGATTCCCCGGGGGCATCTCCACTGCTGCTGCCCTCCCGCCACGGGCTTTGTCTCCGCGGCCCGGCCCCGCTCCGCTCCGCCCGGCTGCCCGCCCACCCCCTGGGGCGGCCGCCTTTGTCCCCGAGTCCCTCCTGTCTCGGCCCGGAGCCCGCAGGTTGAAGGAGCCGGCTCCAGCATCCCTGCCAGCTCCCAGCTCCTGGCGTTGGCGTATTCCTTCGAGACCTGACAGCTGCCGGAGGAAACTGACCTGAAGACGAAGATGCCGCTTATCCCTCGGTAAAATCTGCCCAGGTCCTGATGGTCCTTAGTGTCAGGAGCAGGCGTGCCAGCATCACTTCTGCGCACGTTGGACAGAACCTGGTGAATGGCACAGAAAGTTCATCAAGTGGATTTTCTAGGCAACATGCAGGCACATTTCCTGTATCTTTGTATCATATCCCTGGACTTGTAGTCAGAATGCACTTTTCCTTGAGCTCTGCTATCTCTCTCTGTAGGCTGCTTTTAGTCAGCGTTGTATTGTGAAAATGAAAGATGCACCAGGATGGAGCAATGCTACCAGCTATTTCCCACAGGAGTATCCTTAAAAAGCCCCAGGGAATCACCTGCTTGCTAGTAAATTATTTCACTCCAGGGTTAACTCAGTGCAGCCTCAGGTTTCTGACCACACTGGACACCCTCTAGCTATAAAGAAACATCAAATCCGATGCCAGAACGTGGGATGCAGAGCAGATGGCCTGTGCATGGAGGGAACGTCAGAACAGAGGATTGCAACTTCTGCCTTTTGGTGTTATCTTCCTAAGCCTTAGTAAAGCTGTAGTTTCTTGGACATTTTGCTGCACGAGTCTGTGCTCCTGGGCTTCTGAGCCCAGATACACCCTTGGCAAACTAAGATAACTGCCTGTTCGCTGCTGAAGCAGAACAGCAGGACTTCTGTGTTCCTGGAGGAGTTCATCCCCGCCATGAGTGCTGTTGGCCCTTCTCCCAAAGTAGCTTTTATCATCTATTATCAAAAGACTAAGAGGAGCCTAGGACAGAGCACTGACACTAGTTCACTTCATGTGGGATTTGCAGGCAATGAAAACCATGGTAACATGCTGCACAGACACAAAGATGTGAAGAGGAAAATTCTCCCCTAGCACATACCCCCACCAGGGTAGTTCCCTAGAGAGGCGGGAATCACGTTGTGCAAGCCAGTAGCGAGACCTGTTTGCTCCCATCAGGGAGGAATGCTCCAAGTAAGTAAAGTAGAGGCCACTCAGGACTGGGATGCCCTACCATGGCCGGTTAGCCCCTCCTGAGGTTGCCACCTCAGCAGCAGAGTCAGCCCTTAGGAGATAGAAAGCAGCAGGTGTTTGTGCCGAGAGGTCATTGCTCCTGGGCTCTGGGACCCCTCTGACAGGTCGCAGATAGGACACAGCCAGTATGGTGTGTGATCAGGCTGTGCCCCATCTCCTGATTCTCACCACCGTGAACCAGGCCACCAGAAGGCAGCGCTGTCTGTAATGAGGCATGCTTCCACTGCTCATAGCTGCATCATGTCTTGAAGGCACCCAGGCATTTTCTGAGCCAAGACTTTACAAGGCTTTAATCGCGTCCTTTTCCACAGGAAGCGGAAAGTGCTCTCCCAGGCCCTCCCAAGCGCTGATCTGACTAGCAGATCCCTGGCCAGTGGCGGGGGGAAGGACGAACAGAGCAGGGGGACCCTGCAGAGCAATCATTCATCGCTGGCTGAAGTCAACAGGGGAGGAGAAGCCATCAGCAGCTGCACCACAGACACGGCTGCAGATACGCCATGGCGGTGCCCAGCCTGAGCAGGGTATTGCTGGGCCTGCCTGGTGTTTGCTCCACCTTTTTCCCAAGAAAAGTTTTTTTTTCTAGGTGAAACCTTTCAAAGTTTGAGCTTTACTGATGCTTCTGCAAAACTGAGCCCAGCAGACAGGGGGGCTCCTCAGAGGAAGTAAGGAGATATTAATATCCACAGAGGAAATCCCTGTGATGATTAAGACTTGCTTTCAATACTCAGTGGGTATGTCTGTGCTTTCAGAAATGTTAATGGCACAGACCCACCCTGCCACCATCCGCAAAGCATTTGCTGTCATTCTTGTGCCCAGGTGGCTATTGAAGCATGGTGACATGCTGTGCTTGGGTGTCTGGAGGCCTGTATGCACTGGAGATGGCATTTGAAGCTGCCGGGTGTCCGGATGGCATCTGTTCCCGATGAGTATCTGCTGAAAGACTCCTGCATTAGCAACAAAGAGAGTGGCATGGAGTCAATATGTTTGAGTGAGTAAGACCTGAACCAAGTGGACACCATGCATCGTCACCTGTTCTACACCCTCATCTTCCCTTCAAGGAGGACCTTGCATTGCAGTAGAGAAAATCCCTTCATCTTGGAAAGGCAAGGCAGCAGTGCTAGAGCAGAGGGGCAAAGCTGGAGGTATCAGAAAGTGTCTCTGGCCCAGATGATGTATGGGCACAGTGGAACTGAGGGCTGGGATGAGATAGTTTTTTAAGTGCTTTGATACCTTGGAGGGAAAGGATTAGGTCAGGGCACGGCTTTATGATCAATAGCAAAGCTAGTGTTGCAAGCATATTTTTAATCAACACAAATAATACATAACATCAGAGTATTTTTGATGGGTTTGTGATTTAAGTTTTAGTGAACAAACCCTGTTTCCTGGTTGTTCAGAAGGCATTATGATTTCCCCATGCTGATTTAAGGTGAAGCGTAGGAGAAGCTGGTAAACAACACGCTACGGATTCCCTTTTGTTTCATCTGGCCATGGGGCCTTCTGCAAGCTGCCAGTCAAAAGCGTTTTTAATATGCATGTCATCTTGAGCTTTTGATGCCCGTGTAAGACAGCATCAAAGCCTACCCCTTGTGCTGAATCAAATGCATGCTTCCACCCTCTACAGTCAGGAATGAAATTGTAAAGCGAATTATAGCATGATAAAAATTTTTAAAAAAAGCCTCAACCTACTGGGTGAGATTGCTCTTGATGTTAACTCCTGAACCCTGCAGGTGACACAAAGAATTAATTTGGTCCCTGATATAACACAGCAATACACAGCCTCAATGAAGTCTTACCAAAGCGTTCCCTCTACAGGGCTACGTTAGTATTACAGAAGACACCACCACAGCTCGGGTCTGAGCTACCGCTTACCCCGCGGGGGTGGCTCTCCCAAAGCCCACCCATCAGGTGTGGGAGTGGGCAGAGGGGCAGGAGGAATCCCAGTGGGACTCACCCAGGACCTTGCTTTCCCAAAGCAGCCCAGGAAGTACACATCAAGGCAAGGCTGTGCTCCAGTTTACACACTCTGAGGACCCATCTCTTAGAACAGGTACTCCATGAGTCATTTACATGGGTCATAAATCCTCTGCAGTATTGGTATTTTCCCATAAATCAAGGCCAAGGCCTAATCCTTGATTAACGTTTTGAAATATACCATTCAGATTGCGGCAGTGGGAGCTCTCTTTAGTGCAACGAAGCTGTGAGATAGCAAAACATGTGCAATGCTCCTAATCTCTGCTATCAAGATAGGTACCTCACTTCTAGCCTGATTAAGCAGCATTTTCAGCCAGAAGATTTTTCCAGGCAGTAACTACCTGGTTCAGATCAGCTGAACCTTCCTGTGAAAAGCCTTCACCCCTCTGCTTGCCCACCTGGCTGAGCTATGAGTAAAAAGCAGTCTCAGATTATGCAGCACTCCGCAGTGCTTGCTTCTGGCAATATAACTGGGCCATCCAGTTCATTCACTCTCCTTATGAAAGTAGCGTGTTTTAGTGGACCATTTCATCTTGTATCCACAAAGCCTTTTTATTTTGTGCCCTGAAACTACTAGTAAAATTCTAAATGCACCAACTTGTTTGAAAGCCTTCAGGATATTCAGAGAATTATGCTTCTGACCAGCAAACTCTTTGCTGTGCCAGAAAAACAGGTCCTCCATAAGCAGTAGTTATTTTCTAGTACCATTTCAAAGTGTCCCGCATTCATCCAAGAGGTCCACATTCACATGTTGGGTCCAGATCTGCTCTGTGCAGGCACTCTTAGAGGGCTGTCAGGGCAATACCAAGTCAGATCTTTCGTCTTAATGACAGCTACAGAGTAGGCAAACATGATATGTTTCAGTCAAGTAGGAAAAGCCCATAAAACCCCCCCCCCACCCACAGTGTTCACCGAAACCTCATTTCCACAGAAGTTTTTAACCATATCTTGCAATGCAATCGAGTTTTTTCCCCCTCCTCCTTCACCTGTATGTTGGTAAGGTACTGGAAGCTAAATCCTAGGAAGTAATAGGCATATGCGGCTCCTAGCTGGGAGCTGCAGGTGATTGACAATTCCCAAACTCATACATAATAGCTAGAGTAAAAATTTCACTGTTAATTTAGTGTGTGGTGGGGATCCAACTTCATTGTGCAGTCAGAAGGCTACACACAATATTAGAGTGATTTTTTTTCAAGTATTAAGAAAAATCCCCAAACTCCTTGTACAATGTTTGAATCACCAGGATCACCACGTGCCTGTGAGATGGGGCCATGTGCTGGTAAGCTGAGTCACCTCCTCCACCATCATCTACCCAAAGAGGAATACCACTGACACCTTGAATCCAGGTCTGTGTCAAGAAACAAAAATTTTATTAAACTTATTCTGAATAGTTTAGTAATATTCTGAAAAAATATTCTGAAAAATTCTGAAATATTCTGAAAAATTCTGAATATAAGAAGAAATCAGTCAGTAGCAGGGATAGGGAGGCAGGCAGACTGGGACAGAGCACTGGCCCCTGCATTACCTCTGCCAGTGGCAAATGCCAGATGCTTATGAGAATACTGTGAAAAACCTGCCCATAGGGTGAGTTTCCTCCTCTCTACCATCTGGTACCACTTGGCTTCTTCCCAGAAGCATTAAGGTTTACATCGCTTCCAAAAATATTTACCATCCTATCTAAGATGGGAAGAAGGCCACAGACAGCTTGATACATCTTTGCCTTTTTTAAATGGTCCTTTATAAACATAGGTGATCCAACAAATAGGTGGGGGAAAAGGAAGGTAAGGTTTCACATCTGTCTCAGCATCACTAAACAGTACCCCTCAGTTACCCTGACATCAGGGAACACCATTGAGGACAAATTCTGCCCTGAGTTACTTACAGAGCTCACAGGAGGGGGCTCTGTGTATCTGGGGGCAGAACTTGGTTCCTGCTGCAGGGAGGTACTTGCAGGAGGTTATTTTGCAAGACAAAAACACTCCCAGGTTTTAGTTTTGTCTTTCCTGAGTGTGCAGTACCCACTGCACAAGGCCCAGGAAGCTCTGGGGATTTAGACCTGCATCATTTAAGCCACTGGTGATTTAAACACAGGATTTGCCATGAGTATATGAATATTACATGCATATTTTTTTCTCTTGCTGCCTATTTATGTTTTTCTTATGACTCTAACAATCCCTTGCAGATGTTTTGGGTGAGGCAGAGTGCTGTTCCATTTGTGACAATGAATTTAGACCAGTTTCAACTGAATTATCTTTGTCATCATTGGTTTAAAAACAGACTAAAAATTAACACGAGGATGGAAAAGTATCAGCACTGTTCCCAGGGAGCGTTCAGTTTCATGGTGAGTGGCTGTGGCCCGATCAACCTCTGAGCTTGGCAGGTTGCCCCTGCGCAGTCCATGCCCTGGAGGATGCAGCCCCTGGGCTCTCCTCGGCTTCCCCTTTTCCACCGTCCTCCTTTTCCTGCCACAGCTCTGTGCCTGGGGCTGGTGGCTACAGAACAGACACCTTGCTATTCAAGCAGGTGAGGCCATTGGTATTAGCAGCATGAGGTCAAAGAAACCTGAGCAGTTCTTCAATGGAGAAATTAGATGATGTTACACTATCCCTCGTCTTCATTACACTCTTATTTCTCATTTCCAAAGGAATAAATGACCTCTTAGATGTACTGATGCACCAGGGACATACAAATACCCAGTTTTATTCTGTAAGCTAGGCCTGTTGGTACCCTTCACTCTGTGGTAAAGTGTATTTTCTGCTTGCAAGACAACAACACTGCTGAGGACCTAATTTTGCCTTTTAGAGCTCACTGAAGCCACTGGGATTTTATAGTAGATGAGAGAGTCATGCCCTAAAATGCTGACAAGACTTCTATATATCATAGAGATATCTGAATAATTCATAGTGTCAAGCAGTGCAAGTTAAAGGAACAGTGGCATAAGTGGCATTAGTACATCCTATGCAAAAATAGAAACTCCACAGATTTCTTTCTTACACAAAAACTGTTGTCTGTTTTTCCAAGGAAGAACTCTAATAGGGCTACATGATGTGGGGTGATACACCAAACATGGAGAATCCTTGCAATCAGACACATTACCCTTTACCTTTGCCTTGTGTGGTATTTGAAATGAAATTAAATTGGACCCGGATTGGAAAAAGGCACGTGTTCTTCCTGCCGCACTCATTCTAACACAGAGAGGTTGCAGAAGACCCCAGGTTGCTGTCACAGGTCTTCAGGCTATGTATGGCTCACTTTCTGTTCCTGATAACAACTGCCTTTCAAAACAATTAAGTCCAAAGCAAAGGCTGGAGATAAACTGTTTATGGTGCAGGTGCATCAGAGATCCCTGAATTCTGAGGATGCTTTGGATTGAAGCCAGACTCACATTTTTCCAAAGGGTCCTCATGATCACACCAAACAGAATGAAAGAAAGCCCTCTGGGAAATCATGCTTACAATTCAGATATAAATGTAGCACTTCCAGCTTGTTTCTTCTTGCACCTCTGAAAATAAGAAATCCCCTGGAATTTGCAGATCTGTTTTCTACTCTGTGCTTCCTATCCCTTAGTTTGGACCAGTGACCCTCACTGGGTCTGATATTTTGGGCTGGGTGCTGGGAATGGATGCCTTGCAAATGCCAACACCTTTGCCAGCTGCCTGGTATGGGGCTGGGGACCATGTGATGTGCATCTGCAAACTTGAACTGAGTGGGGAGGTGGCATCATTTTAGACCTCCTAACCAGCACTCCTGTCAGTCAATACCCTGAGTGGCTTGGCCAAAATCCCCTCCCTGGCCTCGGGGGCTGCAGCAGCTCCTGGTGGCAGGTGACTGCTGCCTCTACATTCTGCCCACATCCACTGATGCTGCTGGACAGGGACACCATTACCAACAGGGATGCCATCTGAACACAAAGCCAAGGCAGGACACCATGCTTTCGCCACCAGAGCCCAGGAGAAGCCCAGGTGGCAGTGAGGTAATCAGATTGCCAAGGCAAGGCTCAGCGTCCTCACCAGCATGGCACTGGCTGTCATTACATTTCCTGCGCCCATATCACCGGTGCGATGCCACTTGGCCTTGCCTTCTCCCCCAGCTCAGTGGGTCACAGCAGTGTTGGTCTGGCTTGGGCTTTTCCCTCCAGCTAGCAGGATGCAGTGCCTTTGTATTCGCCGCTCATTCTCTGCCAGGCAGTTGTTCACCTCTGCTCTGAACCCTCCCCTCTCGCTGACCCACATTGTTGTCCATGGCAATCCTTGTTGCTGCAGAATTAAAACTCTGACAGAGAGGAATTAATTGTCTTAGGGCTCTGATTGTTTTTAACAGTGCAGAGAGAATCTGCCAGACCAAGGAACCATTCTAGCACTGAGCAGCTGGAGCAGCAAAGATCCCCATCTTTATGATCTTATTTTTTGTCTCTTCCGTTCATTTCTAAAGCAAACTTGAGGATACACATTTTGGGTACAACTCAAATTTTGTTCTGCAGATGCTACTTTAAACCATGATGACCATTGCTTTTGATAGCATGCAGGACGTACCAGGCTTACTTGATCAGTTTTGCTTGCACATTTGAGCTTATTTGCAGTACTCCCTGCTTTGCCTTCATTAGAAGTGAATGTAACACTCAGGAAAGTTTCCAGAATTGACAACTCCGGAAACCGAAATTCCAGCCGAACTGAGCAAATCCAAGCAAATTTGTCACGCCTGTGTGCTCCCTGCAGTTTAACCCCATGTCCTTTAGGCTGGCCTTATTGCTGGGATCACCAACAGCACTGCCCGTAAGGACCAGCGCTATGGGTGAGATTGCTCTGGTCTGGTCACCTGCCCATTAAATGTGCAGTAGCTTGAACAACCTTCCTGTGGACTTCTGCTCTCTACTGACTGATGCAACTGGTCTGCTACTGAGCTGTGCTGGCCTTCAGCTGGTGGCTCAAGAGCAGAAAATATGGCAGCATGGTGGGGAATAGTGTAGTGCCAACAAGGGAGTAGTACACATTGCCACCAGCAAAAGATTAGATCCAGTCTGTTCATAAAGTGTCCAAAGCTTTATCATAACAGTGCTCATTTTAATAAGTCTAGCTTTGGATATTTGGTTATAGAAACAGTCCCAAGCAATTAATTTCTCTATGTCAAGAAAAACAGCAGTTACTGCTGTGCATGGTACTTCTGTTTTGTTTGCAGTTGAGGGACCTGCAGAGGATAGCGAAGGAGAGAGGCTGTGGGGAAATGCAGTTTTCGTGCTACCTGAACTAGGAGGCACATTTCTGTGTAAACTCTGTGTAAGTAATAAAGGGAGAGAGAGGGATGAAAAAAAAAAGAGGGGGAAGTTCCCCTGGCAGGCAGTTTAGGGCAGAGGTCTCGGTTAGGTCTAACTTCATCACAGGGAGCCAGGAAAATATCCCTCAGGAGCCAGCCCAGAGAGCACTGATCAGAACTTCTCCTGAGCCTCCTGCACATAAGACAGCCCCCTCAGCCACTTGGTGTTTGCTCATCCCCTCCAGCCTGTCTGCTGCTGGCTGCTCCCAGAATCAAGGCTGTGTGATATCTGTGATGGCACAAGAACTGCACATCCCTTTCCTACCCCCTTGACTGCTGAGCACATTGACGTCTCACACAGTTGACTGTACAGAAGGCTTGCTGTTGCTGTTCTCGCGCAGAAAATCAAGAGCAAACAGTTCCTAGACGCATCTAGTGTCCTTGAGAGTCTTGTTGATCAGGGGACGAAGGCTTTCTGCAGTCAGGGCTGTTACCCGGCATGGGCTGGAGTCTGCAACTTGGGACCACAGAATAACAATAATAGTAGTTAATAATAATAATCTTTCAGAGATATGCCAACTTCTTTTCTCACTTACGCCTCATCACTGTCATCAGCAGCATTTCCTTAGCTGTAATCCCTGAGCAAAGGTCTCTCCTTACTGCTGGGGACTGGGGCAAAGGCAAGGTGGGCTGTGGGAGCCACAAGTCGCTGCAGCCCCTTCCCCTTCCCACACACAGTCATGCTTTTGTTCTTCACTTCATTTAGCTGACCTGACAGGCTGGAAAAGCCGCTGTGGGGCCTGGGAGGGGACCCTGCCCACCATGAAGCACCAGCCCGGCTGGGAGCAGCACCTCTACCAGAGCAGGAGCTGTTCCTTTCCATAGGCAGAGCTCAGCATCACCAGGTTGAAAGCTGGGGGAATGGAAAGAAGAAGACGCAAGGGCTATTTTTACATGTAGTTTCTTCAAGTAATGGTTTATTGCCATTTCTATCCCAGAAGCAGGCTGTTTTAGGGCTTAAAATACAGCCTGGCTAGTGCTTGCTTCTGAGTACCAGCTGGATCAGACTCCTGATAAATTGAAGCCAAAACCAAAGTGCATTTGGTTGCTGATAATTTAATTTATCTTCTTAGAGGCAGATTATTTTGCAGTCCTTGTACTTATTGGCTATGTTTGACAGGCAAGCCTAGTGATTATAGTTTCACTGTGTGAGCTGAATCCTCTCTTGGGATAGATAAATGGGAGCAGCTCAGCTAATTTGAGTGGATTTTATACCTGTCTATAATTTGGTACCCCTGCCTCTGTCCCCCAGATATTTTCAGAGGCCACATATAGAGGTCTTAATAAGAACATAGGAAAGACCTGAAGCCTCTTTCCCATTTAGAAGTACAGTGGACGCTGGCGTACAAAGGGATGTGGGAATGTAGGAGCCCGCGCAGGCGACAGAGCCTGCACTATGTCCCTGTCACCCAGCAGTCTGTCCCAGCACTTTCTGGGTGCAGGGTGGTGCTGGACAGATGTGCCTACACAAACTTCTCCCCGTGCAGGTTTTTAGACACATGATTACCTCTTTTTAACACTACTGCAATAGACATCTGCTGCGAGGGAATGGGGTGGATCAAGAGACCAGCAATAATGAATATGAGCCCTTTGTCTCTGGGCTACTGGTTCAAATCCAGGCAAGATAGGCAGTGACTGGGAGTCATTACCACCTGACAGTTCCAACTGAAATACTCTGTTCCTTTGTCAACTTTCTCATTAAGAAGGTGTCTGCATCTCAACACCACAGAGAGAACCTAATTATCAGCCTCATCCCTGACAGTGATTTAGTAGATATGTGGAGAGATGAGTTAGTCACTAAGATGGGCTTGGAAGTATGGTCCAAGCCAGGAGTGGGGGGCACCGATGGAGGAAAAACACTTTCCATACTCCTGGGAGAAACAGAAGGTTAATCCTTTGGAGGTACCAAGGCTAGTTTGCAACAACTTCACACACTCCTGTCATTGCTCCTGCTGCTTACTATAATAGTGCTAAAAGACTCTAGAAGTCTACTGCTTTAATCTTAGGGAGATTGTCCCTGCCCACCAAGAGTCTTCAGTATAAGGCAAGAGATGGCAGATCTGTATCTACAGCAGCCAGACAAAGAGAACCCAAACTAAGGAGACTTTTTTTGATCACATCATGAAAGTGCTTTAAATATTAGGCTAATAGTTTTATTAAAACCAAAACAAACTCTAGAGGTTTAAAAACCTCAGAACTGCAACTTTTATGAATTTGCATTTGACAACAGAAACACAAAAGGCTTGATACAGCAAGAAATGCAACATAGGCTTAAGCGCACTGCAAATATTTCTTTGGCTGAGTAAGAATAGGACTAGCTCTCACAGCATGATCAGTCTTAAATGAATCTTAAATTTATAGGTGGAAAAAGGATAAATTAGTTTGCAGCTGACAAATAAGATCAGATCTTTTTAATGAAAAACATAATGTCAACTGATTATATCATTATTTAATACTAAAATGATAATGACAGGGCTACCTGGTGCCCATGCGAGATTAGTACTCTCCCTTCTGAGACCCTTTCTTACAATCCTGCATAATTTTGGCTATGAACCTAACACATAGCAGTTACTGCAGGAAAAAAATGGACAACTAATTAAAGCTCTCCACATGTCACTTCATTAGCAGAATTCATCAAGTTAGATCCAAGCCTCAGATCAGTTGTCATCTTTGCCCAACCACGTACGAGTGGGAAAATCTTGCTGAAGAATTGCAGGGAAGTGTCTCACTGGCAGCAGGCATGGTGGATGCGTGACATTTAAAAACCTGGTGCTGCTGAGCTGGGCAAAAGTAGCCTGTCATATAGGAGCAGCCTAGATGGACTAGAGGATCATTGTAGGTCCCTTCCAACTGAAATACTCTGTTCTATCACATTTTTCACACACCTGTAACAGGAGTAGCTCATGCCAATGCAGGAATAAAGTTGAACTGCTCAAAAGCAATTTTAAAATGAACCCTTTCTAAAAACTTAGTGAAGATGTTATTTCTGCTACAGAAAAATAAAAGACTGAAAGTAGAATGACATCATTTATAAAGCCCTTTTTGTCTCATTAGTGGGAATTAAGAACAGGGCTCTTGTTTTTAAGTCACTGACTATGCTTAATCATTTCTAAGCAGGGTGACTTCCCTGTAACTGGGATGGCCAAGGGAAAGCTGAATTCTCTGTGAAAATGAGAGGGAAAAGGGAAATCAAGCAGGATGAGAGCATAGGGGCTGTGTTACCCAAAGCATCAAGAGAAGAGGCACATTGAAGCTCACTTTGCAAAATAGGCTCTGAAAATAAAAAAAAATCCTAAAGGACAGGCCAGCATGTGATGCTGGCAGCACAAGGTCCCTGCATTACCATCCCACTCATCCTCATCCTCACCACTCTTGCTGTGTCCACAGCCAGGTTTGGGGAACAAAACCCTCACCTGCAATTAGGGACCAATGGGAAAGTTTCCAGTTTGAGTTTCTTTCTTTTAGACACTACTAAAGGTATTACTTTAAGGCAAATTATCATTTTCCTGCAGCCTTGGCAACACCGTAGTTAGAGTGATCATAATAGGATTATTACTGTACAAGAACGTGAAATCAGCCATGAACCTGATGAAGTTGTTATCAGTGTCCAAGCTGATTATGTTACAACAGCGCAGATAGGGGAAAATATATTTGGCTTTTTTTAAAGCGATTTATCTGGTATGATTTAAATTATTTTTTTTGTAGTCTTAAAAGAAAGGCATGATTTTTATAGCTCCAATTTTTTTCCAGTAATGCGTAAAATAATCCCTAATAAACTCCTCATTCTTTTAAAAAAACCCATACTGCTAATTAGATGATCAGATAAAATTCTTACTCACACCAAAACAACTATAACACCTACTTACTTACAACTGCAATGATATTGAAATTAAACTCAAGCATGAGAGCTGCTTCTTTCTGAAGGTCTCTGAATGTCCTTCGAGTTTATAAGTAATAAGTTCTCATGGGACACAGGAATTCATGCCCTTAATCCATTCTGACTTTAAAAGTCCAGCTTCTTTCGTGGAAGGTCTCATTATACAAGCTCTTGCTTCAGCAAATGTACTTCCATCACTTTTCTCTGAAGTCTGTTTAATATAACATCTTCTGAATTATTTAATGGGCAAACATATGGATTAAATGAAGCAAACACATCTACCAGAATTTCTGTATGCCTGACAAACTTTTGACCAAAACTTTCCAAACTTTCTGCAGCTCACACATAAAATCCCTGAGCCTCAGACCTGGGCAGCATTATGGTCTCTGTGCCACGTAACAGCCATCCCTAAAGCTATGGCAACAGGTCCTTAGGGATCCCTCCCTACCCTGCAAGAGGAGCAAATCCTGGAAAAGGAGCAAGTCAGGGGTCAGACCATGGAGAACTGTCTTGAGGGTGATGATGGCATCAATTAGAGCAGCTTTCAGATTGTCCCACTGTGTGATACGGATTGGTCAAATACACTCAGAGCTCATGTCCACCTGTTTTCCCTGCCCCATTGCTCCCCAGTAGCCACCATCTGCTTTGTACCTTAAATCACAGCTTTTTTTCTATAGTTTATATTTTGTCCACTGCTCTGGAATTCAGGTCTAGATTATATTTGCAAGTTTTGCAGTGATATATAGGCCATGGTGAATGTTTATCCATGTAAGTATAAGCCAGTCGAGAGTCTGCCCCTGATTAATTTGAATTTAAATCTGCATTTCATTTCTCCTGACCTTTGAAATCTCCCTCATGACTAGTCATCAGAAAACCTTGATATGATAAATTAGAAATTCTTTTAGATCTTGGATCAGATTGGAATAATAATCACCCTGCTTCCCAAATAACCACATGAGGCTTTGTTAGTTTGTTTCCAGAAACTGGATAATCTAAGTCACAGGAGTTGCAGAAATTAAACTGGGAACATTTCTACATATGAATTTAAGTGTTTAAGTGTAGAAAAAAATAGCCTGTCCCTCCTGTGGCTCTTTCAGACTTTAAAATCCAGACATTCTGATCACAGTTTTAGATTATTAGTGACCCTTTTCTGAACCGTTCTGGCACAGTGGTTTCTTTACATGTTTTGATTAGTTTTATTTGTAGCTGAAACTGTGAAGTAAACGCAGCAGCCGGATGCATCTGCTAAAGCTGAGAAATTGAACTGGTGTTTTATTATTCATAGCAATTTAGGTGCAAACCAACCAAAATGAAAGGAAAAAATCCTCAAAGTAATTGCTGTCTGAGCCAATTATCAGATCTATTTGTTGGTGCTGAACAAAAAAAACAGCTCACAATTTGACAAGGTATAAAATAAAAACAGGCTCCAGCCAGAAGGTGTTGGAGTCCGAGCAAGATGGACACAGAGAGGTCAAGAGGCTTGGGAACCTCTGGCAGCATAACAGCTGATATTTATCTTACGGTTGAGGAGAGCAGACAGGTATCCTGGAGGCAGATGAGTGGTATATGCCTTTTACATTCTCTCTTTTCCTAGTAGAGGGATGTTCTGTCTAGGAAGAAGTCTTAAAGCCTGTAGCTGATCACCACTAGCCATGTTGTTAATGTTAGGCTGCTAAATGAGCAGGGATACCAGGGAAAAAAAAAAAGACTCGTACAAGTTTAAAGACTCATTAACTCCATTACCCAGAATACTTTGGATTCCCATCCATAAATAGTCTGTTAATGAAAGAAGCATCTCAGTATGCCAAACTGGGGTCTAAAATCTTGTCAGTGACACTCCCCTCAGGTGTAAGCCCCTTCCAGCATCTTTACTCTGCAGATTCATGAAGAAGAGGTCAAGCTGTCCACTGGCACCAGCTGCACAAGTGCTTTGCTGCATGTCCTCTACAGCCACATCTTCAGTGTTCAGGCTTTTGTAGGGCAGGGATACCAGAGAAAAGAGAATTTGGGTAACACTGTGCTGCTGAGCACAGCGCAGATCCCAGAGTGACTGTTGGAGCAATGGCAAGCTGGAGCTAGCAAATCCAGCCAGACCTGAGCTGGCTTGTGCTGAGACACCCAGAGTCTTCAGCACCACGGTCCCAGTAATGTGCAAGGGGCCAACTGCACCCCAGCTGGTAGAACCTGTGCATGGAGGAGGCTGCAGCTGCAGGCTGAGCCTCTCTGTCCCGTCCATCACCTATGGGATGGTGGCAGCTGGAGAGGCCACTCACAGCAGCAGCCAAGGAGTGATGTGCCATGCAGTAATGCAGGACCTGCATCTCAACCCGGTTTGTTGAGTTAATGCTTTTTTCTCTACTCCTGCTGATTACTTTTAAAAAGCCATTATCTTCCTCAGTGCTCCCTTCTGCAAACTCAGCTTTGAACACTCTGGGAAGGGTTATTTCCCACTCCTCCCAGTGTCTGCTGACCCAGGGACAAGCAAGATTACTTCTGAATCCCATCTCTGATAGCTTAATTAGCAGAGCTGTCAGTCAGGCTGGGGAGGCACTTCTGGGCTTGCTTGTACCACCAGCCTGCAGCACCTACAACATTTTCTCCTGGGCCCATGGGCCCCCACCTATGTGAACTGCCAGTGTTCCTGTAATGCTTTCTAGGGATAAATCAGCCCTATCATTCATTTCATTTAAATGCTGCTCATCACAGCACACACATTGTAAAAACTTTTCCTAAATCCTGGTTTATACCTTCTTTAATCTTCTCTTTCATAACCTCCTCCCTGTATGGCACAATTAGGTTTAATATTTGGAGATATTGCAGTAGCACCTGGGATCCATCCCTGGGAACTGGGACCAGTTGTGCTGGGTGCTGAACAAGCACCCAGCAAATTGCCTCCAGTCCCAAGATGCTCACCATCCAAACAACTGTGTTTGGGAGATAGGAGCTTGGGCTTATGAGCTGTCCGTGTTGTACAGCTGGAAACTCCATTTGAGTGATGCATTATCCCTGGCTGCATTATCCATGGTATTTTCCCTTCTTGGTGGGTTATTTTAAACTTTCTCACTTGCTAGCTCAGAGGACAAAATCTCTTGGCTGAAATCCTGGCCCAAATCAAGTCAAGGACTCTGCTGCCATTAACTTACATAAGTGAAGGTTATGCCCTTGTAATCAATAGAAAATGGGTCTGAATTCTCACAGCTGTATTTATTTTTTATTTCTTTTCTTATTCAGTGTCAAAATAATGGAGTCATACCTGCATTAAACAAGATGTTGGCAGTCCTTCATGTGGGTATACATGAGACAGAAAATAACTTTCCCTCTAAGTGCCATGAAACAAATTTTCATAAATATATTTCACAAGGCACTCAGTTTAGTTTCGGCAAAAGTTCATGGACCTCTTTCCCAATGAACTGTGCTATACAATTAAATTTTATCACATAGAAGACCAGGTCAGCTCCAAAATTTCACCTGATAATACTAAGTACACACAGCAAGCTTCTTAGAAATTCAGCATTCTTTGCCTGATTTGCCAGTTAACTTTGCATCTCTACAAAGATGACTACAAGTCCAACATCCTAGAATAATGTCAATAATAAGAACAATTTAATTTGGAAGCTATTAGAAAAGTAACTTCACTTGATTTGCATCTGTGCTTGCAGCCAAGTAATTTCCCATTGCTTTTGCAGCAGAAGATTGCTCCTTTCTCACACACAATTTAATATTTTTTTGGCTTGGGCAATTCCAGTCCCACCAAATACAGTGAAAAAGCAGGTCTGAAAGCAAGGATTGCTTTGAGCTCATTAGGAGTTTTGCAATAAATGTCATGGATTGGCAGTGGTGTCTTCAAGGAAAGACAGTGTAACATCATATTGTATTCACACTGCCAAATTAGCCAATCACCCAAAAAGCATTTTAATGCATGTGTTATCTTTTTCTTTTTTCTTTTCTTTTCTTTTCTTTTCTTTTCTTTTCTTTTCTTTTCTTTTCTTTTCTTTTCTTTTCTTTTCTTTTCTTTTCTTTTCTTTTCTTTTCTTTTCTTTTCTTTTCTTTTCTTTTCTTTTCTTTTCTCTTTTTTTTTCTTTTCTTTTCTTTTTTCTTTTCTTCTCTTTTCTCTTTTCTCTTTTCTCTTCTCTTCTCTTCTCTTCTCTTCTCTTCTCTTCTCTTCTCTTCTCTTCTCTTCTCTTCTCTTCTCTTCTCTTCTCTTCTCTTCTCTTCTCTTCTCTTCTCTTCTCTTCTCTTCTCTTCTCTTCTCTTCTCTTCTCTTCTCTTCTCTTCTCTTCTCTTCTCTTCTCTTCTCTTCTCTTCTCTTCTCTTCTCTTCTCTTCTCTTCTCTTCTCTTCTCTTCTCTTCTCTTCTCTTCTCTTCTCTTCTCTTCTCTTCTCTTCTCTTCTCTTCTCTTCTCTTCTCTTCTCTTCTCTTCTCTTCTCTTCTCTTCTCTTCTCTTCTCTTCTCTTCTCTTCTCTTCTCTTCTCTTCTCTTCTCTTCTCTTCTCTTCTCTTCTCTTCTCTTCTCTTCTCTTCTCTTCTCTTCTCTTCTCTTCTCTTCTCTTCTCTTCTCTTCTCTTCTCTTCTCTTCTCTTCTCTTCTCTTCTCTTCTCTTCTCTTCTCTTCTCTTCTCTTCTCTTCTCTTCTCTTCTCTTCTCTTCTCTTCTCTTCTCTTCTCTTCTCTTCTCTTCTCTTCTCTTCTCTTCTCTTCTCTTCTCTTCTCTTCTCTTCTCTTCTCTTCTCTTCTCTTCTCTTCTCTTCTCTTCTCTTCTCTTCTCTTCTCTTCTCTTCTCTTCTCTTCTCTTCTCCTCTCTTTCCTATCCTACCCTATCCTATCCTAAGCATTTTTTGTTCTGTACCTTGTTGAGATCTAGTCTCCCAGACATGACAGATTTTTGACAGGGGTGGAGCAGATTGGGAGCTTGACTTGCATTTTACGTCAAGGCCCTAGTCCTGGAGATTTCTGGTTGGCAATAATAAAAGTCATAGAAATATTATGGAATTACTGACTGCATCAAAATTGTATCCACCACATGGTTTAAATTCAATCCATGGGGCTACAAAGTCTTTGAAATGGCCCTAGGTGATGTAAAAGCTTGACTCTGCCAAAGTGGCAGAGCTCGTGTGACCCAGTTTCAAAGGCCTGGTGCTGTGACAGGGCAGGAGGAGGCTGGCAGAGCCTCCTTTTGCCCAAGCCCAGAAGAATTCCCTTTGCACAGGAGTTTCTCGCATATAAAGGATGGCTTAGATGTATAAGCAAGAAGGATGTGAAATTAATAGGGGGAAATAGGATGTCAGGAAGGGAGCGTGCATTTGTGTCCATGCGTGCCTGTGTGCAGGAGGGAGCGTACTGGCTTTATCTGCAATTTTGAAGCATTGCTTTAATAGCAACAGACAAATAATCCAAGCATATATTACTGCTCCTCTGCTGTGTTGCTCATTGCACAGACAATGTGGTGATAAGCATGGAAAAATGCCCAGGGAGAGAAATGCAGCAAAAACTCTATGTCCTTTCCTACATTCACTTCTATTCTGCAGTATTAGTCAAAGCAGACAGATGCCCAGACATCATCCTGTATCAGCCCATCCAGTGCTCTCAGAGCAGCACTAACAACACGAGTAATTGTAAGGTATGTGGATGTTTTGTTTTGCATGGAGCGTATCTCCATTTCGTAGTAACCATTTTAAAGTCTGGAAGAATTTTGCGCTCACTAAGCTGATTTTACAAGCAAATAGGAGTGCTTGTCAGCAAAGGTTAATGTAGCTGTCACTGCAGGAGAGCCCTGTGGGTAGAAAGAGTCTCATCTGGCTGTTTTTTAAAGGGTAAGAGTCACCACTGTGAAGGAGGAATTTTTCCCTTTCTAGGAGCCTTTTACGTCATTGTAGTGAACTGCTGCATAAGTCACTGCTTCTCTCTTTTCACGGTTATCAATATTTGTTTCTATTACTTGTATTTTAGAGTCTTATAAGATGTTCTTGTCCAAAATGAATTAAATCTTTATTTGAGGAGATAAAAGGAGAACTTCTGGGTGTTTTTATGGCTTGCACTGCTACAATATTGGAGTGGAGTAGGGAAGGACCGGCTCCCCTTTTTACTGATGGAAACAGGGGCAAGAAGAACACTGAAATTAGACTACATATTCCAAGCTCCTGCCTTCCATGTCACAAGCACCTTTAATGCATGGTGGTCCCATTATAAGGGAACTGAATTCAAATCTTCAATATCCCAGGTACCCCTTCACCACTGGCTGGACTCAACCTTCATAAAAGCATCAAAGGTGAGATCTGTACAGGTATGGGGAAAATACCCCTAATTTGTGTACAGCAGCTGCATCAGAGAGAGGTTTGGTCATGTCAGGCTGGCCTGACCATGGCAGGGTCTCACAGTGGAGGCATCCCAGCCCTGTGGTGAGGTCCCGTTTACATCCCCAGGATGTCACTGTCATGGCCAGAGGACACACAAGCTTCATGTAATGGGTAAAGCCCAAGAGTGATCCTGAGACTCCCAACCAGCAGTTGGCTTTATTTACCCCTTGTTGCCAGGAGATGGAGTCATGCGACATGAAGTATAGATGCTGACAACATTTTGCTTCATAGACAGGCTCTTTAGTTTGGATATTCGGGTAATCTCTCAGAGCTTCCAGAGAAGAAAGCTGGCAAATGCTGTACCCTTGGATGAGGCATGGAGGGGCAGAAGGCTAACCACGAGCACTCCCTTGTGAGGACAGCGCTGAGGAAAATACAATTTCCCATCTGTAGCAAGCTGAAATAGAGGCTAATAGAGATACCACTGGATACGGCTCACATGGCAGCTATTTGTATGGTAACAGCTCTTAGATGTTACTGAACTAGATTTGAAGAAAAGACTCCAAGGTAAAACCTGGACTTAGATCCACAAGAGACCAAAACTCTGTACACATGTAGTATAACAAACAGAAAAAAAAAGCACTAATACTTGACCCAGAGCCATCCCTTTAGCTGTGCCATACCAGATAGAGAAAATATCCGTATGATAGCAGGCTATGTGTTGTTGGGCACCTTCACAAGCTGGCTGAGACTCTGCTGATAGAAGTGGTTGTACCCTGGCAGAGCTTCATGCATGAAAGTTTAGCCTGGCTACAAGATCTGCATTATCCTAACAGGCCAACCATCTCCTCTAGTGCAGTCCAGAAACAACCCACCCTGGAGCACCTGAAGGCTTTCTTTGGGCTTGGAGTGACCCTGCAAAGCCACCTTCTCTGCTTCCTACACAAGAGCATTTGGGGGTAGTAAAGAACAGAGGGTCCCCAAGAAACTGTTCTCAGTCAAGGGATAAATGGCAGCACTGCCTCAGTTCCATAAAACAGAGTCAAGGTTTAGAAGAGGCACCAGATCCTGCACAGCTGATGAACAGCCAAAGCACCAGGAGCAGTGATGCTTTTTTCACTGCTGATGCTTGCTCATTGGGGATTTCCTTCTGCTTCTGACCCAGATGCTGTCACAGTGAACCAGGCTCTGCTCAGTCTAGCTTGGGTTACTCCAGCACGCCACAAGGCTGTCCAGAAATAGCAATGCTCTGTGATCTCCAGTGACCTCTCAGTTATCTCTGTGTGTAATTCAGGCTGTTAATTTTGACATATATTAGCTGTAGTTAGTTCAAGACCTCCTTATCTGACCTGCGCCTTGTTTGGCCGTTGGGGCTGAGGGAGGTGATCAGACCATCACTTTCCAGATACGACCTACTCATGTCTTGTGGCAGGTGGCTGCTTGGGAAAATCCCTTTGCTCCTGAGCTTTGCTCCTTCCTGCCTGCAGTAGCCAAAGCTGCCGACCCTTGACACCCGTCAGGCCCCCACTGAAAATGCTGCAGCCAAGGGGGAGGCCAGGGAAGAGCCATGAGTAGAAACTACTTTAAACACACGTACTCCTACAGCAACAGATACTATTGCTCATGAATTGAACATCAAATAAATATAGCTCTCAATTTATGGTTATTTCCAGCAGATCTTAGAAAATTCAGCAGAAATAAAAATTCTGTATAATGCTCAGAGTTTGTATCTGAGCCTTGGACTGTTGATGCAATTGTGCGTTTTTGGCTTTCGCTGCTACATTGCTGCATTGCTTTGTAAGTGCCACATCTGTGCTAGCATTGTAAGCTATGTCAGGTTGACTTGTAAATCATAACTGATATACAGAATATGAGACTTTTTGATTATGGCAAAATAACTCCAAGCGTCTGAAAATGCCATTCTTTTAAAATGCAGAGTTTAATCCTGTGATTGAAGTCATTAAGAGTTTAGAGCTGGATTTGCAAAGGTCTAGAGGAACATACAGACTGTGGGAACGCCAAAGATGCCAAAGCATGCGGACACCAATGGAAGGCAGGCACCTAACCCACTTGGGGCTCTTTGTAAGAGGCTTTTAGTGATGAACTTCCACCAGAACAAGGCTATGAGAGAATTTAATGGTCTGCAGTGCTTTTGCAGCCCTTTCTACAGAGCAGAACAGCCAACAGAAAGGGAAGCCTTCCTGAAATATTGTTTGGTCTCCAGATACGTCCCTCATGGAACGTGTTTGAGGGCTTGGTAGAGCTGCCAATGTTATGCATCTTATGGCTCAGTCAGAAAGGTTTCAGAAATCCTAAATTTGCAATCTCTCTGTTTCCAGGCCATCACCTATTCTCTTGTGCTGCAGGACCTGATTACTTTTCAGTATGAGCCCAAGTTACAATTAATCACCTTTTTTTTCAGTGGAATATACTCGCTTTTGTAACTGAGCTTTTCCACCTCGCAGGGGGAACTAAAAAAGCAGGATATTTTATTATGCCTTGGATCACTGATGAGGAAAGGCTCATTTGTACAATTCACTGAGCAAGTCTTTTGGACTATTTCTAGTTACAGACAGATTATATGGCTATATGTAATTTACACCACCAAGCATTCAGACATTACATAAAATCAATACAACACTCTCTGAAAAGAAATGTACATTTTAATGCCTTTATTATTTCTTTTGTGACCAAAACTGGGAAGAGATCCATGCGCTATAGACAGAACCCATTCAAGGGTTGTTACTTATTGTTCTACTGCTGTTACTGCAGGGAAAGTAGTAGTAATTTAAAAAAATAATTTCTGCATGGTCTGCTCTTGTGTGACCTGATCAGAAAATATGTTCCTTTTATATGTGCAACACATAAGGAATGTTTACTGCCCGTATGGTGTCTTTAGGGACTCTTGCATTAGAATGTCTATGGTAGCAAGTTGTGAAGCAAAAGAAGTGAGGGTGTTACCTGACTGCTGCAAAACTGTGATATTTACAGCCCGCCTGTATACAAAATGAGAATATGAAGGGCAGGAAAAGGATTTAGCAGTGCTCTGCCAATAAGGGAAACCGGGATATCATATGCTATAGTTGAACTCTGCTGATTTACACCATCTGCAGGGCTGCCCCAGCGTTTTATACAAATGTTTGCTGTGACATTTGACACAGACCCCAGGAATGTGCACCAGAGGGTGTTGCTGAAGCAGGAGGAGGTGCTTCATCACAGCAGGATTAAAGGATATGAGAAACTCATGTGGTTCCTTTACCAGGAGAAATTAGGGCTTCAGTGCTGCAGTGGTACTTTTCATTCCTCATCTGAGTCATCCCAGCATGTCTAGAGGCAGCGGGATTTCCGCTTACCAAATCTTCTGACAGCATTCTTGATACAGCATGTGATACTGCCTGCACTGGGCTGGCTCCTTGGGTTTTTTGCATTAAACACTTTAATACCAAAATGTGTGGGTAGGCCTATCACAGCCAGCGTGACTTCAGCTACTGCTGCTACCTGTGTTCCTTGACAAATCACCTTAAATTAGAAATGCCCCTTTGGTTTTGACTGTGTTATAAAACTCTTCTTCTTGCACCTTTCCAAAGGCTTAGTATATTGTTTTCTATTGTTCATATAGAATACTAAAAGCTGTGTGAATGAGCAGTCTCCATGCCAGCGGATCACTTCCACACTGCCTAGCATGGATTCTGCTCTCTGAAAGGCAGGTGTTACCTTCCTCGCATCTGTAGGTTTGTGTGTATATGCTGTGTACAGGCACCCACATATCTTCTTTCTTTTGTTCTCATAATAATCTGTTCTCAGTATCTCTGCCAGTAAGGAAAATAAAACACTTAGAAGACAAACGAGGAACAGAAGGGTTTTGCGATCAGATATGTAATGAGGAAGCAAAGCTTGATTTTATCTACAAGCATAGTTATATCTCTGTATTTAATTCCTGACTGTTATGTTTTCAGGTGTTCACCGTCAGCTTGGGTAGGAGCAGTACGTCCTTTGGCTGTTAAAGCTTAGAGCGTTAAACTCCTCACAGTTGATCCAAACTGCACTTGAGGATGGAGCTCTAGACACTGGGCCAAACGTTGGTCATTTGATCACATTTCTAAGCACTTTGTGCACATTCCCTCTGTCCCATGAATGCTAACAAATTCTAACTTAGAAAGAGTGAAAAAATCTGGATGTCACACATTCAAAGAGCTCAGCTTGAGGGATTTAAGACTATTTTTGTGAGCTGCAGAGTATCTACAACTATCAGTTGCTTTAATTGTCTTAAGGATTTCAAGTTTGGTGCCCCAAATCAATCAACATTTTTAAAGCGTAGGCTTTTTCTGCCTTAATGTTGTGTTGTTTGCAAGCAAATACTGCATTTTCACACCTGGCTTCTTCAATTTCACCCATCAATTAAAATGCTGATTCTGAGAATTAATTGAAGTCAATCCAGAATCTTAAAAAACCCAACCAAACAAATGAAAAACCCAAACAACAAAAACAAACCAAAAATACATGTTTTCAATAGCTGGTATACAGCACAAAATATCCAATTGATTGATTCAGGTCATTAAGCACAAGGATGAGTGTTCAAATTACCCAAATTAAAAATGAGTCATTTTCACACAAAACCTCCTGAGCAGCAAGTTCTCAAACTACCATGTGATCTTGGTGAAAACTGCCGACGTCAAACCCCATCCCCAGCTTTAAATTCAGCACTTCAAGTGGAGGCAACTGTTCCCCTCCTGAGCTTCGTCTCTAGCAATGGCAGAGAACTCATGAAGAATAGCAAAATAGTGATTAAAAATATCAATGAACTACACCTTGAAAGATTGCTATGGAGTGGGTGAGCAGGGACTATCCCCATTTTACAAATGGGAGAATCCAGGAAGAAAGATAAGACCTTGGGAATGATCGCGCAACAAGTCTCCAGGCAGGGCTGGAAAGAAAAGCCCAAGCTGTGTGCTCCTAGCCACCACAGCACAGATGCCTCAAACATGGCCCATGAGCTCCTACCTGTGGCCTGGGTAATGTCGAAATGCAGCTCACAACAAGATATAAAATAAGCTATCCTTGACAGAACTAGCTTGTTATGGAGGCCAAGGCAGGTACGATCTCCATTTCAGCAGTGCCTTGCCCATGAATTGCTGTGCAGTTCCCAGCCTGAGGGGTAACCAAAAACTGCCCTGCCTGAACAAACTGGGGGTTCTGGCACAGCAGCACATACTGTAAATGCACGCAGAGGACTTCCCAGAAGTATTATATGCCATTTTGCAGTGATGAGCAGATTAAATCTATGGTTCTTGTTCTACAACTCACAGCTAAATATGCGCAACGTTTAAATTTCCTTTCATTTCTGAAATGTTGCATGGATGCCAAACTAATCGAAAGCTGTAATAGCAAATCAAGAGGCTATAGCATAAATTTCATTATCACAGAATATGTTTGGTTGCTGCAATTCATTCTTTGTATATTAAGTACTGTTGCAAAGTTAATTAACAATGGTTTAAAATCATCACAAATGCTGAGACAACAGCCAGTGTTAATCACAGGAATAATACATTAACTGGGATGAAGAGGGAGATGTATTTACATTGGTTGTTTTTATACAAATATAGGATTGCATAACTGCATACCCATTTTTTGCATGACATGCAAAGTTTTCAGGGGCAGCAGCTAGATCATGTGTTTTCCAATGCACTTACCAAGGTCATCTATGAAAAAAGTGCTTTTAAATGACCAAAACTGAAAGGGCAGAGAATTCTCAAATGAGATCATCAGGTATTCTGGTTGCCAGCACATATGCAAAGTTTTTAGTGACCTTAACAGCAGTTACATAAGCATATGGAGACAAAACAGACTCGTATTAAATGCTGTAACACATATGGTATCTTGACAGGACGTTCCAAGCCACGCAGTGATTTTATGGTCCACGTGCACTGTACAGCAGTTCTTTGGTCTCAAGGCAGGAGTCAAAAATAGCATTATCCGCATGAACTCCACATTCTTTGTCTTCTATGGCCAGTCTGTCGGTTAATACTGAAATGCAAAATACACTGTGGCAAGCTGCATGTAACAGCAAAAAATACCATCTACTTGGGACGTGGTCTTACTAGCTGGCAATGTCATTTATGAGATATGATATGGAAAAAGACAGCATTTGGAACAAATATTTTTCCAGGGTATGCCACGAAGCACTTTAAGAAAAGTATCATCAGCAACTTTATTTTGTTTGGGCAGGGAGAACCTGGACAGCACGGCGGGCGCCCCGGCGCATGGCAGGAGTATCTTCACAACGGGCAGTATGCCTGCGGGGCTGTCTAGGGCCACGCGGCGTGAAGACACCACCAGACCTCCCCATCCCAGCCTCAGAGCTGAATTACTGGGAATCCCATCCCCGGGCGAGATCGCCAAAGGACGCTGAAGCAGAGGCTGTACCCACGTCTTCTGTTTTCCCGTGTGTCCGCCAGACGCGCGATCTCAGCGCGCTGTTGCCCCGCACGTGTGGCTCCTACAGACGCTGCAGCGACCGCTCCGAGGCCAGCCGCCCGCACCTGAGCAGCCGCCGCGCTGCACGGCCGCGCTGCCCGCTGCGCTCCGGCC
>VZZY01019452.1:151454-176256 GCA_013400335.1 Eurystomus gularis
CGGAAGGCATCAGCCACGCCGGCGGCTCCGACCGCGCAGGGGACTTCGCTGCGCAAGGGGCATCGGCTGCACACGGGGACTCAGCCCCTGCGTGCTGCCTGGGCCACGCAGGGGGCTCCGGCCCACAGACGCGTGCTTGGGCCCGGGTGCGGGCGCATCCACCCATGCCGGGCTGCATCAGGGCCGGGTGTGGATGCTGCAGCCCAGGCGTGGGTCTGCGGTGGTGCACTGGTCCAGTCACGGGTACGCTGGACATCACGGGGGTGCATGAGCTGTGACGTGGGCACATCAGCCCAGGAATGACAGCGTCCACCCATTCAGGGCCACAGCAGCACAGGCACAGGGGCACTGGACAGCCCAGGGGTGCGTGAGCCATGGTGTTAGTGCCCAGCCCAGGCAGGGGTACATGGACCACCCCACAGATGCATCAGCCATGGCATTAGTGCCCAGGCACGGGTGCATTGGCCCATGTGTGGGAGCATCAGGGATTAGTGCAGCAGCCTAGGCATGTGCTCTGAGGCACTGTCACGAGCAACCGTACACCATCAGGTGTCCCAGTGGACTTTTTGTCCATTGGCAGGCGTCTGAAAGAGGAAAAGGGATGTTGCTCTTCTTTAACTTATGAGCAGCAGTGCTCTAATACGGGTGTGTGGGCAGTAACAATTTGCAGACTCCCATCACTCTCCCAGGCCCTGGTGGAGACATCTAGGAGGACACATGCCTGCACAAAACATGCTCCTTGTTATGCCCAGCTCATGGGAGCAGGTGGTATTTTGTACTGGGTTACAGCATCCTGAGATAGTTTTAGCATGTGCCAGGTGCTAACAGTCGTGATGATGGGTCCAGAGCAACGCCTGAGGATGTGGCCTAGAAACCTCTGTGGTGGCTATCCTGCACGGGGGAAATTTCCACTCCAGGTTGACGTTCTGTGGTCAGATATGATAACAGGATGATCACAGTCTGTGCAGAGCAAAGCGTCTGACCCTATCATCAGTGGTGCCCTCGTATGTATGAAAATGCCCCTGAGACAGAGCGGTAGCAGCTCAGTGCTGTGCAAGTGTAAATCTTAAATTAATTCAGACAGTGGAGTCTCATCTGCTGTGCTCAGATGGGATCAAAGTGGCTTTTCAGAAATTCTGCTCTTAGCATTTTGCAGGGTACCTCTTGCGTTCCTGAAAGCATGAAGAGAAAGACAACCCTTTTCCACATCAGCTTATATAGTCGACAAGGGAAGACCTATGGATGTTCATCTATCTAGACTTCTGCAAGGCCTTTGACATGGTCCCCCACAACATCCTTATCTCTAAGTTGGAGAATTACAGGTTCAATGGGTGGACTGTTCAGTGGATAAAGAACTGGCTGGATAGTTGCATCCAGAGAGTGATGGTCAATGGCTCGATGTCCAGATGGAGGAAGGTGACGAGTGGTGTCCCTCAGGGGTCTGTGCTGGGACCAGTGTTGTTTAATATATTCATAAATTATATTGACAGTGGCATTGAGTGCACCCTCAGCAAGTTTGCAGATGATACCAGGCTGGGGGGTGCAGTTGATATTCCAGAGGGATGGGATGCCATTCAGAGGGACCTGGACAGGCTGGAGGGGTGGGTCCAGGTGAACCTTATGAGGTTCAACAAGGCCAAGTGCAGGGTCCTGCACCTGGGCTGGGGCAACCACCATTATCAGTATAGGCTGGGAGAGGACATACTGGAGAGCAGCCCTGTGGCAAGGGACTTGGGGGTGCTGGTGGATGAAAAACTGGATATGAGTCACCAATGTGCAAAGGCAGCCCAGAAGGCCAATCACATCCTGGGCTGCATCAAAAGAACTGTGGCCAGCAGATCAAGAGAGGTGATTCTGCCCCTCTACTCTGCCCTGGTGAGACCTCACTTGGAGTATTGTGTCCAGTTCTGGAGCCCCCAGCACAAGAAGGATGTGGACATATTGGAGCGTGTCCAGAGGAAAGCCACCAAAATGATCAGGGGAATGGAGCATCTCTCATATGAAGAAAGGTTGAGAGAGTTGGGGCTGTTCAGCCTGAAGAAGAGAAGGCTCCGGGGGACCTTATAGTGACCTTCCAGTATCTGAAGGGGCCTACAGGAAGGCAGGGGAAGGTCTATTCACAAGGGTTTGTAGCGATAGGACAAGGAGTAATGGTTTTAAGCTAGGAAAAGATAGATTTAGGCTGGATATTTGAAAAAAGTTCTTTAGCATGAGGGTCATAGAGCACTGGAATGGGCTGCCCAGAGAGGTGGTGGAGGCCCCATCCCTGGAGTCATTCAAGGTCAGGCTTGATGTGGCTCTGAGCAACCTGACCTAGGTAGAGATGTTCCTACTTGTGTAGGGAGGTTGGACTAGATGACCTCCAGAGGTCCCTTCCAGCCTAAAACATTCTATGATTCTATTTGACTTCTATTTCATCTCGCATTGTCCTGGAAACAAAAAACCTTTGAATCTATTCCTGAAACAAGCAGTGTCCAAAAGTCCATGTGCAGATAGGAAACCAGTTAGCAGGGCCTGCTAAGCACTTTTTCTGCCTCTGGAAGTGATAAGTAAGTCTCCTGTATACATCAGAAACGTGGCCATTGGAAATTTTTTCAGAAGCAGTGAAATATTTCAGTGGGGGAAAAATGATTCACTGAAATGTTCTGATCATCTGAGTGCATCACCAGCCCAGACGTGATGGGCTGCCATCAGAGGCAGCACCTCTGGCCGTGCAAGCATGAAATGGAAGTTGAGGCATTGCAAGCACTCCAGAACACTCTGCTTCTATTCATTCATTATATATACAATTTATATTCTAGACCTGAATTAATACGTGGGTTTGTGACTTATTCAGTACACTTCTGTCTCTTTCTGCTCACAATTCGTGATTTCTCTCAAAGGTGATCACATTATTTTGACAAGTGTCTTGCCTGGTACTTGTGGTTAGGATTGCTACCTTCTCTTAAATTGTGATTTGCTGCACAATGCTGTTTCTGATCCGTGTGGAAGAGCAGAAAAACCCTCCCTCAGCGCTGTGCATGATCCCCCAGCCCGAAAATAGGGTTTCCCCCCACCTAGAAGTAGGCTCAGAGGATACCTTTGGCTGTGGGGGAGAGAAGAGCTGTGGTGGGACATCCCTCTGACTGCTCCACAGCCTCAGCACCCAGGGGTAATTTGATGTGGGCAGCAGGTCTCAGGGGACATGTGTGGATGTGGATTAATGTGCGATGGGATATAGGACTCCAAACTAGAGGAGAGCAGATGCCTCATTCTGCTTCGTGGGGAACAGCTTGCTTAAAGGCTTGCGTTTCCAGATGGAGGTAGACAGGGAATGTCAGGGATTACGTCAAAGTTAGACGCTTTCCAGAGGAGTCCCGTTGCTTCCTCCAGGCTGGTAGCAGCAGTAAATAAACCATTGTTCGATGTGGGTGTTCATCCAGATTCAGACTGTTGCAATTCCTCAGAGAAATAGCTGCCTGTGAATTCCTGGAACAGATAGGATGGACTTGGCTAACTTGTCTTAATGTTACTTGTTTTGTTTTCTGTTGAGTTATTTTCGTGGTGCGAGCTTGTTCCAGCCCTACTGAAGTTACTAATCATCTGTCTGTTAGTTTCCTCGGTCTTTGGACCACATTGTAGTTTAAAATGAATGCACAGACCATGCTATTTGGAAATCTATTAGTAATACTGGGCTGCAACCAAATGTAGAGTTTTCATGCTATTTTGAGTTAGTGAATGTGACATGATGTGAAGGGTGAAGGACCACAACATTTGATTCAGAAGCAGGGAAATTCAGTATCAAGCATCAGGCTCCATCTCTTGTGGAATAAAAGTTGGAAAATACTCCACGTGTCTGGAAAATACCCTAGACACATGGTTGGGTACTGTCTGCTAGGGACAGATCTCTGAACATCAGTGCCAGTGTAATGTCACTGCAAATAGCTGTATGCCACCAGGAATGTGGTAGGGAGTGAAGAAGTCATTTACAACTGCTATTCAAGCACACCTGAGGCCGAGGTGACCAGCCTGCAGCAGCAAAAGGACAGGGAAACCATACCTTTTAATTCGGATGCTGAAGCCAGGACATTGCTTTATAATGTGTAAGATCGCTACTTGCTTTGAAAGAGGTTTTCAGAGAACCAGGTACACGCTGGTACTCAAGCAGTGGACCTTCTCTCTCTGAATGTGCAACCTCCATAGGCAGCAACAGACTGAGCTCCCATCCAGCTCTGCCTTCAAATTCCCTTTCTGTCTTGTTTAAATTTGTTTCTAAGGCCAAATTTTCAGTCATTACAGCTGCATCAGCAAATGCTCCGGCTCTTTCTGTCCCTGGCACACCTCATGTAACTGAGCCGAGTCCCGTTACCCCATCTGCCCGTGTAATTTCAGTGTTTTGTGTCGTGCGCAGTCTCCTTTTTACCACATTAATTGCTGCTCATTTGAAGGCATAATAACCTTCATTTTGCAATGAATGGCTTGACATTCCAGGAGGAAAGCTTATTGTACACTAATGATCTGTTATATGGCCTCTCAGTTTATTATGGTATGTAATGGAAAATAAAAATTAAATATTGTTTGTACTTATCAGCTAATTTAAATACTTCAGTATCTCAGATGTTATATCTTTTCAGCTATTGAATAGTGCTGTAATCTGCTTTAAGAAATAGCTCCCTATAGATTTAGAAACATCTCATTTTTTTTTTTTTTTAACTAAGCTGGTTTTGCTTGGAAGAATCGCCATCTAGGAATTTAAAAATGCAGAATTTATTCAAGAAGGATAGTTTCTCTTCCCACCTTTCTTGCCTCCGTTATTTTTTTGCCCTGTGAAAATAACTGAGCCTCCATTGAGTCGTATTACGTTATTTGGAGAGCACTTTTGAGATGCTTGTCAGGAAGATGCATTACTACTGGAAAATACTGCGTGTTTATTACAAGGAAAAGCCCTTGCAAAGCAGAACTAAGTCACTTTCGTCAGTTTGTAATTTACAGTTTGACTGGGTTGCAGTGGCTTTTTACGTAAGGAAAATGTGTCTGTCAGAATTCTCATAGTGGAGAATACAATGAACTATGTGAATCCTTATTCAGTCCTTCACTCCTGATTCAGTCCTTAGGTAGATTTCTGAGGCTGCACCTTCCATAAATGAGGGCTGGGCTGCAGCTGCTGCCTGTGGACCTTGCCTAGATTATGGCCATTTGGTGCTCAGTGTCTGAAATCCTGTAGCCTGAGCATCCCCCACAGAACTTGGTGACCAGTGTTGTGATCATGACATTTATTTCATCACTTCTAGTCAGGTGTATAAACTGTCTGTAGGCGAAGATCCACCAGCAAAGGCAGCTGGACTTGAGCAAGGATGGTGTATGCCAGGGCTGTGTGCACTGTGTGGTACAAGGGATGGGTGTCCTCCTACGCTTTCTCATCCTTCCCACATGTAGATCATGTCTGTGTTTGAGATTCTATCTGGATTGTCAGATGATGAAGTACGGAAGTCACAGGCTTTCACCCGGCCAACCCTTCCCATTCCCTCTTCAGCCTGACAATGCAAGACTTGAATCTTCTTAGCTAAGTTGGTATCACTGTTGTGCTGTGGTGAATCTGCTTGTTATTTCACAGATAAAGTCAGGGCATCCAAGAGTCTCTTTTTTCCCAGTACACTCTACTAAGATGCTGTAGCAAGATATGTGTCATCAGTGTTTTTTATGAGTTAGTGCTATGGTTGGAATAAATTAATAACACCATGAGAAAGCCAGCTTTCACCAGCAATATTGAGGATATTTCTGTGAATGCTGAGATAACCCCCTTTTCTAAGATCTCTTCCTCTGTTAATATGTCTTCAGAATAAATCACAACATATGTTGTAATTAAGGTGAAATTTCTCAGATCGGTATTGCTGCTTAGCTGTTTCAAATCTGTCCAAGAAATGGCTTGAGGCTTTCTCTCTCTCCCTGTAGGAATGCTCTCCATATGCAGCTCACTTGTATGACGCTGAGGATCCCTCCACCCCTGTACGGACAATACCAGGACTTTGCCAAGACTATTGCCTACAAGTATGGCAGAAATGCCGCTCCATTTTTCGCTATCTCTCTGCAGACCAAGAGTTAATTGCATTGGAGAACAACGTGGCAAAATTCTGCCGCTACCTGTCCTTGGAGGACACAGACTACTGCTTTCCACACTTGCTGGCTAACCAGAACCTTAACCAGAACCTGGGGTTAGTGACGGCCAATGCGGAGGGCTGTCTCCAGCTCTGCCTCATGGAGGTTGCCAATGGGCTGCGCAATCCTGTTGCAATGGTGCACGCCAATGATGGCACCCACAGGTTCTTCATTGCAGAGCAGGTTGGCCTGGTATGGACCTACCTCCCCGATCGATCTAGGCTCAAAAAGCCATTTCTAAATATCAGCGAAGCCGTACTTACCTCACCATGGGAAGGAGACGAGAGAGGTTTTCTAGGTATTGTCTTCCATCCTAAATTCAAATTTAACGGTAAAGTGTATGTCTACTATTCAATTGAAGTTCGTTATGAAGAGAGAATCCGAATCAGTGAGTTCAGAATTTCTCCCGCTGACATGAATGCTTTGGACCATGGTTCTGAAAGGTATTGTACACACATTTCTCTGGCAGATGTATTTAGGATCTCAGAGGGCAGCTTGTGCATTTTTAAAGGCTATTAATGAATGTGACTCACTTAGCTTAGTATTTTTCTTGCATTCCAGTGTGGCAGCAAGTTAGTCCAAGTCCATGTCTAGCATACTGAGACGGAATGTGCCTGTCCTCTGTGGATGAATTGCAAGTGCTCAGGGAAAAAACATTTACATTTCTCAGTTCTGGTATGTCAGAAGATTTAACCAAACATTGATTAAACAGTATTTACAGTTAGTATTTTGGGATTTGGGTTTTGGTTAGGGTTTTTTTTTGCTATTGTAATTATTACCCTTTACAACAGACTTCTGCAAAGCATGAATAAAATTCATTCCAAAGCCAAATGTTTCCAAAATCAGTATAAACAAACTCAGTGATACCAGACCAAAGATGGATTTGGCCCCACATGTCTTTATCTGAATGACAGTTCAACCCTGTTATATTACAAATTTAATAACAAATTACATAAAATGCAAGCCACTGTGCTATTACTGAGTGTATTTTGATTGGAAATTTCGTTGGTTTGAGTATGATCCTGCAATTGATCCACATGAATATGCACAGATAATGAGAGGTTCGTTTGTGGAGACAGTCTATAGATTTATAACATGGTGCAGAACCATGTTACAGAACCACTGTTTCAACAGACCCTTGAATGTTATTAATTTTAAGATTTCTGCTTTGTTACATGGGTTATATTAGGGCTTTCCAAATATTCAGCAATGGATGATTCTAGGTCAAAAATGCACGTAGCCTAATGACAGAAAGGGGATGCTGGTTTATAAAGCAATTACAGCAATTCAGTGTAAGCATCTCCATAGATGACAGGTAAGGGGAATTGAAACACGGTTGTCAGGAAAGCAAGTCAGGAGCTTAAACCTGCAGATGTCAGGGCCCATGAGCTGTCTTGTTTAAAAATCCTCAGGCTTTGTTTGTAGCAGTTTCTGTGCTTATTTAACTGATAGTTAGTACGGCAAAAGCTTAAGAAAACAAAATTGTGGTCCTGTTGTGCTTGTGTAGGCACAAGTCCCACTGACTTCATCCTGAGATGCCGCCCAAAGGGCAGCTTGGGCCAACACATGGTGCGCATTGCCTTAGCAGGAAGGCGTATCTCTGTTTGTCCACAGATTTTTGTTTAACGTGTTTTGGTTTTTTCCATCTTCTTTGGGTGGTTGAGGAAGATTCACCTTTGGGTCTGTACGGGATCCTTCCTCAGTCCTGCTGCCAGCTGGAGTCTGTGCACTCATGCACAGTTACCTTATCTCAGAGTGGTGACACTTAACAGCAGGTGACAATAATTACATAACGGGATTCCTCCCCACAATTTACAGGCTAGTCACAAACTATCACTACTTTCAGAAGGGAAAAAAAGTTGCTAAAAATAAGGTGGCATCAGTGAATATTGTAATTTGGTTTTGCAGCTATCAAGAGGCACTGTCAGCATGAAATACAGACTTCTTTTAGAAGCTGGAGTAAAATAAACTTCCATTATACCTGGGAACCTCCACTGCATGTATTTCTGGCCTTACCTTTCTATAAAGTTATACTTTATGTATTTCTCCCTTTTCTTATTATGAAAGGACTGTCAATTGCATAAAATAAACAGTTAAGAATAAGAGAGAGTTTGAGTTTTAAATGAAGGTAAAGGTTGTTGGTACTGCTTTAAATAACCTTTGTCAAAATGTTAATTGTTGGTGGGACTGCTTTTGACCACTCCTTAAACTATTATTTAAGGATTCTTCTCTGTTTAAGAATTTAACTGTTCCTTAATGTTTGAAAAGCTTTAGGTTCTCTTTGAAAGCACCTGACAGGATTGTGCCAAGTGCTGTACAGATGCACAGATGGACTAGAGTACTTTCTCTTGCAGTTTATAGTTGGATTTAAGATGAGATGCCTGTTCTTAAAACAAAAAAATAAAAGGAAAAAAAAGGAAGTTTAACAAGGAAGGAGAATCAGAGGAAAAGTATAATTAATTAAAAATATATTCTGTCATGTGATTTCTCAGATTTTCCTTATTACACAATTTGGTGTTTCTGCAATCTGGAAAATATGTTTGAATTATTTAAGGTTAGAAAATCAGCTAGGCCCAAGCAAAATTCAGTAACGTGGTTAAGGAGGAATTTGCATCAAAACCAATCTGTAGCTGTTTCCACGTGTTAAGGGCAGCATTGGCATGACGTTGCTCTGCCCTTTGCTTAGGGCTTGTGCAGTAGGTAATGCCTCCTTCCTGTTTTCACTTAGGATAATCCTGGAAATAGAAGAACCCGCTTCCAACCATAACGGAGGAGAGCTGCTCTTTGGAGATGATGGGTATCTCTATATATTTACTGGAGACGGAGGCATGGCTGGGGATCCTTTTGGAACCTTTGGAAATGCCCAGAACAAGTAAGAGCAGACACATCCCTATGGCAGCTCCAAGCCACCAGCATGTTGGGCAGCAGCTCGTGGGAAGTCGGTGCCACCTGAAGGCTATTCAGTGTCCCGAGGCAAATGAAATCGTCTTGAAATGGTTGTTTTTTTCAGAGATATTGAAAGACTTGTCTTTTTCAAAATAGAAAGAATGAATCCCTAGACTTTCTAAAAACCCCAGCTCTGATGTTTAACCAAGGTCTAGTTTTATTTATTTTTAAAAATTTCTTTCTTCTTCTAATACAGATCAACCCTGCTGGGCAAAGTGCTGCGGATCGATGTGAACAACAACGACCATGGGCCTCTGTACCGAATCCCTCCTGACAACCCTTTTCTTAACGACCCTAAGGCTCGCCCCGAAATCTATGCGTACGGAGTGAGAAATATGTGGCGCTGCTCTTTTGATAGGGGCGAACCTCACACCAAGGAAGGGAAAGGACGGCTCTTCTGCGGAGACGTGGGGCAGAATAAATACGAAGAAATCGACATTGTCGAGAAAGGGAAAAATTACGGCTGGAGGGCGAGGGAAGGGTTCAGCTGTTATGATAAAAAACTTTGTGCCAATTCTTCAATGGGTAAATAGATGTGCTCTCTAAATTACCTGCATCTCCCACTGTGCAGTTTTCTGCACTGTCATTTTTAATTCCTACCTTCAAAGCTTCGCTGCCTGGTGGAAAACATATGTTTTTGAGATAGAAATCTATACTGTCTCAGTCTAGAAGGGAGCTGACTTGGGGATAAGTATTTAAAGTCCAAATGTTACTATTTCTGAGGTAGGAGGAAAATGAAACATGCTAGCTGTTGTTTTCTGGGTGTTCTGTGTTAGTCAAGTCACTTGGTGAGTGTGATTTAGGGGTACAGTTTCATCTCTTCGACATAAAATAAGCTTTCCTGCAGAAGCGAGAAAAATTTGGAGCAACTGCATTTTTTGCTGTAACCCACAAACAGTGTCTACATTTAAAAAAAAGAAACATACTGTGTAAGCTGGACAACCAGTATGGAGACTGCCTGCTTTGCAGGTGACTGAATGTACAGTGTGGTTTTGTTTCTTTTAGCTATGCCAAAAAGGAAAACCGTAAGTTTTTGTTGTTTTGTTTTTTTTAACCTGGGTACAGGGTGTTTGCTGGCTGGTTAAATTCCAGTGCACGTGTGCAGTCAGAGTGTGTTGTGCTTCAGGGTCTGATGTAGACCACATCTTGTGCTGGAGCATCTCCCCAGAGATCCAGGGGGGCAGTGGGCTGGCACTATTTTGCACTAGCTGAGATTCTGATTTTTTCTTTCTACTCTATGTTCTATGTGTTGTTGTGTAACTTCCTTCCTTTTATTAACTTAGTTTAACTTCCTTCCTTTTATTAACTTAGCTACAAATACACAGTGGCAGATTAAGTGTTCTTTATAAAAATTTTGAGAGCAAGGAGCAGATTTTTTGTGCTCTCTTTGCTGAAGCAGTTGTCAGAGAACCCGTTTAGCGCTCTCCTGTGTGACAGCGCCTGTGTGAGCATTCATGTCAGGCACTTTACTGAGGACTCCAGGGATTCAGAACAATTTTTTATGCCTTTAGAGACCTTTTTGTTCGAACTATTAAATGTCACAGCCCCTTAAAATGGTAAGTGCAGCTGAAGTGTAGAAAATACCTGCTTTGTATGAAATACCCTTGGTGTAAGTTGTCTACCGGCAGAGCTGCTGGCTTTGCTGCTTGAGGCATCTGCTACATGGGCAGGGAGAAATGCCCACCTGAGAGGAGGAGGAGGTAACCTGTAACCCAAGAGTTTCAAGAGAAAGGGGAGTAGGCATCCAATGGAGACCCTCAACATCAGGGCGTTTCCCTCTGTTTTGCTCTGTCTTGTGTTCTGACTTGCATTTTTCAATGCATGTGCCAGAACTACATCTTGCCTGTGCCGTACTATAAATGTTTGATGGCCCTCCCAGGTTAAGCTCCCCTGTTTCAGAGCCACAGAAGCTATTCACACTGACATCTGACATACCTTTTCATTAGTGCCTGCAGTCTGGAATTACTCATCTCTTTTTTTCCCTTTCACCACTGAAACAAAGCAAACATCTCCTGCATGGGTGCAGTGAGTCTAAGAGTAGCCTGCAAATTCATAGCAAAAACAGTCAGGCTGTGTAGAAAGGGGCCAGAAGCAACTCTAACGGGAGGAGAAGGGCTCAGTAGAATGGTGAGATGTCTGGGTGAGAGAGAGCACTCAGACTTATCAGGGATTCAGTTTACCTTGCAATTGAAATGCTGATCAGTGTCTCTGAGCTGGCTTGTCCTTGGTTAGTGCAGGCAGCTAGGCAGGGCTATCAAATGTGGTTCTGAAAAGGTGAACATCAAACTAAAAATGACCTGATCAGTACTTCATTTAATTAGAAAATGCTCAAGTGAACCTGATTGTGTCATGCTAGTCTCAGAACTACGTAGATAAACAGCTATTCTGCATCGTGTGTAAAACAAAGCAAGACACAGAATCTTTTCTCCCCTACAGATGATGTGCTTCCAATTTACGCATATCCACACAAAATGGGGAAATCTGTTACAGGAGGCTATGTCTATCGGGGTTGTGAGTTTCCAAACTTGAATGGCCTGTACATATTTGGTGATTTTATGAGTGGGTAAGTAAATACTTCCAATACTCACTGAGCTGTACCCCCAGCCGATGTGCTCCAGTGATACCACACCTGCCTGCTAGTGCAGTCTACAGCTGAGGACATGCTGCTACTTGGTGGTTGCAAGCACTGGGCAGAGCCTGACTGCTCATTACAGAGGGCTCATGTGGCATGTTTTTATATAACCTTTATTGCATGGTGCTGTCCAGGAATGTGATCTTTGCATTCCATTAGCCCTTGATGTCACTGATTCACATTGTGCCAGTACAATAAAGGGACAATGATACAATGTTCATTTAAAGTTCTGGAAGTGGTGTAAAAAAAACATTTGAATGCATCCTAAAAAACCCCACCACTCTGATGCAACATTTCTAGATATGGAAGATATTGAAAGAAAAAAAAGTACTGTCCAGCAGTGAGTTTCCTGCAGACTTGTGATGAGGCAGGCATGAGACTGCCTTGTTTTCCCCCAACCTCCTCTCTGCCTTTGCTGTATCTGCATCTCCCATGCCTCTTGCATGCAGCCCCCCCGCCGCCTGCCCCAGCTAATGGTCCTGGGTGCAGGAGAGAGGCCACGGAGCTGCAGTGAAGCCAGGCACTCTGTGTCTCTGGCAGCCCCCCCTCCAATAGTCTGATAGCCATTAAACTCTCCTCTATTGTTTTTTCATGTACTTGTGTTGCCCTTGAAAGACAAAGTGTTATGGGGCCGTACAATGTATTTGTTTTAATATTAGCAATCGTACATTTTTCAGAGTTGCTGCGGGGCCTATTGCAGCTAATCTGGTAGGAAGCATTAAACGTCCATTCAGGTGTCCTCATTAATGTTCATAAATTGACTTCTTGGTTGTGTTGTAGAAATGTTCTTCTGTCTTGCAGACGCCTGATGTCTTTGAAGGAGGATCACGCTACTGGAGAGTGGCAGTACAGTGAAATCTGCATGGGGACAGGACAAACATGCATGTTCCCTGGGCTTATCAATAACTATTACCAATACATCATCTCCTTTGCTGAAGATGAAGCGGGTAATCTTTTAACTTTATGTCACACTGAATGGCATGCTTGTGGTTTCTCTTCAGAGTAAAACACCAGAAGAAGGTGTTCTCACCAGTCAGAGAGGGCTCCTGGGATGCAGTGGGTGGTGGGGAGGCAGTGTGAGTCTGCCAGTTTTTAAAATGCCTGTGCGTGAGATTCCCCACACCTCTCAAATATCAAACCAAAGTTACAATCCTTATTTTGAGGCAAGCACGCCACACAGTGCCTGCAGGGACAATTGGAGAGGCAGTTTCCTGGGCCTGGGTGTGCTGCTGCCTGCACACCTACTTTCTGGAGGGACAGGGAACAGCAGGGGGCAAATACTATAAAGCACATCTTAGAGAAGAAACCTCATTCTTCACAGTGCCGTGCCATGGGGAGTGCAGGCCCTGAGAGGCTGCAAAGCTGATAGCCAAGTGAGAGCAAGTCTTTGACCTTGGCTAGTCAAGGAAGCTGTTGATGTTATTAATGGATACAGGGAAGCAGATGTGATGAACAGTAATTATGAACCTGCTCACTCTGGCCTGGAATATTTGTATTCTTCTTGAGGTGAAGCAGAATGAAAGCCCTATGTTACATCTTGAGTGAAGCATCGGTAAAAGGCTGCTTAAGTCCATATTTTATTAGTGCCAGCTGGGATTTTGCCTTGCACAGGACTGAAGGATATAGTCTCAACGGAGCTTTGCATAGGTGTGTTTTAAGACTGGAGGCATTTTGCATTTCAGGAGGGAGCTGCTGTGATTTTAAAAGGAGAAAATGAGGAGTCCTGGGGTGAAATCTGGTGGTCGCTCCCTTTGTTCATACAAGGGCAGGGTTAATTGCCCAGCCCTTTGGTGGGGCAGGCAGAGTGTGCAGCCCCTGACAGGGGATGGGGAGGGGATGAGTCCTGCAATGTTTAGCCCCGTTGCCAAGTAGCCTTATGTGTGACTCAGCGATGTAGGAGTTTGTGTTCTGCCCTCTGTGGGGAGGTACTGGCTTGCGGTCACAAGCACCCTCTTTCAGAATGCCTCAGTTGTTAAATGTCTGTTTTTCCTGCAGATTATGTCAGGTGTGGATGTTCCACAAATGCAACATGCACAGCTTGTCATAAAAATGCAGATTTTATTATGTAAATGCAAATCATCCATATTAACTATTAGCTCAAAAGTTTGACTTTGGAATTTTATCTTTTTTGAAGTAAAAATCCATTTTCTTTAATGGTTGATATTAATGGAAGTTAGAGGTGTTTCGCAGTGCTGCAGCGAGAAACATATCTTACCCTGAGATCAGAATAACTTAGTTTAAATCAGCTTTATGGCAGTTCAGAGGGCTGCCAGGTGCAGTAGGAAGCTGTTCATTGCAGGCCTTGCTCATGGACCTGGGGAGCAGCATCTCCCTTGTCCTCTGCCTGTGGGCAGAGTCTGTGCAAAGGGCAAAGGGCGGGGAATCTCTGCCGCCCTTCTCCTGCCCCGCGCTTTTCACACGTGTTTTGATTAGGTACAACAGAGCTGGGTGGAAATGTGGGCTGGAGCCTGTTCTCAGAGGTAGTTATTTGCCTTGTGCTTGCTTTATTAGAATGGAGATAAATCTATTGATAACAGTATAGTGAGGTTGCTTTATCTGCAGTGAACAGTCTTTTCCTGCACCTTTTTGGTGTGCTGGGAATCTGTTTTTTACAAGTTTATCACACAGTTTATTTTAACAAGCTTTTCTTCACAGAATCATTTGTTTTTTGGGGTTGTTGCTCTGATGAATGTTAATCTGGTGCAGTGGATGTGTCTATGCTGTGGGGACACCTATATTTTTGGCTCATTGCACAACCATTATAAAGCCAGCAGCCCTGTCTCCTGGCAGCTGAACATGATGGGGACACCCCAGGCACTGTGCTATGTCTGTGGGGCACATGTGTGATAGCCTGTGTGCTTCATGGCTTGAGCATCCATATTTCTGCCTGATAATTTCCAGGAAAGAGAGGTGGGATGTGGAGCACGCATCTCTGCACCACAAGATGCAGTGCCAGGTGTTTCCCATCTCTGTTTAGATCAAGGCCGCCTCTGGCCTGTGGTTAATGGAGGCCACCAGAAAAAGGAAGAAACCAGCCAGGGCTGGCCTGGGGTGGCTGGTTTCTGCCCTGAGAGCATCCAGCGGAGCTTGGCCTGCGGCAGAGCCGGAGAGCAGGGAGGAGGAGGGAGGCTCAGCAGCCAGCAGGAGCTGCCACCAACTGCCCATATCGTCCTTTGCCCACTCCTGACTCCTCCTCTTCTTCCCCTCTTCCCCTTGGGGTACCCATGGGACTCACAAAGAAATCTGCCTTACTCCTTTAAAATATCTTCATTACCTCTTTTTCTTCTTTTTTTTTCCTTTTTTGAAAAACTGTAGATTTATTTTTTTTTCAACAAAGTGAATTCTTTTCATTGCACCATTGAAGCACTTGAGCTGGCAAAAGAGAAGAGTGCTGGAGGGACTGCTTATCCCAGCCTCCCCTGCACAACAGGAGGAGAGGGATGGAAATGCAGTTGAGAGAAAATACATCAAATACATGGTGATGGAAATTGTCTGGCTGAAGGTTGAGCCCTTTCCCATGTGACCTGACAGGGCTGTGATGAACCCAAATGCCTGTCTCATGAGATACATCTCACTTTGTGAGTGTGCTGGAGAAAACAGAATCAAAATCTTGCTTGGTAATTCACCCCAAGGGAGTGCTTTATCCAAAAGAGCAGAAGATAGTGTGAACAGTCTTAATTTCCTTTCATTTCATTTCAACAAAGTGAATTGAGGGTTTGACTGTTTTGCCTTAGTGAAGTTAAAGGGGACAGATGAGACTGAGATGACAGCTAAAGTCTGGGCAGCTGAACATGCAGTGGAAATTTGTCAAAATATTATTTCATGACAATATGTAAGAGCTCCCACTCAGAGTATTTTATGCTACTGGACTGCAGATGTATGCCCCTTAGAAACCCAAACACAAACCTGCATTTTTTTCTCCCGTACCCAGATTTCTACATTGGTCCCAGGTTCCCTGATGCTCCTGATGACCTGTGATGCAGAGTTAATGTCCTTATGCTGTACAGGACAGAAGCTCCATGGAGAGTTTTCACAGCTGTGTTTGTTTTTTTCTTTCCCAGGGGAACTTTACTTCATGTCTACTGGTGTACCAAGTGCCACGGCTCCCCATGGAGTGGTGTACAAAGTGGTGGACACCTCTAGGTATGAGAAGTTCTTATTGCAAAGCCTCAGCATGGTGCAGTGCATACAGGTGTGGATGTGATGAATGATGTTGACTGACTAACCAGCTCTTACCCCTTGCTGGACCCTTCTGTGGAGCCTGATTAAGGAATGGCTGGAGCAACCTGTTGTGGATCTGCTTTGCTCCTGCAGTCATGGAAGTCTAGGCTAGTGATCACCAACTTTGTATGGGGCCTGTCGGTGTTACATGGCTTGAGAGATTTGTTCCTGAAAGCTAAAGAAGTGTTTTGTGGATGTCTTGTCTTTCTCAGGCAAAGTTTCTCTAGATTCCTGCTCAAAAGGAGGCAGTTTTTCTGCAGGTATTTATTCTCAGTTCATGCCTTGTAGCCAGCTGCATCCCCCATAGGAGCAGCAGCCTAGGCAGCTGCAGCTGAAGCTGACCCAGCATGACCTGCAGTGCTTTCTCAGGCAAACCCGAAATGAGTATCAAAAAGTACATTCTTTTTTGTGTATCAAAGAGTAAAATGGCTTGAACAAGGAAATAAGACCATTGCTTCACCTTCTGGATCCCACATGCATGTATCTGAGACTGGGCAAGGCAGGGGATAGCTGTGTTTTATGGGAAGGCTTATAGCTTTTTTTTCCACCTTCCTGTTTTTGAAACATTACTATTATTGGCTAAACACGAAACTACTTTCACCAGACATGTAAAGCGTGTCTTTTGTAGCTTTTTTTTTTATTTTTTAATGGATTAAATTTACAGCTTTGGCTATCTGAGCATTTTGAACCAAACCACTTGTCTGGTTTTATGCTGGAACCAGACCCCAAAGTTAAACAGCCCCCAGAGCTGCCGCCTGTTTTCTTCCAACTTTCCTCTGTCAGGAGCGTTTTCCATTATCTAACACAGTGGAAGAGTTCCTGTAAACTGTGTATTAAGAGGCTGGTATTACGCAACCTTTGCAAAAATAAAGCAGAAGTCAAAAGCAAGTCATAAGTTCCAGTTTAAAAAAAAAAGTGTCTTTCTTGTGTAGTGTACAGGCAAAAACTCACAGGAGAATTCATAAAAGTAGGAAGCTTCCCTGTGTGGGTAGTTGAGAGTGAAGCTCTTTGCCTTTCACAGAAATGCAAATGCAAACAATCCTAATTACAACTAGTTATACCCTCCCAATGCAAACATCATGCATTTTTTAACCACTTTGAAAACCTCTGAAGAAGTCTGTCGATTAACAAGACAGCCATTGTAGGAAAAAGTGATGATGAACTGGATGTGACTTCACAGAAGTGATGTATATCTCCACGGCACACCAATCTGTGTCAAAATAATGAACCATATTAAGAGGGAGCCGTTGTAGGAGACACTTAGAGCTGTTGTTTGAAACTAATGCATTTTTGGGTCTACTTTTGTCGTAGTTAGTCTTTCATTTGGGCTTTATGTATGAATAAGAGTGTGTTATTTTGCTTCTCTGAAGACATCCTGAAAACTTGCATACACATGACCTTTATGTCAGAGATCTTGAACATATCGTCTAGTTTTGTAAGTTTTATTTTCAGCCTGATTAATGTTTCTGTAATGCTTGAACCTGCCAATGTTTTATTTCCTTAATGGATTCAGCAATGGCAAGTGAAAACCCAGCCAGAGGACTCCACTGCCTTGTGAATATTTGGACTTCAGTCAGTGGAGATATGTGATTGTTTAATTATGTTTTCAACTGTAAGAGTCATTGAATCATTTAAACAGACATTTCTTCTTTTTTTTTTTTTCACTGAGCATTACATTCATAGAAAAATGGGAAGCAAAGGTTCAGGATGCCGGGGGAAAGGACTCAATTGTGTGCTGTATGTGTCCCTTTTTTTGCAGGAGAGCACCACCAGGAAAATGCCGAGTTGAGCCATTGCCAGTGAAAGTAAAAAGCAAGCGCATCCAGTTTGTTCCAAAGGAGAGTAAGTGTCACTGTTGCTGCTTATTATTGGTGCATGTTTGCTGGCAGTTAATACAAACTCCAGGCTCGCACCATCTCTGTATGTGTGGAGACCACCCAGAACCTCACTCTTCGTAGTATCCTCAAAATAATTCTTACCAGCTGTTTTGGATCTGAAGAGTTGGTTTGAATAAGGCATAAGGTATTTCCTCTCCCTTCTCAGTGTGAAATCTTCTCTGCGGTTCCTGCCCCTGTACATTTTCCCTTTTCCATGATGCTTGTACTGGTATCATTTCGACCAAATTGGTTTTCCCCCCTGTAACTGTTTCTGTACTGAGACCCTGTGCTCAATGGTGCTTTTCAGTGATAAGTGATTTTTTACAGTGCCTTCAGGTAGGGAGGAGCACTTCAGGAGCTGAAGGATATGATGGCTAACGGGCTGAGAAATAGCTCATTGAGCAAGGTGAGGGCTGAGTCATTGTTAGTTGTGAGAAAATACGGGATGAGAAATCTCGCAGAAGAATTGGTGTGATCAGCCATTCAGGTGAACTTTTGGCTTATCCAAACCCTCCAGGACTTTTTAATTGCTTCAGACTGAGTGAAGTATTGTACTACTCAAGCTGGAGTAGTCAGTGATGTAGCTGAATCTGCAGCAAGCCAAGTAGTATTTATGTTAAGTGCAAAAACCTAAATACACTATTAGGATCTCAAAATTAGATTAGGCAGCATCACCTTTCTTTTCCCCTGTGCATTTTGTTTACACATATAACTACCTAGGAAGTACTCTAACAGATTTGTCATTAGGTTAATATTACTGTAGGAACTCTACTGTCAGAATACTTTAATTTAATTTTTAATTACAGTAATCATATTATACTCCATTTGAGCCATTGACAGTTCCTACAGTTTGACTTCAGGGAGGAATAAGGGCACTCAGCACCTTACAAGGATGCATCTTTAAGGTGGAGCAAGATATAAGGCAAATTATTGATGGTTGACATGCCTGAGCACTCAGCACTGTCTTCAGAGACATTCTCCTTTGCAAGATGTGCAGGCAGTTTCCAAACATTAGTTACTTGGTTCGTGTTCAACCAGTTTTGTGTCTGTTTCTGCTTATGCATTATTCTCTCTGCAAGTCTAAAGTTCAGATCTTTAAACTATACATATAATTAAATCTTTTGGGTTTGTCTACCAGGTAGTTTTCATCATAAATTAAAACTCAGAAATGGGGGAAGAGATTTTGCTAAGTGTCTCAGCAACTAAATTCACTTTTAGGTGAAAACCAAGCATGAAAATTTTGATTCAGAAGCATGCAAACAGGGACATGTAGCTGTAAATATATTCCTGTTTTGATTAGTGTTTAGTGTGAATGTAACAGATTCACCAAGGCATGCGGCTTGCATTAGCTGGCTGAGTGCATTTGTTGGAAGTGTATTTAATGAATAGCTTGACAAAGAGTAATATATAATAACAAGTTGATTCAGTGAGATGAAGAGCACTCCCAAGTGACCATTAGCTTTCATGCAGCCCTACGTATCATTATATGAGTTCCAGGATTTTTAAGTGCTTTGCCAGATCAGGCTCCAGCAACTGAGGTGTTCACAGACAAAGCTTTCATACCTATTTCTAGCCTTCAGAGCCTCAGCTTCCAAAAAAGGGAAATATTTTCATGCCACAAATACAGTTCCTCCCAAAACAGCGTTATTTGGAAAAACTGGACCACTGCAAGGGTTTGTCTTCTGGGGACAAGAGATATTAAGCACAAATAAGACAGTCATATTATTCCTCATCTCTGTACTACAAAGCAACAATGAATGAGAATGGATAAATCTAGGATATAATTCAAAAAGTTGTGATGTTTTTGCAAGTGTCACTCTCCCAACTCAGTTGATTGTTATTCTGAGCAATTCTGAATTGCTTCCTTCAGACAAGCTAGAACTTATTTTTAAGCTAAAAATAGCACAGATATGAATAAGCAAGTCCAGTAATGCCTGGAAACTGTGACAGCAAAGAATTTTCAGCTCTTTGGAGTTCAAGGCTCTTTTATTTTTTTTTCATAAGGAAGAAAAACCCTAACGCCAAATCCCATTTTATGTGTTGTCCTGGCAACTCTGTTCCTTTTGCACATTCCAGTTGCCGGAGAGAATTGATTTTGAATGTTCCTGATTTCAGCTGCTCTGAATAAAGCATCTGGCCCAGTGGGGAGGCCGGCGCTCTCGCTCTAGTAACAATCCAATCATTGGTAACGAAGAGAAGAGCAGAAATAGGGCCTGTCTTTAAAATGCTTTCAGCAGGGGAGAAGGGGATGGTGGGGAACTCCTCTTCTGACTGTAAAGCTCCAGCATCCACCCTTCAATGGCCAGGTTCAAGTTTTGCCAGTAAACTGCTTGGAGTTTCCTTCTTGGGAGAGGCTTACTTGTTGGCACTAAGCCCTGCACTCCTCTCTGCTAACTAAAAGCAGCCAGCGTCTTTCACTGAGGAAATACTGGCTCACCAAGAGTGTTGTTGCTTCTCAGGAGGATCAGGTAAGCAAATTCCTAGAAACAGGTCACAAATCAGCACTGGATTTATATAGTTAAGTATTGTCCATAGGGTGACAGACTCATGGTTTGCTGGGTTTGTCCCCCAACAGAATTTATTATGAAAACACCAACGCCACATCCCCGGCTGAAGGCCACGACCACGGCCCCACAGGGACGCAGGCCAGACCCCGGAACTCGCCATGTCCCCACTGTAGACTGGGCGGGCCAAGCCCTGCCACCGCTGAGGAACCGAAGCCAGACGCCCACCACGCCAGCACCAGGCAGCAGGACCCCCAGGCCCAGGAAGGGAGGAGAGAGGAGGGGGCAGCGCAGGAAGAAGAAACCCCCTGGCACAGCCCAGCCACTGCAAAATGGTGCTGTGCGGCTGATGGAGCATCAGGGCCGTGGCCGGAGCCGGGGCCGGGTGGAGGTTTACATCAATGGCGAGTGGGGCACGGTGTGCGACGATGGCTGGAGCTCATCCGCTGCCGCCGTGGTGTGCCGCCAGCTGGGCTTCCCCTACGTGGTGCGGGCCAGCAAGAAGGCAGAATTTGGCGAAGGGACCTCCCTTCGCATTCTCCTGGATGACGTCCAGTGCTTTGGGCAGGAGAAGACGCTGCTGGAGTGCTCCCATGCCGATGTTGGCACGCACAACTGCTCCCACGAGGAGGATGCTGGTGTGGTGTGCAGCCGGGAGGAGGTGGCAGATGGATGACAGAGGAGCTGGGGAAGGCAAGCTGAGTGACTCAGAGTGTGTCCCTTTCTTGCCCAACCCTCTAGACCAGCATCACATTTGAGGACGGTTTGCTGTGCCTTTAGGATGCTGCATCTGTTCAAAGATGAAACAGGTTGCCCGGAGAGGTGGTGGAGGCCCCATCCCTGAACACATTCAAGGCCAGGCTTGATGGGGCTCTATGCAACCTGATCTAGTTAGAGACTTCCCTACTGACTGCAGGGGGTTTGGACTAGATGACCTTGGAAGGTCCCTTCCAGCCTGATGCATTCTATGACTCTATTCTACAAAGTAATGTTGCAGTTTTCTTCATGCTCATCCCCACACTTCTGCCTTGGAGGGAAAGAAAAAGTAAAATGAAGCAGTGACTTGAGTATGCCATGGGCAGGGACTGCGTTTGTGTGGGGGGTTTTTTATAAGAAGAAAATCCCAAACATCAGATTAGAAAAGAGATGCATCTTGTTGCCCTTTCCCCTTTTGAACAGCATTCCCCCGCTGCGCTCCACAATGTTTTGCCAAAAAATAAATTCCCAAATGACCACATTTCTCTCTTATGGAAGCGTTTGCGTTGTTTGGCTTGCTTTGCCACCTGCAGCTCTGCACAGTGCGCAAATCAGTGCCTTTCTTTGCAGAATACAAAAATAGGGCTTTTTAACTTTCCATGCACTATTTTAAAAGTAAATGATTCGTCTGTAATGCATTTATTGGTATAATCCTATTGGCTATCAAAGATAACTGTGTCTAAGCAAAATCAGATAAATTAGAAAAAGTCATAGCATACTGCCTGGAAAATATTTCTGCAGTTTCCACTAGCCTAAGTGAAAAGAAAATCTGGCCTTTTTGACAAGAACAGGATTGTTTTCCAGTTTAACCCTGAAGATACTTTTAATGTATTTCTCCACTTTCCCAAACGTTGTGAAGCCAGATGGTTTTGCGTTCAGTTTCCACAGGTGTGACTGACTAGACAAGAGATAACGTACTGGGGTAATACTCCTGTAATATTTACCCCTTTTAAAGGATATTAAAAATAACCCAAAACTCCTTTTATCTGAAATGTGGTTTTCACCTGAGTGCTGATTGGAGATACATGTTCTCTTTTATGGTCTCTGTGCACTTGACAGTGTTTTGCCTGGTAAGGTTTTCCCAATGTAACCAGGATAGGTTTTATCTTGCTGCTTACACAAGAACATGAGAAAGACAAAATGAAACAAATGTAAAATGTATCCAGAAAAGTTCACAAGCAAAATCTTGTGTCTAAAGCTCTTACTATGGATGTTTATCTTAATTCCCCAATTGCTAGTTGACAGCGTTCTCTTAAGCCTAAAATATTGATGTATATGATAAATGAATTTGTTTTAAATATTTTTCCTGACCTTTCTGATACACCTGTTAAATTCTGTTTTATATTAAAGAATATCTTCACTGTACAAAAGCAGATGATCAGAAAAATAGCACTTTGTCCCTAGACCTTATTAAGTATAAAGGGGAGAACAGATGTATAAAGTGCCTTTTGCAAAACACTACTCTTACTTCATTGGAAAACTTAGAAATGCCATCAGGAACCAGACTGTCATTAGGCTTTTCCCATTACAGTGAAGATGCAAATGTATTTGTTTAACGTGCAGAAATTCACCTCAGGCACATCAAAACGTTCAAGGAACAAGACAGTCCTTTGTAAATTCTTCTGTTAAAAAGAGCTGGCACCTGTTGAGCTGGTGGGAGTAGGGGGCTGGAAGAAAATGGAAAGTGGACATGAAATCTTTCTTCTTCCAAATTCCTCTTTGGTCTCTTTTGGCTCCTTAGCCAAATTTCAGCTAGCTTTATCTATGAGGTTTTAGGAAAATCTTGGTCATAGTTATGCTTTAAAACTTCTGGGTAGAAAAAAACCTACACAACAGAATTTCCTATAAAGGTATTGAGATGATTGAAGGATGTCTGCCACAGACAGACAGGAGTTCCACCATCATTTTCCAGATATTTAAGTATTCTTTTTCTAATTTATTAATTACCCTACACCTGCTTTAGCCCATTCAAACCTCCTGAGTGTTAAGCAGAGGTCACCTACAACTTGCATATTGCTGGTGGTGACTGCCACCAGCCCCCAGCTGGCAGTCACTCGGTGGCATGCAGGCTGTGGTGACAGCTAAAGGCACATGGAACCAGCCCACGAGGAGCTGCTGTGGGTAAGAGTGAGCTGTGCTCAGCTGATGGCAAACACAGAGCCGTACACCCCCTTGTTTTCTGCTGGCGTGGCATGGGTACCACTGGCTTCACAGGGGAAGTATTTATTGGCAGAGGAAGAGACAAGACTTGCAAATCAGGTTTTTTTCCCCTTACCCTTTCTCGCAGCACGCTCTGAGCAGGGAAGGCATTCGAGTAGGTTCATGCCAGCTCAGTATGCCTGGATGTGCATGCATGTCTGTGCCTGCCAGCTCAGTACACTGTTATGATACTGGGAAGATATTTCTGACCATTGTGGTCCCTTCCAAGCTTAAAACATATCTGTTCTAAATCCTGCTATTTGTTAGTCTTGTTCCCTGGTATTTAAATAATGAGCCTGTGTTATTCAAAGCACAGAAATACATAAACATTTAAATACTTGCTATATCATCTACTGTTTAATAGGATTCTTACCGATAGCTTTTCCTTCATTTTACAATGCACTTATATAACAGGATGTCACACACATTAAGCTTTAGAAAAACTAATGAACCCTGCTGCTACATTTGAACATGCCAGTATAACACCTGAATGCTGATTCAGGATAAAGGTCTTAAAATAGCCCAGAATAATGCTGGTTACCACAGTGCAGCTGCTCTTCTGCATGTGTTATGTGGCAGTCCCAGACCTCTGTCTAGTAGCAACAGGGTTTATAGCGTTCTCTCCTGATTCACCTCTGTGACTGACACTGGAGTATCTGTATTTTTCCTTGCACGTTTTTCCTTTCTTTCTGTTAGCACAGCTGCATCACATGGAGGGCCCAGCATACCTCTAAGGGGACAGTGTAGACTCAGCCTTGCTACCTCTTTTTGCTACCTCCAAGGCAGAGTAGCTCTGTGCAGAGCCCGGGGGTTTTTTTCACTTACATTGCTGCTAGTACCCAGTGGCCAGCCCGAGCACTGCCACGCTGTTTTGCAGTATTATAGACAGTATCTTCAGGCCAAAATCATTCAAACTTACCATGTTCTTTCCAAGGCATTCGATAGACAAATTGTCCCACAAGTATCTGGGAAAGAACTTCAGAGCTGGCTGCCAAAGCAATGGAGAGTTAATGAAACAGGTAGGGTGCTGCAGTGGGGATGCTCACTCAAATGCTGGCAAAACCCTTCTGAGTGCTGAGCCCTGGATGGAGCATGCTGTGAGTACATCCCCCATGATGGGGGAGCTTGGGTTCTGCCCAGCTTCTCTGTGTCAGGTTGCAGGGTATGAATAGCACGAGGCACATATATCACATAACTTAAGCACAGTGGCCTGTAATTAAATAACATGGAAGCCGTGACTCAAGTTCAGAAAGCTCAGCAGTAGCACTGTGGGTGACACTTGCACCAGGTGCAAAGATGAGCCATGGGGCCCAGCTTCACGCAGTGTCATGGTATTTCTCCTGCCTTCATCTCCCCTACCAGCTCCACCCCTGCCTCTCACCACTCATACCTTTGTGCTGGGTCTCGGCATGGCCAAGGGAGAACCGCAGCTTGTACCCCTGCTCCACAGCCCAAACCCAGCAAGACACTCCCAGGAATGAACTGAGTAGAGCCTGCCTCTTCTTTAACCTGTTAGCACTAATATAGTTGTA
>VZZY01019454.1:0-29613 GCA_013400335.1 Eurystomus gularis
AATACAGGACCACCAGGCAAACATGCTGGCCAGCATTGTAAACATGCTCTGATTCAAACAATATATAAACAGAGAATCACATCTAACAGGAGTTATTTTAACACGCTCTGATCAGATTCTGTCCTTGTCTCAACTCTCCTGCCCCACGTTGGGCGCCAAAAGCTGTGGGGGTTTAGTAAAGCCGTGGTGGTTCGGTCCCTGCAGGCAGCCTCGTGGCCACTGCCACCGCCCCCCCACCACTGACGGAGAAAAGCTTTAAAATGCTTTTCTGAGTTGAGATAAGGAAAGTTTAACACAGAAACACTTAAGAAGTAATCGCAGTAACAAAAGCAATAACAGCAATACCGGGGAAAAAGAGAGGGAGCAGACCGATCACACACCAGTGTCCCATGAACCAGAACTAGCCCCAGGGCATATGTCAGCATGGTATAGAATAGCCTGGCTGCACCAAATTAACCCTGTCCTGGCCAAACCAGGACATCTACTTAATTCAGGCACGAGGCAGTAGTATTCCCAGATTGCGGTCCTTCATCCCTTTGGGGTCTTTTTTGTATGAGTTTAGTAGATCATTGGGCATTTTCTGATCTAGGCTCTGTGAAGGAAACTTTAAAAAAAATCTCCACTAATCAAACTCTGTACTGATTTCCAGTGTCTTGCCCACTGCTGGAATTACTAAATTAGATCTTTAGGCCAGAGGCATGAAACAGTGATTTTCAGGTTTCTCTTGCTTCTCAGGGCTTGGTTAGTGCTGTCACTGCTGAACCTCTTACTGCAATAAGATCTTCCCCACTTTCCCAGGTAGCTTGGCGTATGAGTTGGTGTACTGCATCAGAACAAAAGGGTAGCCAAGTTGGGCAATCCCATCTTTTGACAGCATCCAGCAGGTAAAAGCTGGGGAATATAGCAGTACTTTCCTCAAAATGCCTAGCTGGGTACTTCCAGAAAACTGAAAGCTGTTATGAAAAACAAACTAGTGAGCTGGAGAAGTAGAACGCTGTAGATACCACCAGTGCCAGATCCTTTGATTCTCCCTATTCCATCAGCCCCAAGAGTTCTCCAGACATTCCTTCTGCATCTGGAGGACTTGAAGTGCTCATGTGCTCATTCATGTCGGGCTGGAATAAAGACAACAGTTGGCCATGTTGCCACTGATAAATTTTAACTTCTATCTAAAGTAGATTATGGGTGCTTTAGACCTCGAGGCTGAAGTCTGAAAGATCAGTTGAGCTGTTTCAAATAACTTGCTGCTGCTGAAGATGAGAAGGCTTGCTTCCTCCTCCCTTTGCTTCTGACCATGTCTTCCTGTCCTAATGCTGACTTGATTTGGTTCAGCTCGCTAAACTAGCAGAAAACTAACCTGTGTGGAAGTGAGCTAGCTTTTTCTGTTGGAGGTGCACACCAGAGCTGGGGTAGGAGGGTCTAGGGGAAGCATGGCAGAAGGCTGCTGCTATTTAGCAACAAGCTTTTGGGTAAGCTGAGCTGAGCTCTCATTTGCCTGAACCCTGAGCTGCTCTTCCCTGGAGTCTGCCTGCTGTTGTCTGTGTGCCAAGTTTCCAAATGTCATGTGTTGATAATGCCGCTTGTATTGATACTGCTGCACATTCCATGTTGATCTTTCCAGAGGAAATAGCCCTGTCTCTGTGTCATTAACAGAGAAGTCGATTACAGTTGATTATTTTTTCTGTAGCTCCATTAGAGATGAGCAATCAAATATTGCATTCAGTATTCCCCGGAGCAGGTCAGCACCTTCGAGACCTCTTCCCTGCTCCCCAAACCACTCATGAGCATCCTGCCAGCATCACAGCAGAGTTTGAGGGATGTGTTTGCACAGGCAGTACCACCTTCTTCATACACTTGGACCTGGATGGGAAGCTATGCTGGAGACCTAAATTAACTCTCTTCTATTTGTATTAGAAGGAAGTTGCTCTGATTTTTAATGTGGATGTGAGACCCTTGCGCAGAAGGGACTGCTCTCACTGTGCTGATGGATATTTGCTGATGGATGGGAGCAGGCCCTTTAACAGTAGGTGGGGTGTTGGCATACAGAGACCTTGGAGTGGCATGCTGGCAATGTTGCTTGTGCAGGCATGTAGTTGAAGAGGCTGCTAGTGTGCCAAGAAAGCAGCTTTACTGAACAGAGAGTTTACAAAGTCAGGGCTTCTTCTCTGATGCATAGTCTAGCAGGGGCTGAGGACTGCATACCTTAGGTGTGGCTGGCGATACTTCAGGCATTTTGTCTGTTGCCTGACATGTTTTTCTGGAATATGGATATTTATGGAATCCCAGCTTGATTAGAGATACTGAAGCCCTGTTTATACTTAACGGAAGGTCTTTTGGGGTGGGAAAGCGGAGGAGCAACATTTTGACTTCCTTGTCTCACACCTGCTGCTATGCAGCAGCAACTTAAAGGCAGAATGAGCCTGAGGCCACACAGCTCCCTGGACCAGAGTCCTTCCTACTGATCAAGCATCCCCTCTGCTTTCTCAAGGTGCTACCTTGCTGAAAAGGTGTCCTGAGGTAGCTCCTTGCCATGATAATGTTAAAGTCCAGGCCATCCAGCCAATCTTTTTCCTCCAGGCTCACAGGCTCAAGGTTCTGCATACCTGGAAGGCAATGCAGACATCAGATGCTAATTTAGAAAATGTCCCAAGGAGACCAGGGAAACTGTTAGCTGGAAAGGATACTTCAAGAGTTTTTATAGAATTTCTCCCAGTTTCACACATATGCTTCCTTTGTGTCCTTGTATGTCTCAACACTTGTGAAACAAGGAGGGCTTCAGGAATAAATTTTAGGCAGTCTTCTCCTAGTTTGGGCAAGTCAAGTAATTGTTGCTTTTGGAATAGTGGCTGTGACAGGGAATGGTGGGATGCAGATATCAGGCTTGAATGTTACTTTTGGGTCAGCTGTTCTGTTTAAAAAGTAATAGGTTCAGATTTTTCTGCAAAACACTGGTTGGCATGAAAAGGGGAAGATATTTCCAAAAGATAAGATGCTGGGGCTAAGTACTTAATGCCCCTCTAGCAAATTAGAAAGAAACTGAGGAAGTAATGGTATGGGGAATCCTCTCCTCTCCCATCTCTTCTCTGCCTCTGAATGCTTATTCCACCTCCACTGATGAAAGGAGAGGATAAAACTTGTCTGGTCTGTGCCTCATGTGCCTGGTGGAGAAGAGAAGACTGAGTAGCCTCTTCAGGTCACCAGGCTGGGAACAGAAATGATCTTTCTGCCTTTCTGAGACCATGTCTTCTCTCTGTCTGCCCAGGTGTGCTTTCTGTGTGCTTTGGTATTGCCATAGCATGAATTGCCTGGCAGCCCTGCACCAGTCTGTTGAAGACAAACCTCACTGTACACTTAATGTTGTCTTATGGATGTCCAGCTTCCTTACTTGCCCGTGTTTCAGCTCCTTCCCTCGCTGTTCTTGTTTTCCCCCTCCCTTTCTCTCTGTGCAAGAGCTTCATCCTTATCTTCCTGGCATTTGAACATGTCATTTCAGCCAGTTTTGACATTCTTCTCTTGACCTTCATGGCTCAGTTCTTCCTCCTTTGCTGTGAAGACATCTGTGATTTGATCTGTTCTCTCTGCACGCACTGCTGAAACTCCTGTACAAGTCCCACTTACTGCTGTTGTTGTGGTGGTTTTGTTTTTACCCTGAAGTTATATATCTGCTTTGCCTACTTAACTAAATTTCTGGCTGACATTGTTGTATTGCCTGGAAATATAATTAAGTATTGATCACAGTGCACTCACCAGTCAAATTAGTTAATATATTAATTATGTGTCATAGTATGTCATTGCGCTAATGTTTGTTACCTACCAGTGTAAGTAGCATTGTGTGCATGTGTTAAGAGGAAGGGTGTAGAGAGACCTTGGAGTGCTGTGCTGTTTGGCTTTATTTTTGCCTTTTAATAGCTGTGAATCCATTGGCCAGTGGTGGTCTGGGCATTGCTATTTTGCTGGTACTGTTGTTTCTTGCCTGTTCCTGCTTATTATTTTCTGCTGGTCATAAATTTCCCTGTGCCACCTCTGTGGTTACTGCTAAATCCTCTCATCTGTTGGAAGCCAGGCTGGAGTACTTGCAGTTAATATCTCACCTTCTGGGGTCTTCCTGGAAAATGCCAGCATCTCCCCTACTCAGACTGAGTATCTGTCGGTGGTTGACCTGATTCAGAAGCCAAGTAGCTGCTTGCTGGAAGATGCCTTCCTCTGTCTCCACGTCACAGAGAGTGCAAATAAATGTGACTTGTCCTCTTTGCTTCCTAGTGATCTCCATTTTTCCAGCTCCCATGCCTCCCTTAGACCTACAGAGAGACATTGTGGATACATGGCTTAAGAAGCACAGACGGGGAAAAAATGTGTCTCTGTTCACATTTTCACACCACTTCACATTGGATTCTGTCTATCAAAAGCCTTTGTAAACCTCTGGTCAGGGGTGGCTTTTACTATGAGTTTCATGCTTAACCTGAAACAGTGTCCCTGCTGGCTACAAATAGCATAAAAATATCACGGAGCCTGACCTCAATGAATGTAGTGGGAGACACAAGAGCTTTCTCCTTGTGTCCCTCCTGCTTAGTTGCGGGAGTGTCTATAATGTGCTAAACCCCATTTTATTATGAAGGTTTTAAGATATCTGAGGATTTAAATTTATTCCAGCCATTGGAACAGGCTGCCCAGGGAGGTGGTGGAGTCATCATCCCTGGAGGTGTTCAAAACATGGGTAGATGTGGCACTTTGAGACATGGTCTAGGGGTTAGGGAGATGTTCTAAGAAGGTTGGACTAGATGATCCTAGGGGTCTTTTCCAACATGAATGATCCTATGATTCTGTGATCTTAAGATGCACATTACTGGAGAAAACATCTCTTTTTGCATCTTCCTCTATAATTTGATGTATATTTGCATCAATATAGATGCAAATGGAAGGTTGAAGGTGCAGCCTTGTCTCCAGTTTTAGATAAAACAGCTGCACAGCTAAGTATTATTAGCGTCTCTTTCTACAACTCTTACTGTCAAGTGAAGTGTATGCTGCCTTCACTCAATAGCACCAGAAGGGCTGAGCTCTAGGATTCCTCCTGCCTCTTTTCACCCATCTCCATCCAAGGAAAGGTCCAGCTGCAGCTCTTCCTACTGGCTACGTTCCTGCCTTGTCATTGGTTAAGGCAGAGGCTCCTGCACACACTTTTATCACTGAGTTGCATGGTGAATGGCGTCTGTTTGCCCATCCTTCCCTATTTCAGTTGAAAGAAATAAATTCAGATGATACTGTCTGTCTGCATCTCTCCCCTGTCCTGTTTTTCCCAGTGGAGGAAGGGAAAATGGCTTTAGATACTAAACCTGGATCGAGGAAATGAGGAAAACTCAGTGCTGCTAACAACAAACTAGCAAATCCATGAAACATTATCTGGAGAATCATAGAATCATAGAATGCATTGGGTTTGAAGGGACCTTCAATGATCATCTAGTCCAACACCCCTGCAATCAGCAGGGACATCTCTAACTAGATCAGGTTGCTCAGAGCCCCATCAAGCCTGGCCTTTAATGTCTCCAGGGATGGGGCCTCCACAATCTCTCTGGGCAACCTGTTCCAGTGTTCCACCACCCTCATAGTGAAGAACTTCTTCCTAATGTCTAATCTAAATCTTCCCTCCTCTAGTTTAAAACCATTGCCTCTCATCCTACATGCCCTTGTAAACAGTTCCTCCCCAGCTTTCTTGTATGCCCCCTTCAGAAGGAAAGCTGCCTTCTCTTCCCCAGGCTGAACAACCCCAACTCTCTCAGCCTGTCTTCATAGGAGAGGAGCTCCAGCCCTCTGATAATTTTCATGGCCCTCCTCTGGACCTGCTCCATCAGGTCCATGTCCTGACTCTAGGTGAGGTCTCACCAGATCAGAGGGTCAGAATCATCTCCCTTGACTTGCTGGCCATGCTTCTTTTGATGCAGCCCAAGATGCAATTTGCCTTCTGAGCCGTTGTTCTGAGTGCATGTTGTTGGTGCATGTCCAGCTTTTCGTCCACCAGTACCACAAGTCCTTTTCCTCTGGTCTGCTGTCTATCACATCATCCCACAGTCCTGACCCAGGTGCAGGACCTTGCACTTGGCCTTGTTGAACCTCATGAGGTTCACATGGGCCCACTTCTCAAGCTTGTCTAGATCCTTCTGGATGGCATCCCGTCCCTCAGGCGTGTCAACTGCACAACTCAGCTTGGTGTTATCTGCGGATCTGCTGAGGGTGCCCTCAGTCCCACTGTCTATATCATTAATGAAGATATTAAACAGCACTGGTCCCAGTATGGACCCTGAGGGACACCACTTGTTACCCATCTCCATCTGGATATCGATCCATTGACCGCTACCCTCTGGATGTGACCATCCAGCCAATTCCTTATCCATTGAACAGTCTACCCATCAAATCCATATCTTTCCCATTTAGAGGGAAAGATGTTGTGGGGGATCATGTCAAAGGCCTTGCAGAAGTCCAGATAGATGGCATCCATTGCTCTTCCCTTGTCCACTGATGTAGTCACTCCATTGTAGAAGGCTACTAGGTTGGTCAGGCAGGACTTGCCCTTGGTGAAGGCATGCTGGCTCTCTTGAATCACCTCACTGTCCTCCATGTGCCTTATCAGAGCTTCTAAGAGGATCTGTTCTGTGATCTTGCCAGTTGCAGAGATGGGGCTGACAGGCTGGTAGTTCCTGGGGTCCTCCGGGAACCCGGAGGTGGGGGGAATGTCAGGCTCCACACATAACACGTTGTTGTGTCTGCTGTAATCCCTAAGGAACAGAAAACAACTCCACAACTCATTCTAGGTATCATCTTGCACATACTTCTGTGTGCAGTTGGTCTGCTGTCAGTGCTGCAGTGGTACCTGACAGTGACATATTTACCCATCTGCCTTGGAAGTCTTGCCCTGTGTACTTTTGCCATTCTTCTGAGCATCTTTGAATACTTGCTTTTTCCCTCTCTCCCCTATTGTTGTCTGCTCTCTCTCCTTCCCCCAGCATCCCATCAGGCCACTGCTTTGGCTCTGAGGAAAATGCAGCACAAAATGATGTTCTCTGCTGGGTATTTTGAGAAGAAAAAAAACCTGTGGTTAGAAGAGAGCTGTGGTGAACATATGAGCATGAATGAACATTGGTTATGTCTTAAGTTCCTCTTGTGCGTTACTTGCAGGAGCTACAAAATTTTCTGAGGTATAGGGTGGTTTTAACTGTGTAACTGCTAAAGAGTAAAATCAGTATTTTGTATATAACAGGAGTCTTTTGTCTGCAATGCCATTAAAGGACCTCTTCAGATACTAATTCAGGTGGGAAGAAATCTGCCTTTTGGCAAACCTAGGGAAGGAGATTGAAGACTTAGTTTGCAGGGTCACCCCTAAATCCATGCATTGAGATTATAATAACAAGTGCAACTGAGCAGAGCTGATTCCTCTAAGAAGCTGAAAAAGCATATATGAAATAAGTAAGAATACACTTGTAAAAGAAATGCCAGAGACCAAAACAAATGCAAGAGGGGTTATAGGAACCAGTGGCCGGAAATGGAAAACTTCCCTAGAGAGTGCGCATTTAGTTGTCTACTAGCTAATTTACAGTTAAAAGACAAGGAAATTAAGGTAAATTAATGTTTTCTAGCACTTCACGTAAATTACAAGTACCAGGTAAAATGAAATAGTGTAACACTTTCAGATCTAGATCTTTCAGTCCGTAGTACTGCAGAAGGTATTGAACTACTGATTTTTCAAACTTGTCAAAGGTAATCTTATTAGCAGGAATGGAAGGGATATGTGGGGGAAAATCTCTTTAAAATATGAGCCTGCAAGGCATTGTCAAAAAACATAGGGATGTTTCAGTATTCCATCTCTCTTAGTAAGCCCTAAGGAGAGAATTCACCCATTGGTAAATGTGAATTACTTTTGGTCTCAGAATAAATCTCATTCCAGATATTTGTTGCTACTTAAGCTTTTATAAAAATTGCATTCTATTCTTACCACTTCTCCCCATCAAAACTACAATATCCACACAAATATCTCTTGTGCACGTATCTTTGTTTGTTGTTAAAATATCAAATTTTATCCTCTATGGAAGGGGACTGGCTGACTGTCCAGATTGTGCCATGCTGTGAACTCCCTGGGGTCTACTTCGGTGAGTCCACCTTGGTAATGTCCATGGTTTTGTACAAACCTTAAAAATACTTGCTGCAGGAGGTAAAGACAGCTCAGAACGACACCTCTGTGTGCCCCTGATACCGTGTTTTCAGGTTGCAATGGCAAATCTGTGAGTCATTGCATTAGCGATGCCTGCTTGAAGGAACTCTCTTGCCAAGGTGACTTTTCAAATATTGTTTTTACTAGGGCAGGTCTTTTCTGACAAGGGGGCCACAGATCTGCACACTTTCCTCACTGCATGTAAACTGAGGATGGGCTCAAAAGGGAATGGATCTGGCCACATCATGCTGGCCAGTCAGGAAGGTGGATTGTGTTCTGTCAGAGAACCTGGGAATCTCCAGCTCACTGTACTTCTAGTGCTCTTGCCTTACAGAAAACAAACTGGAAAGCAAAACCCTGCCACGCTGCATGATCAGCACGTGCTGAGGCTGGAGTCAAGGGCTGATCTGCACTAAGCTTGTGTGCTCTGCTGGTGGCACTGATCTTTTTTGAAACCAGCAGCAGGCAAGGGCAGATGAACAAATCTTATAGAATCATAGAATGGTTTGGGTTGGAAGGGTGGAGTGCTAGGGCCTGAGCCATAGGCCCTGAACCAGAGTTGACCTATGGATGAACCCCGCAACCAAACAATATATTTTGTAGCAGTAACCAGCAGAAGATTTTTTTTTTTTTTCCTCTGTCTGGAGGTGTGCTGCAGGGCCATGGGACCCAATGCTCAGCCTTGCTGAGAGATACGTGACCAAGACCAAAATAGATAGAGATACTCCTTTGGGTTCCTCACCAGGCCTTGGTCAGGCTTTGGGTGGAATCCAATAGGGAGGATAACACCAGATGTTCCGCATTTGAAGTTCTGAAGGTTGTTTATTCAACTAAGGTTGTTTATTTGACTATATAAAAGCTGGACCCTCTTGCAGCAACTTGGGATGCCTCACCTACGAGTGGATGCACTGCGTAGGACTTCCCAATTGCCGGGACAGGTTCCCCAAACCCTTGCTGCAACCAAGGCTCTCCAGTGCCTGCCGATTTGGATGTTGGTAATGTGTTAATAGGGCAATTGGTGATGTATCTCTGCAACCAGGGCTCCCCAGCAACTGTGGACTATAGTTACTTTACCCTGCTTATTCCTGCTGCTGCTAACCATGTCACTGCAATGCTGTATCATCTTGAAGTAGACAGCAAAATAAGCCTATGCCTTTTGTGGGTGTCTGTGTTCTCTCTTTTGGCCCTGTCAGTTGGTATCACGGACAGGATCATCTGAAGTTCTCAGATGGGAAGACCTTCCCTATAGTTTGCTGGCTCTCAAGTGGGCTAAGGTTGGAGGACTATGCGAACAATGGGAGAGGTAGTTGGGAGAAGCTGAACCGCTGGATGTATTAAAAGGTATCAAAAAATTGCCTATTGAAAAAGGAAAAGAGATGGTGTGTTTGGGAAGACAGGGATGGATTCTGTTAACAGCATACAGGAAATGGCACCAACAGAAAGAACAATTGTTGTTGGAATGCTCCACATGGAGCAACAGGTGTGTGCAAAATAAGTCTGTGCCTTTTGTGGGTGTCTGTTCTTTCTGTTGGCTCTGTCAATTGGTAAAACAAAGAGACCTTTAAAGATCATCTAGTTCCAACCCCCCTGCCATGGGCAGGGACAGCTCCCACTAGACCAGGTTGCTCAAGGCCCTATCTGACCTGGCCTTGAACACTTCCAAGTATGGGGCATCCACAGCTTCCCCAGCAACCTCTTCCAGAGACTCACCACCCTCAGAGTGAAGAACTTCTTCCTTACCTCTAATCTAAATCTCCACTCTTCCAGTTTAAAGCCATTATCCCTCATCCTATCACTACAAGCCTTTGTAAAGAGTCCCTCCCCATCTTTCTTGTAGGCCCCTTTCAGATACTGGAAGGCTGCAATGAGGTCTTCCCAGAGCCTTCTCTTCCCCAAGCTGAACAACCCCAACTCTCTCAGCCTGTCCTCATAGGAGAGATGTGCCAGCCCTTTGATCATCTTCATAGCCCTCCTCGGGACCCACTTGAACAGATCTATGCCCCTCTTGTACGGGGAGCTCCAGAGCTGGACGCAGTACTCCAGGTGGGGTCTCACAAGAGCAGAGTAGAGGGAGAGAATAATCTCCCTCGACCTTCTGGTCATGCTTCTTTTGATGCAGCCCGGGATACGGTTGGCTTTCTTGGCTGCACTCACGTGTTGCTGGCTCCTATTGAGCTTTTCATCAACCAGTACCCCCAAGTCTTTCTCCTCAGGGCTGCTGTTAGTCCACTCATGGCCCAGCCTGTATTTGTGTCTGGTATTGCCCTGACCCAGGTGCAGGACCTTGCACTTGGTCCTGTTGAACTTCATGCAGTTGGCATGAGCCTGTCAGGGTCCCTCTGGATGCCATCCCTTCTTTCCAGCATGTCAACCACACCACACAGCTTGGTGTCATCCACAAACGTGCTGAGGGAGCATTTAATTTCACTGTCCATGTCACTGACAAAGGTGTTAAACAGCACTGGTCCCAGTACTGATCCCTGCGGAACACCACTTGTCACTGGTCTCCACTTGGACATGGAGCCATTCACCACAACTCTTTGAGTCCAGCCATCCAGCCAATTCTTTATCTACTGAATGGTCCATCCATCAAAACCATATCTTTCCAATTTAGAGACTAGGATGCCATGTCAGACAGTATCGAACGCTTTGCACAAGTCTAGGTAGGTGACATTGGTTGCTCTTCCCTTATCTACTAATGCTGTAACTCCATCATAAAAGGCCACCAGATTTGTCAGGCATGATTTGCCCTTGGTGAGGCCATGTTGGTTGCCACCAATCATCTCATTTTTCATGTGCCTCAGCAGAGCCTTCAGGACGATCTGCTCCCTAATCTTCTGTAGTGCTTTCCCATGCCAGGCAAGTGTTTTGGTTTTACAGCAAATATCTTTCCCAAAGGAGAGCTCCCTTACAGGGACATTGAAAGTAGGTGCACCTATAAAAATTGTCTGAATTTCATGGTTTGAGTGTTGCACACAATCACAAAATTGTTAAGGTTGTAAAGAACCTCTCAAGATGATCAGGTTCAGTCACTGAACAAGCAGGGTCAGATACAGGCTGTCCAGGACTCTGTCTAGTCAGGTTTTGCATATCTCTATGGATGGAGACCTGGACACTCAGTAATCTCTTTGGGCAACCTGTTCCAGTGTTTGGCTACCCTTACAGTTAAAAAAAGATTAAAAATTACCCCCAAACCAAGTGTTTCAATGTGTGCCCATTGCCTCTTGTCTTGTCACTGGGTACCACTGGGAATAGTCTGGCTCCCTGTTCTCCTTCCATCTCATCAGGCATTTATGTACATTGATAGAATTTCCCCTGAGCCACCTCTTTTCCAACTCTCAACCTCTCTTCAAGTGAAAGATGCTCCAGTCCCTTAATAAACTTTGTGGCTCTTAGCTGGATTTACTCCACTAAGTCCGTATCTTTCTTGTACTGGGGAGCACAGGAGTAGACCCGGCACTCCAGCTGTGGCCTCTCCAGTGCTGAGCAGAGGGGAAGAATCTCATCCCTTGACCTGCTGGCAATGCTCCTCCTAAAGCATCCCAGGACACCATTGACTGCCTTTGCTGCAAGGGTACATTTCTGACTCATGTTCAACTTGGTGGCCCCCAGGGCCCTTTCTGCAAAGATGCTCTTCAGCTGGTCTCTGGTGCTTATCTGGAAGCATATGACACGAAGGAGAGGAGACAGGTGGAGAAGGGGAAGACAGGGGTGGAGGGGAGCTACAGCACTGAGCTGGTGGAAAGCTCCATTGGGGGAAGGCTGTGTGACAGTGTCTGTGGGTGTGTACACCCTTCACAGCCATTCAGGGGGTGGTGGGCTCTAACATTTCTCACTGATTGCACAGGCAGGCATCTTTCAACAATGTTATGACACATCCAGCTCAATGGAGAGATTCCAAGTACCTTGTAGCAGTGTGCAGTCTGTCCTTGCTGTAAGTCTTTCCCAAAGGTCAATGCTTATAGGTGGGAACACAGCCTTTCTTCTCTTCTCTGTAGCCTTTTTACATGTGATGCAATGCTCAAGGCATTCTCCATTACTTCTTCTTCTGGCTGACCTCCTTGTCTCTGTAGTCTCTTCATGTTGAAGGTATGACTTTGGAAGGAAATGTCCCAAGGAAAATGTCCCCAACACACAATGTGGAAAGTGATGTAGCTACTTAATTTTGGTTTAAGCATGGCATTTGAGACTGCATGCTAGTAAGAACTGAGGACCTGAACTCTCAGATCACTAGGGCTTTTTTGGGAAATCATCTCTGCAGAGAGCAAGTGCCAGCCTTCTTGCTGGAGGGAGCAGAATTTTATTTTTCTGTTGCATTGGAAGAAATGTCAAATTGATCAAAACTTGAGAAATAGGTCAGAAGTGTCTGTGGCAGAGATGACAGGCTGCTTTCAGTCCTAGCTTACTTCATGGCTGACCCAGGCTGCAAATGCATGGGCTACTGCGGAGTGCTTCATACCCCTAGCTTACCTTCTACTTCGCAGAAATAGCGTGAGTGCTGGATGAAAGGGGGAGCAGGAAGAGTGGCCTGCTAGGCTTCCATGGACAAGGGAAGAGAAACAGAGACACTGCAAATCCTGTTGCACCAGGTCTCATTCCCAGCAGGAGCAGGGAAGTACATATAGTGGTTGTACTCCCAGGGGGCGTTACATGCTGCTTATTTGTAAAACTTCTGCTAGACCTGAGTGCTGCAACTTTGGGAAGGCTGATATCTTGGGGAAGTGAGGGCTGCCCGTGCTCCCAGGAGAGCCTTTTCCCTTGAGAACCAGGTCTTGAGGTTTTTGAATAGCACCCTTGTCCCCTATATCTGAATTAGAACAGAAGAAGCTGCTTTACCTGTATGGCAATGCTTAACGTCAGTGTACAAGCTCACCAGCTTTCTAACCTGAAAGCTGGCAGGGATGCACTCGTTCATGTTTCTTAAGGAATACCTTGAGCAGATCAGACTTGTTTCCCTTAGGTGAAGGAGGAGAATGCATAGTTGCAGCTCAGGTCCGCACTGCTTGAAGTAGTGTTTGGCCTCAGCTCCACTGTCTTGCACTTCTTGGAGACTTGATTCTTAGGCTTCTACATGGATAATGAAAGCAAAGAAAGCCTGTTTGGTTCTCCTCTCTGAGGTGTCTGGGGCCATGAAGCTGCCCTCAGAAGCTGGCTGATGGTGTTTCTCTGCTAGCAGTAGTGAGGCAGGAGGAGGTTGGAGATGGTCAGCTTTCGTGGCTGAGTGTGGAGAAAACGAGGCTCAGCTGCAGACCTACAACTCCTTGGATCAACTTGGCTTCAAGAAGACTTTGCCATTCATTCTCCCTCCTATGCAGGTACAGCAAATTATCATCTTCCATGGCTGTTTCCCATGTAATTTGCTGTAATCAGATGAAAGGTGTGCAGGAAGGACAAGATGGCTTATCATGAAACCTGAAAGAAATCTCATGAGGTATTGGGAGTGTCTCAAAAATGCACTGATATCCTAGTCCCTCACTTCCCTTCTTTTTGGACTGGATGATCTTTTGTAAGGCTAGAAGCTGCACCAGCACTCACAGAGAGATGCTGGGCATCTGTATTTGCATGAGCCTTTCTTGCATTTGTTTTGTGGTTTTTGAAGTATTACAGCTCAGGGAGTACTGAGAACTGGTTTGTTTTTTTTTTTTTACCTGGGTGCAGAAGAGACATGAAGGGAAATAAGTAAAAGGTAATCATCTCTCACAAAGATGTATTGAATCCAGGCAACAAGCTGACGCTTTTTCTAGCAAATGATGCACAGCTCCCACACTGGTGCAACAACATCCTCAGTGGCTGCACTTCTTGCAAAATGGTGTTTTACTCTGACCAAGGAAGCATGTCACAAAGAGGTGAGGAGCTTCTCATTTGTTGTTCCCTGCTCAGTAGAAGAACAGCAAGAGGGTGCCTCCAAGTCTGCTGAGTACAGTGGTTAGTTTGGCTATTGCTCACGGTAGTCATCTAAGAGTCACCTAGAGAAAGGACAGCCAAATATGCAAGCGGCAGGAAAAAAGGATATAGAACCTGTGTTATTCAGGCAAAAGTGTCTGCAATGTAACTTTCTGCGTACAGAGTTTCGAGAGTTCTAATAGATGTCTAATGGTTACCATTCATCCCCTCAAGTTTGCTTGAAGTCAGGCTTTCTGAAAGATGAGTTCAATACTTGGTTCACTTTGCCTGCTGTAGGCGCAAGTCCTCCTCTTCCTTGTAGGTGCCAGCAAAAACTTGTACAGCTGCTTTGCTTCCTGTGGGTCACGGCTGCATCTTATAATGCTTTCCTGGTCAGGAAGGGGAGAAGCAGCATGGCCTGTGCCAGACAGTAGCACTGTCTGTCTGGTATCCTGTGTTTCATTCAACCTCTTCAGTCTCACTGCCTACCTGGTAACTCAGCAGGACACACTGATAGTAAATACAGTTTCTTTCAATTTTTTGAGGAATTTTCCCAAACCAGCAAAATGTGTGTGGAAAAAAAAAAAGCATTTCAGTGCCCTGGACTAGTGATGGGTCTGACCTAATTTGCTGTCCTCTGGGGTGTTTGGAAGTAACACGGGAAAGACACTAATGGAAATTCATGAACAAAATAAAGCTGAGGTCACATGGTTGCCATGCTGTCCCCCAGCACTGTTTCTGTGGATGTTTCTCTCTTAAGGCTGCATGCTACAGAAATTGTGGTGGGCTGTTTCTCCCTTTAACCCCACCATGTTTGTACCCTGTCTTATGAGGACGATAATTCTTGAAATGGATGCAAGCTAGAGCACAGGAAGTTCCACCTCAACATGAGGAGGAACTTCTTTGCTGTGAGGGTTACAGAGCACTGGAATGGGCTCCCCAGAGAGGTTGTGGAGTCTCCTTCTCTGGAGACTTTCAATACCCGTCTGGATGCGTTCCTGTGTAACCTGCCCTAGATTCTATGGTCCTGCTTGGGGGGGGGGGGGGTTGGACTCAATGATCTCCAAGAGGTCCCTTCCAATGCCTAACATTCTATGATTCTATGAAATAAGCTGACCTTTTTTCAAGAGCAAAAGGTAACTTTTCCCAGGGAGGAGCCTGCAACCTGGCAGATCAGATGAGCTCCTTGTGACAGCTGTAGGTTCTCCACTGGGAGGCACACTGTGGTTTCTGGGACCTCTCTGTGCCATGAACTGGCAGTGCCAAGCATCTGGCAGAGACAAGGCAGTCCTTATGGCACGCTTGGTTCAGAAATCTAGGTTCCCTGAGATGTTACCTCCTTCTGCCTTAGTTATGAAAATAACCTTCCAGCTGAAAAAGTGGCTTTAAGGACAGTGACACAGTGGGCCACCTTGAGCAGCCTATTTGAGACTGACCTGTGAAATGTCAGCCTCTGTGCTGGGGAGAGCTGCTGAGAGGGTGGAGGTGGGAAGACTAAGGACTTCTGAAGAGTGAAAAAGGCCTCAAACAGAGGGGAAAGAGGTACTTTTACTTATGGCAGGGGCTGAGCATGCCTGCAGTGCTTAAGGCATTGCTTAGGAGGACAGACTGTGTCTCCAGAGTTGCCTTTTGCAGACTATGGTGCAGACTGTGACTTCCTGGTCACCTCCTGAGGGGAACTGCTCCCACTTCAGATGGCATGTCACTTGTGCACTTAAGCGGCTAACTAGAGATGATTCACAGCTCTTCTGCAGAGGGACCTTTCCTGCCCTTGCTGTATCTGGTCAGAGCCTGGAGATGTTTACCAGGTGTGACAGCGGCATGACCTTGGTGTGAGGACACAAGTTATACTGCTCCTCTGGGTCTTGATGGGAAGCCAGGCTGGGAAGTAGGCTCTGCTTTAAATAACCAGGGGATCCAGAATGGTTGAGAATGCATATCCCACTTTAAATAGAATGCCTCCTTCATCAGGGGCAGAAGCAAAGCCTGTATGTTGGTGTAATGACTTAGTGTGAACAAAAATAATGTAGCTTGTTTAGGAACATCAAAAGCAAATGCTGTATCCCTGTTGCAACCTGCTCTGTCCCAGCAGGGGCTGTCATCTTCTCTTCTAATGCCATTTCCCAAGCCTACTCAGGGTGGCAGGGCTTGGACTGGGTAAAACCCAAACACTCCCTCCCTATGGTCTCTCTGCATTATGTGCAGTCTACCTAGAAGTCTCCAGGGCTTCCTTTAAGAGCGAGGGGGCAAACAGCCTGGATATCGACCCCCTGCTTCTGTCCTTGTTACCTCCACCTGGGCTCCCTGGAAACTTCTGCATCAGTGTTTTCTGGAGGAGGAGTGGAGCGGGAGGTCTTCTGGGACCTGAACTGTTGGATGGGGCAGCAAGCCACTGGGCTGACTCATGGGAGTCAGTCCTCTCTGCTGGAGAACATCTTGGCTGACTTTCTGCTGGCCCATGTTGTCCCTCAACTTTCTTCCTAGAGGGAAAAGAATACCTGCAGTGGTTCTGCACTGGCATCAGTCGGGTCACACCACTATGGTGTTTGCCCCAGAAGACTGTGGTTTACCGTTTTCCAGGCCTTTTCAGTGTAAAAGGGTATCAGAGAATTTACAAGTTGTGGTGAACCGACCACATGATTTTTCTGCCTTATTAAAACAGTGAGCAAAAAACCTCGATTTCCCATAAATCTATTCTGCAAAACCTTCCAGAAGCCGGAAGTTTGATAACACTGGCCATAAATACCGAAAAAGAAAACAAACTTTCTTTTTTCCGCCTCACTACACAAAGGGAGCACATCGCTCCTGCCGAGCACGCCCCCCCCCCTCCCTCCGCCGCTGCCGGAGAGGAGCGAGGAGGAGGGGGGGGAAACTGAACTGAGCTGTCAGCGCAGCCCCCTGAAGAAGCCAAGCAGCNGCTGCAGCAAGAAGAAATTGCGACAAGAAGCCACTGGCTGCAGAAAGCCACGCAGCAGAAGGCCATGTCGCCAGGAAAAGCCGCTCCAAGCTGGGAGCACCATACCGAAGAAGAAAAAGTGGCGCCAAAGAAGCTGCGCCAAAAGCTGCGCTGCCAGAAAAGCCACGCTATCAGAAAAGTTGCGTCAAAGAAACTGCACTGAAAAGCTACAAGATGCTGACGTCATCGAAACCGCCCAGGTCTGTCGGTCGGGCATCGTCGCCGTTCCACGGGGACCATCGCCAAACGCCGAAAGGACAGGTGACGACACATGCATGCACACACACGCACCATCCACACATACAGGTCGTATTTTGACATAATTAAGTCCTTATTTGCACTTATCTCTCGGTGGGTGAGAGGGGGAGTGAATGGGTGGGCGTGGTCTTCTTTAATACCATAATAGTTCCACAGAGTAAACAAGGTTTTATTAGAATATATTTAGTAATAAACTTATTAAATACTCATTCGGTCTCCGTGTTTGCTTATGAGCCTGGTGGGGAGATATTCCACTTTGCCCTCAACCCTTCTCCCTTTGGGAGGTGGTCGGACCTCTGCGCGCCCGACCGTGACACAAGTGACAAACAAATAAAAAAAAACCCAAAACCACACCCAATCTTCTACTTTTGGATGTACTCTGTAGTGAACTCATCCCACAGCTGTAGGCATATGCTGCTGTTACACAACTGAGGCTAAAATTAATACATCTCTTGTTATTTAACTTCAATTTCTACATTACCCTGTTTTATCAGAATATTATATTTTGAGTAGCAACAGCTTTACTGTTACATATCATCAGAGTTCTGGGAATAATACTTAATACTACATGCTATTTCTTAGTGGCTCATACCGAAGTGGGGAATTGGGACTCCACTGCAGCTTTGTACGAGGGAGAGCAGATGCCTGGTGCTGAAGGACCCTCCTCTGTTTGTGTGGCATTGTGCAGGCACAGGTTTATTTGATGTATCTGCTCATGGCCAAGTCCTCAAAGTAATGTGGTTCCCTGGAATGGTGAAGCCTATGTTTTCACCCTCTCAGTTCTAGAGTCCAATAGTGGGATCTTGGGGCTCAGGGAAACCTGTAGTGTTATGACTTCAACCCAGTTCTGCTTCTTTCTGAATGCCTAGAAAGGATAAAATGTGGAGTTTTAAGGTAGGATATATATATTTTCAGTCTAAAGAGTCTTTTACCAAAAAAATGCAACCTTTTTGAAATGAAGGAAGCTGTACTAAAAAAATAATAATCTGCTAGTCTGACATGAAAGCAGTATCCTGAGAATTGTCAGGAGTAGTATCAAACGCTTGATGTAGGAGGCAAAAAGCTATTTTTTGTTTTTTAAAAATCTGTTTATTTGAGATGTTTTGTACTGTGCAGATCTGAGGGAAGAAAACCACATCCTCACTAAAAGGAGTAATTGTCTAATTTACAGTATGTAAATTACCCTCAGCTAATATAATTGGGTTTTGCTCACCTTCCTTCCATGCACAAGGTTTCAAAGGCAAAGTGTTGTTAAATTACTTGCGGAATGGGCCAGAGTAGGGGACCAAAACCCTTCTGATTTCACAGAAAAATAAACTGGAGCTGTGGTCTGACTTTGATCTCAAAGGTGCTTGCAAGCTAAATAAAAATAAAAGACTACCTTGGGGACAGTCTGTGCCATTAATTAACTAGCTAAATTCTGCCTTCACTGTTTTCTAACAGTTTTGGCACTTGGCATTGTGACTGGAAGTTGCCAAACACAACTTGGCACCTTCCAGCAGCAAAACAACCTCCTGAGGACCACGGAGTGATACCATAAAATAGAGGTGTCCGGGGAACAGGCAGTGAAAAAGGGTAGAAATCAGCCACCTTGCTGATTGTTCATGGTGGGCAGAGAAGGGATCCAGCTCCCTTCCCCATACCCCTATGGTAATCTGCTGCCAGCGGCCTGGGTGCTGGCTCCTGTCCCCAGCCTGCAGCGAGCTTGGGCTTCTGCCAAGAAAATGGCTTTTGTGTTTCCTTAAATATTGCACTGCCATTTGGGGGGGTGAAAGAAAAAAAGAAAATCTGAATTGTTGTTATCACTAGAATTGGCCAGTTGGATGAATTTTTATTATTATTATTTTTCATTAACAAATCCCACTGGGTGTTGTTTTCCCCATGAAGTAATGAGTATGTTTCTAGATGAGGGGGCAAAGGTCCATCACCACTGAAATCTGGGCAGGCTTGAGCAGCTAGAAGGGCAGGGCAGAGGTGTCAGTGCAGGCAGCCCTTGAGAGATCATCAGGGCATGATTTGCATTTTGGCCTCTTTGTGATTTATCCTTTTTTCTCCCTAAATTGCAGAAACTTGGGGTCATCAGGGGTGGGGGGAGCTGGGAGTTGGTTATTTGAACATGCAATTAATTGTTTTAGCATCTGCTTTGATACCACAGCAAGCGAATTGAGGAAATTTGCCCTTAACATGATTAGATGTTGTCTGTTATTGCCTGGCCCTACATCCAAGCAGGGCTGTCCTGCTGGCCAAGCCTAGCAGGGTGGCCGTGTGTTGGTGGTTTATGCAGGAGATGGAAAAATGGGTAGCAGTATCTGTCACATACAAACCCTTTGAAACATTGCTGAGCTTTGTAAATAAGTGATAGCTTCTAGGTGTGGTTTTATTTCTTGCTTCTTGGCTGCATTGAACAGATTTTTCTGGGCCACAAGGCAGTGAAATCTACGGCTTTGTTCTCCATGTCCTCTAGAAACTCAAAACATGGTTGTGTTTGTTGGCTTTATGGAAAAGTCCACCTGGCCTCTGTTCTGATCGAGATGCCTATTTTCTTATTTCTTAACCGAAAATGAGAGGCATTGGATATCCTTGGCTTCAAGTTGAGGTGCGGTGTATCTCCTGGTCTGCCTGCAGCCTGCCCAACCTGCCAGCAAGTTCAAAACCATCGAGGATTGAACAAAATGTTCCAGACTCTGCTGTCTTTGGGAGGTGTCCAACACTGAATCTTTGTGCAGGAGCTAGGCTCCATCTCAATGTCTCTATTTTCCTCTAGGTCTTGAAGAAAAAACAGTTCTTTCCAAAAAAGAAAAAATGAAGCTGAGGAAAGAAAGATGGCTACAAAGTAAGTACTCCTCTGGAACGCAGCAGTACTGTGGACGTCACAGACCATGGCTCTGCTGGATCTCTCTGTACATGGGGTGTGGGTGGCAGTGTTGGGCAGTGCTGAGGGCAGCTAAATGCTTCTCAGAAACCTTCACATCTGCTCCCAAGTACATGGGGTAAAAGTCCCAGGTATTGTTTCTTTGTGTTTAGTACTGAGATTGAGTCATTGCCCCAAACCTACTTCTTGTCTTCCTCCACATGTGATGTAAGTGACTATATAAAGCATGCCTTTGTAGCATCAGTCTTTGTTATTCTGGCCCTGCCATGGCCTCTTTCCTCCTTTCTTGGCTCTGAAATTATTAGGCTGAGGGAATACAAATCAAATGCAGAGCCTTTGCTTTGGGGAGAACACAAAGAAAACTTCAGACCAAATTATATCTGTCTTAGAAGATACTAGGTATTAGAAGATACTAGGTATTAGAAGTGCTTTACAGATACAGAAGTACTTAAATCGCTGGCTTTCTTGACTCATCCACTGAACTTGTGACCAATTTGCAAGTACCAGCATTCCCTACCTAGCAAATGCTTTGCTAAGGGTAGCAAATATCAAGGGATTTCTGTAAGAAAAGTCAGCAAGTGTTAGTACCAGGTGTACAGCTTGTTATTGAGAAAAATGGAATAGCTGAAAAGAGCCTATATAAACATCAATAAAGAAACTGATATTACTATTTTTAGCTGATGGAGCAAAATGAACTAGTATTTCCAGACATGGAGATTTTAAAATGAAACTTGGCATTCTAATATTGTGACTCTAAAGACCTACAGTCAGCCAAAATACATTGATTTTTATCTGATGCGGATAACTCTGCCAATTTGTCGTGGGTTTTGCAGTCTTTGCCCCCCAAAAGAGAACCCAACTTGGACTGCTGAAGTTATCATGACATCTCTGGTTTCCTAAGTCTTCCCAAGAGTTTGTTGTTTCTTCTTGTCCCAGGGCTGCTTTTGTGACGCTGAATGCCAAGACCCTGGGAACTTAAGTTCAGCCCAGTAGTGCAACTGCAAAACTTGGAGATTTCTTCCATTCCAATAAATCATCTCATAGAGAGTAGGGAGGGAACAAAAATTATGTAATGCTTCAGACATTAGAAATATGCACTATTAAAAATACGTATATCGCATGGCTCCTCAAAAGAGCAAGACTTCATAGGAAAAGAATTTGGGATGTTTGCGCAGAATCAGGTATCTGAAAATTTTGAGTACATACTGTTTATGAAAGTACTGAAGTAGTCAGCTTCATAAAGCCAGACCAAAAAAAGAAGTGATGCAGAACAGAAAGCCGTTTTCTTGGCAGGGATTGCTATGAGGAGAAGCATTTACAATCCAGATTTGTCACAAACATCCACGTACAACAAAATTGCAGTTCATTAAAAACTGTTGCTCTTTGACTCAGATGAGTTGGGGAACTAACAAGACAAAGATATTAAAGGTGCCAACATCTAAGCCATTGAATTTGAGTTCTGCTTTCTTGAATATAGCCAGCAGGATTAGACCCAGAATGGCTGGTAGCATCTTGCTTTTGTGTTCCCACTAAAAATACTTCTGCTGATTTAGTCCTGCTTCTGTGGCCGTGCTGTACTGGAAGCCATTTGCCTCCCTGTGTCACCAGCTTGGCTCCACAGCTGCTGGCACTGTGCTTCGTCATGTCCAGACAAGGAGTTTCTAGTCCAGCACTGAGGCTCATCTTTGCAATATGCTCACCATCCAAGGCAATAAGCAGAAGCCTGCTTTTCCACTGCAGCTTCCACTGGGTGCACGTGGAGGAGGTGGAGTCCTCCACCATGTACCCTGCAGCGCTGGTACCCTTTGTGGGTGTCAAGGCAATGCAACAGATTTCCAGGCCCAGTGATCACCTGGCAAGAAGGGAGCTCATGGATCCCAGTGAGCTCTGGTTGTTTATGGTGGCATTATCAAGGGACTTCTAGGACAGGTGGAGTCATCTTGGAGTTCAGCTGGATGCTTATAGTAATGCTGGGCTTTTGTGGGCTGTCCTGGAGCAGAACATGTTCTGCTGGGGCAAGCCCTGGGAGCTGATGGCTTTTTAAGGCTTGGGCAGCTGTGGGACCTATTTCTATGCCAGGGAGCCTTGAGGACTGGGGCAGAAGCCTGTGGCTTTCAATGCCCACCTCCCTTGGCCAAGAAGGGAGACTGCCATAACATTTGTAGAGCCTTACATGCCCACAGCTTTGCTCAGAGCCACTGCAGGGAAACTGATAAACATGGTCTCAAGGAAAAGCCAGCTGCCTCTGTCTGCCACTTGGTGCAGTGCTTTTCTAAGAGCTCAGTTTATCCGGCATCTGACTGCTTGAGCTCCACCATGAGTCATGAAGGTAAGACCTTGACTTGCTGTAAACTAAGTAAACAACTGAAATTAAGTCCATCTTTTTTGCTTGTCCTAGGAGACTGTTGTTTTGTCCCAATAGCAAAGCAGAGATGGGGCTGTGACTCTTTAATGCCACATGTGGAGCTGACTGCATTTGCTTTGTCTCTTCCCCTCTTTTTTCTCTCTTCCAATTCCATGCAAGGTCAGTGTGGTTTTTTTGCACCCCAGGACTCCTGTGCCATGTTGCTGTGAGCAATGAACAGTCTCATGTGCCATGGTGCAAGGAATGGAAACAGTTCAGACAAAATCCGTCTGGGGATTTCACTTCCCATTGCAAATGTCAGTAGAGAGGTATATAGTTATGATCAAACACAGCAAGGGAGGGAACTACCCAACTGCATTATTTCAGTCTTTCCCTGGTTTAAATCACTTCTGGCCTGTTGTGCCTGTAGATGGTGAAGCAGCCTATGAATTTCTTGCTCAAGGATTATCTCTTGCAAATGCTTCCCCTTCCTCCAGTAATGTCTTGTTTCTGATTCAGAAATAGAAAGTGTGAAGCTAGCCAAGCAGAAGCAAAAAGCTGAAGCAAAGCGGAAAGCAACACCTGTGGTGGGAGACATGCAGCCGTTGATGGAAGCCCTACCTGAGCTCTCTGACCTGACCACAGGTGGCAGGGGCAGGAAGCCACCCAAGAGGTATGTGCCATTTTGAGATGGGCTGTGTATTTTCTTTCTTACTGCAGAATGAAGCACCCTTCAGCTCAGCTTGTAGCCACAGGCAAAGTGAGCTCAGTGCCAATATTCAAGAGCTGGGCCTCATTCGCAACTCCATTTCACCCCTTCCCATGCTTCTCACTACAAGAAAACGCTTAAATATGTCTTCTGAATCCACAGCTAAGAGGGGAACTGTATTTCTCCGACGTGGCTTAGCATGAGACACACTGGGAGCAATCAAATGTCCTGGGAGTTGCAGCAGTGACATACAAGTATTCAGAGTGTAATGCTGCTGATCTCACCTGAGAGTCTGGACTTGAGGTCTTGCAGCCTGCCATCCTGTCCTTCCAGACCTCTTGGCTTTCTCCTAAGGAAGTTCAAGACCTTTAAGCAGAGCTTCATGCTCTGGCCAGACTCTTTGTTTGCCCTGTTGGCTTGCAGGTTTTGGACAAGAACAGAAAAATGGTGTTTCCAAGGGCTATTTCTGATCCTCTGACACCCATGTGACAACTGTCCCAGCCAGCTCTAGAGCGAGTTCTGGTTGCCCTTACGTTTTTTCCTTTTTAATACAGTGCTCTGCCTGACCATTAAATCAGTGTTGCATCTGCTTTTGCATTCCCCAGTGCAGAATAAAAGTGTTCTGCATGCTGCACAAATGCTTGCCCCTCCTCTCCAGTTGCTCATTAGGGGTTGGAACTGGAAACTTGTTTTGCCTATAATAAGAAAGCATTTGGATTAGAGAACAGCCAAGAAGAAGGCTGTCTGGCAAAGCATGCTCTTCTTTGGTTGCACATCAAGGTTGGAGATACCAAGAACCCTCTTGTAACTTTCTGGATGCCCCAGAAATAAACTGTGACCCAGGTTGGACACCCCACCTACAGAGCATGGCTGAGTTGGCAGCTCCCTGTGCTTCTGGAAAGCCACTCCTCAGACAAACAGCAGCTATGAATCTTGCATCTAAGCATGGGAAAATAATTCCTTCCTTAACTTGGCTTCTAATTCTTTGAACAGCATTTTTTCCTTTTTTTTTCCTTTATGCAGCCATTCTGTCAGCCTGTCCTCTTTTTCAGAGGGAACAAACAGCTAAAGTACATGCAGAGTTTCAAGTCTCGGAGAGCACTGAGGGTTGGTTGGATGGAATTCTCGGCCAAGGCTTAGCCTGAGTGGCTTTTCCTTCTTTCTGTGATGATGAGCAACAACCATATGTGGTATCCAGCTCCAGGCTGTGTTCAGGAATCACTTGGCCTCATCATTTTGGATGGAGTCACCATCCTTGGAGGTGTTTAAAGAACGAATAGATGCGGTGCTTGAGGATATGGTGTTAGAGAGATCCTAGGACAAAGGTTGGACTTGATGACCCTGGAGGTCCTTTCCAACCATAATGATTCTGCGATTTTCCCACAGGCTCCTTGGTGGATAGCCTCTGCTATCCAAGAGAGTGGCTTAAAGGAAGTATGTATAGGGAAGGGAGGACAGGTAGGGTGCTTCCTTTGAGTATTGCTTTCCTGGCTGGCTGTATAACCTAGTGTAAATACATGGTGTTGCTTCAGCCTGCAATTCGGGAATAGCTCAAAAGACAAGAGTAGAACTGGAAAAGGCTCAGAGATAGCTGACAGGGATGACAGTGGACAGTCTGGCACAGCTTCTGCACAAGGGGTGACTAAGTGAGCTGGGGAGTCCTCAGCCTGGACAGGAGATAGAGGTAAAGAGGCTTGGGAATGTAATAGTCTATAAAATCAAGTGTAATATGTTAGAATGTAGTTCATCTTCTTTTCCAGTATGAGAAATAAAGGACATCAAACATAGCTAGTGAGTAGCTGGTTCAGTGCAAGCAGGAGGCTCACTGCTCTGCACAGCTTCTTGCTGCATTATGTAGTGGGTGAGGGAAGCCTGTGGGTGCAGGTGAGACCGGACAAATCCAGCGAGGAATGCTCCTTGGAGGGTTACCTCATGTATATAAACTGCAACTGGCACAATGTCTCTGAGCTGCGAATACTGGAGAGGATGTGGCTATATGCTTGCCTAGGTCTTGTCCCCTTCTGGCCATCTGCTGCAGGCTGCGTCAAGGCAGAACACTGGCAAAAATGGTCCTTCCAGCTACTGCAGTCACTCTTCTTTTCTGTAGTACACTTCATGACAGAGGATGTGTGGCATATGTGGAAGTGCTCTTGTCTTGCACAAATCTGTAGCCTGACATCCTCGGAGAAGCACTGTCTGCTCCCACTCTCTCCAAACCCAGACCTCCTGTGGGTGTGTGGCAGCCCTTCTCTCCTGCTGGAAGCCTGTGCTCATACTCTGGCTCAATTTTAATTTTGTCTGCAAGGCTCTGGTGTCTAGAAAGCTGCGTGGGGCTATTGCACAGCAGAGTAGAGAAGCCCAGTCCCAGCTGAGGATTTCAGGATTGACCATCACCATCAGCACAGCGGAGGTGGGAGCTTGGCACTGACTGATGTCACCCAGATTGCCTGTGACATGCCATCTACACAGCAGTCCCCCTTGGTACTGGCATGGAGGAGCTACAGGGCTCTTCTTCCTCTTGCTGGCTTGTGGCTTTCTGGACTGCATGAGGATATGTGTGCATAAGTGTTTGAAATAATCAGAGGAAGCTTTTATAGGATTTGAATCATTACATAAATAAAGGATAATACTCTGATCATTTGTCAGCATTATTAATAAAAGATTAGATTCTCCAGGAATTTGATCTCCTCCTGGGTAAAGACAGCATTACAGTGAGGTTTTTATTCTGTTTTACAATGAATGAAAGTGCTGAGGTGTAATGAAACATGGCTACTAACATGGTCCGAGTGAGCAGGCGCTGTGCTGGTCGTTTGGTGAGGGAAATTCAAGCAGTAGCCTTGTGAAACTGAAAAACCTTTAGAAGCACCAAGCCCTTTAAAATAGTGGGGTGGCTGAAGGCAAAATGGGCTTACACAGCCTGAAGCAGCCCTCTGCCCTCGTGGTGTGCTGCAGAGGAAGGTGTCCTGAGAGGTACATCCTCTGGGACACATGGTATCATACAGTCCAGGATGTACTCTAGAAAGGCTTTCCTTTAAGCATTGTTACCCTCTGCAGAGCTACTCATCTTTTAAGGGACTGCCGTGGCAACTTGATGACACGCTTGGCAAGACCCTGCTCTGGTGCCTGTGGGTTGCCATCCAGCCTGAGAAGGGATTTCTCTGGCTTCTGTGAGCAATCCAGGCAAACTGCGATATGAAATTGTTCCTGTGCCAAGCAGTTAATGGACATGAAGAGAGTGGAGATGCTTCCTGCTCCTTCTGTGCCTTGCAGTACCAGTGGACGCAGCAGTGTGATGGGAGCTGCTCAAACCCCTGTACCTGTCTGCTCTTGCTGATTGCCATTCCTCATGAGCTCTCAGGCCTGTAAAACTGGCAGTGCTGGGGTGACCTTGAGAGGTACGGAAGGGTACAGGAGCAGCATGTAGGCATTGATCTGCCTGGCTGCTGTTTGCTGCATAGGCTCTGTGCTGCAAAGGCTGGCTGACATGCATCCACCCTGTTTGGGTTTCTCTGGGTTGGCAGGGAGCTTTGACACTAAGGCATACTTTGATGGGCGGAGGGTAAATCAGGTGTGATTGTGGCAGTGGTGAGAGCAGCCCTCAGCAGCTTGGGTCCACCAGGATCCCCCATGAGGAAAAATAAAATGGGTCAGGATGTGTAGAGGGAGAGATGAGGAAAAGGAGCAGAAGCTGATGGAGTAAAGAGGGATGATGAGGGTGGGGTAAAGAGAAATGGGGCAAGGGAAGAGGAGGAAAGGAAGAACAGGAAAAAAGTGCAGAATAAAACTATGGAGTGTAGCAGGTCAGAGAGGGAAGTAGGAAGAGGAGGTCACTGTAACAGTGCCAAAGAGACCAGATCCTTCTTGAAGAAAAAGTGAAGGACTGTTATGTTTCCTAACCTTGAGAAAGCTGAAGGGCTCTGGGGTAGATCAGGTAGGGGAGGCTCTGGCCCTGATCACCACCAGTAAGGAAAGATTCCTCCTTGAGCCCTGCCCCCACAGAGGGGTGGGAGGCAGACCCCTCTTCCTCCCTTGGGCTCAAAGGGACAAAGGAATATTGCCATTCTTTATCTTAAGATGTTAAGTGATACCCCAGTGATCCTGCTGCAGGATCTGAAGCAGGGCTGGCCATTCCCTCTTCTTGCTGCGTAACTTAGCACTGTCAGTGGCTGATGTCTGCCAATGCTGGAGCTCTACAGTGTTAGCAAGGAACATGAGATGTGCAGAGATGACAGGTGCGTGGTGGTGAGGGGAAGTTTGATGGGACCTTTTCCCTGAGCAACAGTATCAGTTTGACCTGGAGGTTAGTGATAAGCAGAAAGTGATCTGGGCACGGACAGCTAATGACCACTTCTAGAACTAAGTGATCCGATTTTTCTTCAGTGTATTTATCTCCTGCCCATTCAGTCCTGACTCTTAAGCTGTTGTCCATCTGGGGCAGAAGAAGTTTGCATCTCCATTACTGTCTGGCTATGGAAATAGTTGCCTTTCAGGACAACTTTCCATACAGGATGATTACCTATACTTTCTAGGAAGGCAGATGCAGAATCCCTGGACACTTTCCATCTTCACAGCAATTGCTAAATTACCACTCCTCTGTAACACACTCACTTCTTTTGTTTCTTCTCTCCACAGCCATGTAAAAGCAAAGGCAGAACCAGCAGACTTCTGTCTGATGAAACAAGCTCAAAAACGCCAGCTTTTGTAAGTATACAGTTTTCAGAATGTCACTCTGAAGGACATGAGATCCAACCTCCCTGCTCAAGCAGGTTCACCTAGAACTAGTTGCCCAGGACCATGTCCACACAGCTTTTGAGTATCTCCAAGGATATTCAAAATACCGTGTGGATATTCTCCAGACAGCCTCTCTAGGCAGCCAGTTCCAGTGTTTGTCTTGCACACCTGAAGGCCCTAGAAGAGGTGGCAGCTTTGATTTTCCCCTTTATATAGTGCAGGATGTTTGTGGGTGTTCTTCTGTCTTAGTCCCTATCAGACTTGGTCAATTCTAAGTGGATTCAGTCTGCTTCCACTCTGTCTCTTGTAAAATCTAAGTGAAGAGAGCACAGGAAGCTGCACTTGCTCCTTTCAGAGTTCACTTTCCCTGTCTCATTGAAAAGAAAGTGATGACTTGGGCCTCCTGTGTATGTTCTATGAGATTTCAGGACAAACCCACACCAACTGTCATCTTGTTCCACCTGGTCACAGTTGTCATTACTGGCTGTACCAAGTGAGTATGTCTCTACTGTGTCCTTCTGTGTGACATGGACAATGTGGTTATCAACCAGGTGGTGCATCCCTTGTCTTGGCTTGCTGACTTAGACTTGCAGCATCCAGTGGTGGCGGAGTCTTTTATGACACCAGGCCCACTCTAGCTGGTGCCCTTCAAGAAAGCCTCCTGCAGTTGTGTAGTTGAGGGGCTCCTGAAACTGTGTAGCATCAGGAGCTACAGCTGCTCTGTCAGAACACCTCTGGGATGATAACTTATGTGCTGTACATCCCTTATGAGGAGAACTGTCCATTGGCATCTGCCAGTCCTTTTCTTGTAAAATGAAGCACTAAATTCCTGAACTTGGTCTAGCAACTCCTTGTTCTTCTGTATAATCTGTTGGATATTTTATACTGCCACTAGGCATCAGGAACTCTGTTTCCTCAGCACTGCTCTCCTGGGGCTAGGCACTGTGATCTGGCCAATTTTGCTTTCCGTGATCCCTGTTTCCAGAATTTCTGTCAGTTCTGGGCCATTCAACTTCAAACTGAGGCTGAGGAGAACAGTCCAGCTACAGATCCTAGCATTGCTCTCCAGCACACTCTGTGAATACCCTTCTCTGTCTGAAACAGGCCAGTGTCAATGCTGGGGTGCCTTTCTTGCTCAGTTCTGCCTTTCTGGATGAGTCCCTCCTTGGCTTATTGCAGAAACCCAAGCGTCATGGCCTTGAGTGCCACTAGTGAGCATCTCATCGTGCTGAAACTCATGGGTCAGGAGCATGGCTTGAGGAGGGACTTGTATACAGATCTAAAATCCGAATAGGCAACTCCACCACAATCTTCTGTATCAGCAAGCTGATGATCCCCTGTGTGCCCCCGTCTTCTCCTCTGCACAAAACTGGATGGATGCACTGTGTAGTGGCATGTATCCTACCATAGTGGTCTGGGAAGACTGTGCTTCTTGCAAGGGAAAAGTTTGGAGGAAGGTCTTGAGGTTTATTTTCCAAGAACAATCAAGAGAGACTTTAGAGCCTTGGGAAGGGTAGTGAAACAATGAGGAGCACAGATTATTTTTTCATCCCTCCTTCCAGTCAAAAACAGTGGCAATGGAGAGAACAGCAGAATACAAAATATCAATGCATGGCTCCAGGGCTGGTGTTGGTCACCATAATTTTGGGTTTTTCAATAAAGG
>VZZY01019461.1:0-16777 GCA_013400335.1 Eurystomus gularis
CATATGCCAGGTGTGGTGCCCAACCCTGAAAGGTCTCCTGAAGCTCTGCAAAATTCAGATATAGTCAAAATGCTCTTCAGAGCTTCTTCTCCAGTGTAAGATCAGCCCTGCAGTACATGCACTCACTCTATAAGAATTCTGTTGAGCTTTCTTTCTGCTGCATTCTTGAGAACACCCCTTAACGTATTTCTACTAGCTGAAGGCTTCTCAGACCTGCTTTTCCCCCAAGAAAGGAGGCACGCTCATCTTGTAGGGCAACACTGTGAAGGACTCACTAATTTCAATGTACTCTCTATCAGAAATCAAACCAGATGAAGACCTGCTACTCAGAGAACACAAGTGGCCTCAGGATGCTAATTTGGGCAGGTGAAGTGATGGTGAAAAATCTTAGTTTGCTTTTTTTAGGAGCACATTTACCCTTCTGCTGGTCCAGAAATGGTACGTACATGCTGTTAGAAGCATGTGTCCACTAAAAGGTCAGCATGAATATCTCCCCTTCAGCCAGAAGAAGCACATACACCCCACTCTCAAGGAAAAAAGACACAACACCAGAGGCTACATGCCCCTGTATTCTTGTTGACACGGGACCAGAGGCAACCAAGCAGAAGCCACAGTGTGAGAAAAGAATGGAAGATTGGTGAGGAGGATTGTAAACACACTCTAGTGACTTGCAGCTGGGCTGTCGAAAAACACACCTTTCACACTAACTGTTGTTTATTTTTGTGTGCTTGTTGAGTAGAATATCTGTGTTTACATAATAGAGGTCTGTGAAGGACTCAGAGGCACTTTATCAAACATATTTGAGATTCTTGCTGTGTTGTGGGAATGAGCTAAGCACAGTGGAAAACTGTGCCTGAAAGAATCCTTGATACGCAGGAGGAAGCAGCAGGTTTGAAAGCTTTTGCTCTCCAGCACGAGCTCCACCGTGCCTGAATTCCCACTTGTGTGTCTCGGCCTGGGTGCTGCAGCAGACATCCTCTGGTTCTCAAGGTAACGAGAATAAATTTACTCCGCATTTCAACCATGGTTTTGTGGTTGCTCCTGCATCCTGCCTGTGCCGGCTCCCACACACAGACATCACCAGCGTGATAGAACCTCAGTCCCAGATGCTTTCATGAATAAATTAGGAGCAAAACCAATTCTTTCTCAGACAACAGAGGTAATTGTTGTCATGTCCATGAATCTCTACATTTCAGTGACATAGAGCATCAGTATATTGAAACATCTTCAGCAGTTTTCTGATATATGAGATGTGCTACACATAGACGCGGTCAGACAGAAGCACTTCTTCCTGTTCCCTGTTAATGACAGTATTTACCACACATCATAAACACGCATCCTTGTGGCCATCTGCTTCTCCTGTTCATCCATATTTCACCCTGCAGATGCATTTGAGGCCTGCCAGTGTCCTTGCTCTGTATTGTGAGTTGTCGGTGGCACCAAATAGGCAGGGGCTGCTACTGCTTCCCTCTCTTTTTTTTATTTTTCTTTGGGGCGGAGGGTGTGTAATTCTCCCAAGAACACGTTAGGTTTCTCTCAAGCTCTTCTTTCTTGAGTTCCCAGTCTTCATCTCTCTGGTCTAAGGGGATTCCTTTCATTGCAGCTGTCCTGCGATAGTTTCTGCTCTCTACCTCTGCTCTGGAGAAGAAAGCAAGAGGGCATCTTCAGAGACTGAGCACAGCATAGTCACACCACCGTTCATGTGCGGCCCATCTACAGGGTCAGAGGATTGTGTATTCATATGGTCAAAACACTCTTTCTAGAAATACATGAGAAAAACTGAGGCTCATCCCAAATCCAGCATCATTCATCATCCCAAGTGACCAGGTCCTCATTGAGAGCTGGACTGAAGTGGGAAACCTTCAGCAAGGATCTAGGGTGAGATCAGACTTTTACTATTGAAATCACAATTTTAACCACAAAAAATAACATGCCATCATTTTTGGTCAGTCCTGAAGTGGTCAGGCAGTTGGACTAGATCATCTCAGATCCCTTCCAACTGAACTATTCTATTCCTATTCTATTCTATTCTATTCTATTCTTCTGTTCTATTGTATCCTATCCTATCAGGTATCTGCTAACAAGAGAAAGAAATATCTTTATGTACATTTCCAATCTATATACACAGATATATATATATAAGCCCTTGGCTTAGACAGCAGGAGCCTTTGGTGCAGTTTCAGCACTCGGCACTTTGCAGAGAGGCTGGCGATGGGACACGGGGCTCCGTGCCAGCTTGGCCCCATCCTTGGCAGCTCTCACAGCATCCAGGATAAAGCTCTTCTCATGCAAAAAAAGAAAAATCTGATGCAAATGACGTGTTTGTTATTCAGAAGCAGCTGTGTTTTGAAGGCTGTTCCCTATCCTTTGCATGCCCATGCAAACTCCGTTGAGTGGTACAGATACTCTGTAGCAGAATATTCCTAGTATTTACATGTTAGTAATATTTACATGTCGATAGATGTAATATTTCCATGCTGATGCAAACAATCCTCAGCAGAAAGCAGTGGGTCAGCCCAGGTAGGCAGGGGTATGCTCATACCAGCCAGCAGCACCTGAGGTCAGACACACAGGGTGCAAGGATCATGGTGGTGCTAGAGGGGGCTGAACTGGGATTCAAAAGGATTTGGATGCTCGTAGCCCTGTTTAGGTATGTCCGTCAGCTCTGCATTTGCACAGGCCTTTTCTCTGTTTTTGCATACCCAAAACTGACAGTGATGCTCTGTAACAAAATACCCCTCATGTTTACATATCAATACCACAGACACCGTGAGTGCAGGGCAGACCTACTCGGTGCTGCACACCACTGGTGTCCAGACACACACTTCATTTACTCTCTGCAGCACAGGGTGGTACTGCCCAGCTCCCCTCAGAGCCGCAGAGCACTGTCTGACCATGAGCATCACCTCTGGGACCTTCTGCCTTGAAGGAGCAGAAGGCATTTGTGATTACACTACAAATGCCATTGATTCCTCTTTGTCAACTCCAAGTTTGCTGATGTGAAGAGGTGAAACTGTTGCATGAAAGTGAAGGTGTCCACTATAGTGGTCGGCTGTAAAAAAAGGGTTCCCGAGCCCCTTGGCTGCCCACAGGTTGAGTTATGGCTGTGAGGTGATCACACAGGCTTTGTGTGTCTTACAAAATGTCCAAGGCAAGGGCATTCAAGGCATCTTCCCTGTTCTCCCAGCCATGCGCTGGCTGGGCCATGCAGCTATGGGGTGAGCCAAGAAAGACAAGTTTTCCACCTTAAGTTAGTCAGTCACCTCAGAAAAACCTCTGTCGGCTACATGAAATGCCCTAGGCTGTTGCCTAGGTAGCTCACACCAGGATGTCAGTCATCCTATCAAACATTCTCCCAGCCGCCTCTGCCAGTAGAGGCACCTCTGCCTGCCGCAGGTATCTCCTGTCAGCATCATCCAGGCAATTCCCCCACCCTTGCTGTCACCCCACTGCCACAGCTCTGGAGAACAGCCAAGTGCACAGCAAATGCTACTGACTTCGGAGGACTTGATAAAAAGGATTTAATGGTGAGATTAGTGCAAAAATCATAGAATCATTTAGGTTAGAAAAGACGTTTAAGATTGAGTCCAACCATTAACCCAGCACTATCAAGTCCACCGCTAAATCATGTCACTAAGCACCACAGGGATGGTGACTCCACCACTTCCCTGGGCAGCCTGTTCCAGGGCTTGACAGCTCTTTCAGTGAATACATTTTTCCTAATGTCCAACCTAAACCTCCCCTGGTGCAACTTGAGGCCATTTTCTCTTGTCCTATGGTCCTAAAATGACAGCATTGAATAGGTAAGCAATTGCTATAAATGATTAATCAAGGGGAGCATGTCCATAGACCTTTCACTCTCCAGGTAAGACAATATTTACCTCTTCTGATATAGATACTAAACAAGCCAAGAATAGTATAAAGAAAAAACCCTCCTCTGGAAGAAAATGCCTCATTCTTAAATAACTGGCAAACCTGAGCCAGCTGAGATCAAGGCAGTAAAAAATCGAATTAGCAAAGCTTAGGTATCAGCTGCTTGTTTAAATTCTTTACACTGAAGCTCTAAGGGCAATAAGAGCAGAATCTTCTGTGTGGAAGGAAGGTGGTGAAGAGTGAGGGTATGCAGCTCCATAAACAACGAAGCTTTAGCTGCAAGGTTTCCTGGATGTTAAAAGTCCCATCAGCATCTATAAATAGCCAAAGCTTAGAAACAGGAACCTGTGGCTTCCCTAGAAAGATTCTGGGCTCCCTACAGGGGAACTTTGCACAGTTTGGGCATCTCTGCCTATAAAGAAGACAGTGATACTGTGTCAAGATAAATGGTGGGCATGGAGCATCTCAGCAGGAATTAACAGGCTGTAGAAGTACAGCAAAAGGGCACCAGTACCTACAAAAAAGTTTACGTAGATTAATGAAAGGTAGCAGTGTGTGGCCACCTCAGATGTTTTCCCAGCCACTGAGCCTGATTTTGAACTTGGCAGCTCTTGTGCAAGCTGAGACTTTGAGTTTGATATATGTCTATATAAAAATCCATTATTTATGTGGTGCGAAAGTGGTCTTGAGAATGTGGCAGCAGTAAAACAGGTTGTGGAGGGACTTTTTACAAAGGCCTGTAGTGATAGGACAAGGAGTAGTGGGTTCAAACTGGAAGAGGGGAGATTTAGATTGGAAATTAGAAGGAAATTCTTCACTCTGAGGGTGGTGAGACACTGGAACAGGTTGCCCTGGGGGGTTGTGGATGCTCCATCCATGGAGGTGTTCAAGGCCAGGGTGAATGGGGCCTTGAGCAACCTGGTCTAGTGGGAGGTGTCCCTGCCATGGCAGGGGGGATAGAACTAGATGATCTTTGAGGTCCCTTCCAACCCAAACCATTCTTTGATTCTATGGTCCTGTGACATAGTGGGACTGTAAACTCACAGAGAAACCCAGGGGAGGAAAAGCCTTTGGGTGTCCTCAACATCTCAGAGTCCAGCATGTGTGTGTTTCCCAGGCAGTGTATTTAAATATGTAGCCATCCTATTAACAGATCAAATGGTATAATTTTCAATAATCATGTAAAAAAAAAAAAAAAAGATGGTTCTGTTCTTTACTACAAGAAAAGCCAAATGATACACATACAGTAACCCCACCTCCTAAAGGGCTGTTCTTAAACAATTCAACCTGTGTATTCATTCAGTAGTCACCACCATGAGCTAATACTTGTTAGTTTTTGCTTTCATTTCCATTGCTTAATAATCACTCTGTAATACCCTTACAAAAACAATGATGTCATGAAGTGATAACAATTTTGAAAACATATCAAGGCAAACCACAGAAGGCAGTAGAACAAATTAATGGCTGCCCAGTGGGCTCCCTGTGACAAAGACCTGTATTTGCTTATACTTGTATTTGCTTGTACTTGTGCTTGATGGCTTTAATAAGCTTTGGTTGGAAAGATAAGTAACACACTCATATTTGCTCTGGTCCTCTATATAGCAATCAATTTGATTTTCATTGCTGGAGCCCTGTCAGCTGCCACAGTGGATCCAGCCATTGCTACTCACGTTTCTAAGAACCTGGAGCAGTCTTGGTGACCGTAGATTTCCGCAAGCCTCCTGGGAGTGTCGCCGAAGAGGTCGGCCGCGTCCATGGCAGCGTGCAGGGAATGAAGAGTGCGAAGCACTCCCAGTCTCCCCGACTCGGCAGCAAAGTGAGCCGGAGTCCAGCCCACGTCGCTCCGCAGGCAATGCCGGGCACCGTGATCCACGAGGAGCTTGACCAGCTCTGATTGCCCTTGAGTTGGGCAGCAAAACAAAGATAGAAGGTGCACTTGCATTAGACTTAATACCTTCAGGATGCAGAAGATACACTGCATATCTTCTGCAGCACAGTAGTTAATTACATGCATGTAACGTAGTTGATCACAATTCCCTCAGTCATGTAATGACTGGTTTCACTCACATCCTGGCCATTTGATTTATCAAATAAATGATACTCATTAGAAAATGCTAATTTCTTTTTTTTTTTCAAAATTAAACTGCTTCCAGAAGCATTTTACAACAAAACAACAATACAACAAAAAAGCTTTCTACTCATTTCTGAACAGCGCATCCCAGTTAGTCATTGACCAATTGGCTATTGAATATTTTGGTTTTTCATTTTGGTTTTTTGTTCAATGTGAAATAACATCTAAACATTAAAAAACTGCAAAACCTGTGGACAGCTTTACTAAAAGGTTTGTTCAACAGAAGGTAGAGAAATTACATGTTTTACATTTACCTTCATATTTTTCTAACTTGTGGAACTGCTTAAAGAAAAAAAAGGTTTTTTCTACCTCACCTCACACTGTCTAGATTATTTCCAATGGCACCCAGGCCATGCCAGTGTCCCACCATCATTTTCTTGAGTAGCTCAGTTCCCTTTGCTACTGCCTGAGTGAGCAATAATCCATCAGGGCAAAAGCAAAACATGTAAGTGCAAACCAGCAAACCCTGCACTTGATTTCTGAGCAAAGACAGAGGCCATGATCATAGAATGTATTGGGTTGGAAAGGACCTCTAAAGGTCCCTGTTGTGTCAGTTCAGCCATCATCGTTTTATGCCACCATCAGTTGCCTGATCACACAGGCCAACACTGAACTCAGCAACATCCCCTCAGAAGTCTTATTTCAAACACTCCTGCCATAGCTTCCCATGGGCCCAGCTCCTCCACTGCCCACTGTGGTGCCAGCATNCAGCACTTCACCCCCCTACAATAATAAGGACATCTCTAACTAGGTCAGGTTAGAGCCTGACCTGGAATGTCTCCAGGGATGGGGTCTCCACCACCTCTCTGGGCAACCTGTTCCAGTGATCAACCGCCCTCATATTAAAGAACTTTTTCCTAATGTCCAACTTAAATCTACCCTGTTCTAGCTTAAAGCCATTACCCCTTGTCCTGTCGCTACAGACCCTTCGTGGTTTTTCCCCAGCCTTCTTACAGGCCTCTTTCAGGTATGGAAGTATAGGAGATCCAAACATGTAACAAACACGCTAGCACAGAGGAGTACAGACCCAGTTTCCCATTTTACACCGATGCAGGTATACATTATATTTTCTTGCATTCATCTCTTTCCTGGACTGCAAAGGGATATTTGACTTTAACAGACACTTCTGATGGAGAAGGACAAAAATGGGAGCTGCAAACAACTCTGGTCCTGTGTTCATTCGACCAGATAGGATGCAGTGAGGGCAATGTAAAACATACTGCAATTGTTTTCATAGAATCATTTAGGTGGAAAAGACCTCTAAGATCATCTAGTCCAACCTTGTCCACCATCTCTCTAACCCTAAACCACGTCCCGAAGTGCCACGTCTACCCGTTTTTTGAACACCTCAGGGGATGGTGACTCCACCACCTCCCTGGGCAGCCTGTTCCAGGGAGGTGGTGGAGTCACCATCCCTGGAGGTGTTCTATTTGGTTTAATAAATAACCGGTATGAATACATTGGGTTTGGCCTTTTGTTCATTCGTGCAGGAGTACAGGAGAAATAACTCCTCTGCACTGTGTGAAGTCACCTCTTAGAAACACAATGTGGAGGACATGCTCTATGTATGTATCATGTAAATAGTACATTTTCACGTGACAGTAAAAAAGCTAAAAAATCACTTTGATTTGTAATCAAAATCACTTTGATGGAGTTGTTCAGAGCATCATTTTAAGGAAAGGTTACCATTTAAATGGGTAATTTTATCTTTTTTTCTTGTTAAGGACAAAATGATCATATACCAGCTGTGACTATCACCAGCATTATTTGCCATCATAGCAAGATGTAGTTACAATCAGCAGCACCTTTTATGACGCCGGTTCACAGAGGTAACAGAGCAGGGGTGCCCTTACCTTTTGCAGCAGCCCAGTGCAGTGGGGTCCTGTCATGCCAGTCAGCATCCTTGTGATTTGGGTCGCAGTGCCCTGCCCTCAAAATCTCATCCACCAGGTCGTAGTCCCCCAAAGCCACGGCTTCATGGAGCTCTGTCATGCTGCAGGCTTTGGAAAGGTGCCTGGCAAAAGAGAAGTGGTCATTTAGTGGGCGTTCACTGATGTGACAGCTCCTCTCAAGAACAATTTTAATAGACCATAGCAGCATCTGGATTAAAAATGAGGCATGCACTTGTGAGAAACCAGGATTTATCCGAAGAAAAAGGAAAAGGGAATGAGAGAGGAAAAAAAAATATAATTTATCTTCAAACCAGTGATCACTGGATGGTGGTGATGCTTGCAGCCGTGGAAATCTGGAGCAAAGTGCAGCCCTTTCTATAAAGGACTTGTAGATAAAACCACATTGAATTTCTCAAAGATGTTGCTAGAGAACAGCCAGCTCAGGCCAAACATTTGCCACAGATTTGTTGGTGCTCACTTACCATGGAAACTGGCTCCTCCCTTGCCAATGCTGCACATCCGTTACTGGTAGCTTTTTATTGCAATGAAAGAAATGCCTGTGCAAGTGTCTTCTGATGTTCTTTGGTGCAAATAATCGAGCTATGTCATGTTGTTTAAAAATCTCATCTCCATAGCAGGTCGAGGGAGGTTCTTTTCCCTCTCTGTTCTGTCCTGGTGAGGCCGCATCTGGAATATTGTGTCCAGTTCTGGGCTCCCCAGTTCAAGAGGGACAGGGAAATACTGGAGAGAGTCCAACGGAGGCTACAAGGATGATTAAAGGACTGGAGCATCTCTGCTAGGAGGAAAGGCTGAGAGCCCTGGGGCTGTTTAGCCTGGAGGAGAGAAGGCTGAGAGGGGATCTGGTCAATGTATAAATATCTGAAGGGTGGGTGTCAGGAAGATGGAGCAATTAGTCTCTTTTCAGTGGTGCCCAGTGGTAGGACAAGGGGCAATGGGCACAAACTTGAACACAGGAAGTTCCACCTCAACATCAGGAGAAACTTCTTTACTGTGAGGGTGACAGAGCACTGGAACCGGCTGCCCAGAGAGGTTGTGGAGTCTCCTTCTCTAGAGACTTTCAAAACCTGCCTGGGCATGTTCCTGTGTGGCCTGCCCTACATGAACCTGCTTTGGCAGGGGGGTTGGACTAGATGGTCCCTCCCAACCCCTACTATTCTGTGATTCTGTTTTGTACTTTCCAGTCCCATAAAACAGACCGCATCTAGAAATACAAGCAGCTCCTGGGTCCCTGCAAGGCTGTGGGTTTCAATGACTATACCTGCGTTAGGGGACATTTCCCAGCTGCTTTCCTAGCAGAGATCACTACGATACTCCATCATACTGAGGATGCAAACACTGCAATATTTTCTCCAGTCTGGCCAAATCAACAGGGAGAAAACTTCCATATTCCTGTATCAACAGCTTGTCTTGAGCTAATTAGCCTGGTCCCCCCTCATAAACCAGAACAGCTTTAGGATTTGCTCCAGCTTTTACTTCACGCGGCATGCATTTACTTCATGGAGTAGTTTTCACAGGTTGAAAACAGTGTGATTTCTGTGTCCAGCATGTTGGAAAGGACCAACGTTGGAGCTTGCAGAGGCTGATGTGAGGGAGGGTTTGCAATCCTAGGTGCTACATCCTAGGAGCAGGAGGTGGATGGGGCCATTTCCCTGTACCCAAGTCCCATAAATGTTCCAATCATATTCCAAACCCAGGCTGGAAGGACACATCACCATCTCTACCCTGCTTTCTTGTGAGAAAAAGATGAGATACAAAAGTCAGAGGGAATCACAGGCTGCTTCAGTAGGTCTCCTGACTTAGGTGGTTGGACTATGTAGACCAGATTCAACAGAAAAACCCATACACTACTTCTACTGAGTGTGACTCCTGCATATCTGGGAATATCTGGATATATTTAAAAATGTAATAAATATAATAAATTTTGGAGCTCCTCAGTGAGCCGCAGAAGTATCATTGGTTTTGGTATGCCTCTGTTACGTTAACCACTCACACACGATCTCCTCCTCCTTGTCCCCTCTCACTAACCTTGAAGAACCTGTTCCTTTAGATGGAACAAAGGTCTTCAGAGTTGTCCTTCAAGACCTTTCATTAGCACTAAATCTACCCCAAGAATGTCACACTTAACTGCACCCAGCCCGTCACTGAAATGAGTGCTGGACAAAAGTACAGGAAAAAAAAAAAATCTTGGTCCTTTTCATACGACTTTCTTACTCTTTTCCAAGGAAATGCTAACGAAATTCAAAGTTGAAAATATAACTTAAATTTCAAGCACCTTTGTGCTCTGCTAGCTTCAGATCACACCCACACACATACATGCAAAGGGAGAGGAAAAGAAGCCGATGATCCCACCCCAGGAGCTCACCAGCTCTCCAAGGAGGCAGTCCACAGGCACAGCTCATAAGCAATTAGGCAAAGCCAAATTTTACCTTCCTTCCCTCTCCTGCGGCCTCCCTTTGCTAGTCTTGAATCTCATACAGATGTGTCATCAGCTGGATCAGCCTGTGGATCTCTCAGAAAACTAAGCTTTTATTATTGGTGCTGGCGTTAGGGTTAATTCCCTAAACTCAGCATTACAGAGTGGGCAAACGCTGGGGCTGTGCAAAAGGCAGCGGGTGTGGGGGGGTGCAGACGGGGGTGGGGGGGTGCAGATCTACCCCATCAGTGCAGGCCTGTGCTTGATCCACCTAAACCACTCCAGAAACTGCACCCAAAAGTGGGACCAGCTTCCTTAGGGTGTTTTTATCCCCTTCTCATAAGGTCAGAGGAAAAGATTTGGATTTTTATGGAGGGACCTTGAGCCCCTCTTGTCCAGCGTCATCCCAGCGTCATCTGTGGGATGTCGCAACCCAGCCAGGGAGTTGCTCACAGGGATCCCAGTGTTTGATCCAGCCTTATGCCACCACGCTCGGCAGCGCTGCAAGAAAAGCCAGAAGTTCACAGCCACATGCAAACAAGCCCGTATCTAAACCCGTCCCTGCCTTGCCAAGACACAGCCCAGCATCTACACAGCCGTGGTGGCCTCTGGGGCGTGCGGTGTCTTTTGGGGATGGCCCCATGCCAGAAACTTGTTTTCCAGGCTCGGGGAAGATGTCTCCCAGAAAGACTGTCTCATCTGGAAACTAAGGCAAAGTTTGGTCCCTCCCCTTTGGGGAGAGCCCGGCAGTCGGTCTGCCCGCGAGAGAAACGTCCTTCTGCGGGAGCGAACGCATCTCGCCTGGCTCTGGAGGGCCAAGGGCAGCGGAAGGGTCCATCCTGCTCCTCTGGCCAACGGGACGGGAGTGGAGGGTGGCCAGGACACCACACACCAGGTATGTGGAGCGCCCGGCACTGCTGAAGTGGGGGAAAAGGGCCTCAGGAGAGCACGGGGAGGAGCGATAGTAGCGTGAGGCGGATTTTAAGGAGTTTAAGTAGTTTCTGCACAGACCCTTGCGCGGCATTCCAGAGCTCCCACTCACTGGCTTCAGCTTGCTCTTCCCGAAGCTCGTCCCAAATCCTTGAGCTCCTCTGCTTCCTCCCTTCCAACCCCTTATCTGGCCCCAAGTCCCCGCGTGTCCCTGCGAAGGGGTGGGATTTGCTCCGGGTAAGCTGCAAAGGGGGATATGGTGGGCACGCCTCTGCCCCGCTGTGTGTACGGCCAGGGTTCGGGGAAAGGGAGAATCGAGTTTCCCTGTGGGGAAAAGTAACTCACCTCCTGACACAGATGTGTCCAGCGTGAGGACAAGAAGCAGCAGTCCTGCGCTGCAGCAGTGGAAACTCAGACTAGATGGAAAGAGAAAAGACATTCCACAGCGAGAATGATTAAATTCTGCTTCAGGCCTCCAGAGTGGAGACGTGCAAAACCGAGGCGGCCCCATGTGTGCCCTGCTCTGAGCAAGGAGCTCGGACTAAGTGACCTCCAGCAGTCCTTCCAGACCTAAAATCTTCTGGGAGGCTGAGAGGGACATAGAGGAGGCAGCTTTGAGAGCTCTTGCCAGCACAGCGTTCATCTCCCCCAAACCCAGTATCTTCAAGGTGGACATGTGCACGGGACCCTGCACCCTGGCTGCTGTCAGAGCCGGTGGGGAGAAAGACTGCAATTTTAGGAGGTGATTCTCCTGTGTGTTTTAAGCCTGAAAAGCTTAGATATAGGTGACAAGGTGGTAGACTGCAACGTTAGTCAGACAAACCCACTGGAGAGCCTGACTGTACTTTACCCGGTGACACAACCATCTGAGCCTCTGCAGGAGCAGCAGGTGGTGGCTTTTCAGGGTAGGAACTCTGGGTGGCAATGCTGTCCGGACTTGCACTTGCCAACCCTGCTGACGTGATTTAGAGCAGCCGAGAAGCTGTTCTGACTTACTGCTGGGGACACACGGGATCCTGTAACAGGCAGCTCTAGGAGGAAACTGGAGGTGCCCAAATCTCCATCTTTGGCTGTCATTAGTGGTTGGCCTTCCCTTTTCCTCTGCCTGCTGGAAGTGAGACAGTTTATCTCTTCAAAATCATCCAATATTAGTGGGGAAGAGTCCTTTCTGCAGTGGAGTTATGCCTGCAGAGAAGTGAGAGGGAACATTCCTGCTGGGTGAGGTACACTTGGATTTAGCCCTTGGATCCAGAAGCTCCATGGTTTATGGGAAGACTGAACCCAAGTGCCTCCTTTTGCTGACTCCAAAGCTGCTGCCTTCTGCTTCCACACACAGCAGACAGGTTTTCCACCACCCAGGTCCTTTTTCAGGCCCAAATCAGCAAGCAAAAGGTGAGAAGAATTCCTTCAATGCCTAAAATGGGGCATTTAAGAGCAGGGATCAGAACTGGGGGGTAGGGACTAAGGCGAACTCATGCCCTGGTGATGAGAAAGGGCTCTTTGCTTCAATATCCAGTGCCAAATCAGGCAGGGGATGTACTTAAAACACAGCTCAAAAAGGGGACATCTACACCTCCATCTGCTGGGGAACATCTCACTGGGGACTACTACCGAGATGAGAACGTGGAAGTGCCCTGAGATGTGGCAGGGAGGCCCTGGCCTAACCCAGGATGCAGGAGCATCACCCAAAAGGCCAGGAATCGCCCAGCTTCACCTTTGCTCCTCTCAGTCTCCATGTGCTATCTTGAGAAGGAAGATGCACCATCTTTCCCCAGCCTCGCACGCTGTCTGCTCATGGTGATGTGCTGTATTACTAAGGCCAGCATCACCTCTGCACTGTGCCACACCAAGATGATGCACGGAAGCGGCCTTTAAAACGTGCAGCATGCTTGTTTACTGGAAAAAAAAAAAGTTGTTCAGAGCAGTGGAAAAATACCCATTTGTATTTCGGTGACAGCCTCAGCCATTTATGCCGTGCAACACAAAAGGCGTCAGTGTGAAGGACTCTTTCCTTCAGCTCCCCCACATTCCTCAGGCTCAGCTCCCCTGCTTTGGCAGCCTTCAAATAAAGGGCAAGCCAAGGTCAGGGGAAACAAAAAGAGGAAAAAAAACCCAACAACAAATTAAAAAACCACACAGACCTGAAACCATAGGCCCCGGTAAAACCTCCCTTACCGCTGCCCACCAAGTGAGAGCTCCTGTGTGGGAACTGCTCACTGTTTGCTCTGACGGCTCTTGCACTGCCCAGACCCCCCTGCAGCCCCTTCCTCCCTCGCTGGAGAAGCTGTCACCTCTCCAGCCCACAGCTGCTGGGATGGACACTTGTGGGAGTGACAGATGAGGTTTTATAAGGCATGGGGAGAGCTCACCCTGACATGGGCACCACCATCCTCTGTCCTCCTCCATCAGTATCTTCCCAGAAGCATCATGGAGATGCCGAGCTGCCTGAGGAACAGCAATTCCCCTTCAGGAGGTGCTGGGAAGAAGCAGTGATGCCCACAACGCCATCCTGCCACTCTCATGTGCATAAGCTCTCCTCCTGCAAGCCCCTGGAGCACTGGAGGGGAGAGTTTGCAGGACTTTGCCCAAAAAAGCACAATTGTGCCTCCTCATGCCAGCTCACACGGACCCATAGAAGCCAGTGCCGATTTATACCGACACAGGATCCAGCCTTGGAATTTAAAAAAAGCCTCCCTGTTTATCCAAGTCGGAGCTGCTTCCTGAGCCCTTTCAATTCCTGGCTGCGGTAACCACCCAGAGGCAGCCACAGCATGTCAGCTCCGGCAAACAAACTGAAACCCACAAACTTAAGGCAAAAACACCATTAAACCCGGGGAAGCCACCATCTGCCGGATTGCATTCAGGAGCAAGGACGCGGGGGTGCTGCTCTCAGATGTAACTTCCATTTTCGGATCAAGACGATGCTGTTTATCCCACCTGAAGTGGACCCAGGTCTCCTCTGAGGGGTGTGTGGATTCCAGCTACTACAGACTCAGGAGCAGGACACGCATCGCAGGTCTCGGCTACTGTAAAACCAGAAGGGCCATGGAATGCCAGACTTAAGACACACAAAGACATCTGAAGACACAGCCTGATGCATTTCTTAAAAGCACATATGGATTTGATTTCCAGTACTGCAGGGGTGATGGATGCTGTTATCCCACAGGATCCGTAGGGAAATCTATTCCCACCGCTTAATCTAACAGCCTACAGGGGTTTGGGTTGTTTATTTTCTGCTACAGATGCTGGAGTTGCACAGATTAATGATGAAAACTCGGTTTATGACAAAAAAAGCAGGCTGATGATGTAAACTACAGAGACTAACAGGTGCTAGAGGTCCAAGATTTCAGCTGTTTTTTCGAGGGCTGGACAACTGGGCACAGCAGCAGTTTAGCACCTTAGTAAAATACCCTGCACAGGGCATGTCACTGTGCTGTCACTTAAATTCCCTCAAACTAGTAAAGCTGAGCAAACGCAGCATTTTTACCTGCGCCTGAATTAGGCACCTTCTGAATGTCCCAAAGAATGATGATGTTTTTCCAGATAAAAGCTGGAAAGGTGTTTTAAGAAAAGTCACGCCTGAAGCGTGTGTATTTTCAATTTGTATTTCTTACTATAAACAAGGTGCACGCCCCGAGAAAAAGATTGTAAAGGAGTTACAGGTGATGTTTTACCAAAATAAATTCAAACATAAAGAGGAGTAATTCACAGGATAAGCAAAGGAGCTTCCTCACCTCTTTTGTGTACGTAACATCCGCTATTGCTGCAAAAATTAACGTTCTGCTTCATACATTTGGCTTATGAGACTGGTAGGAATTTTAGCACTTAGTCTGCATTATAAAAAACAGTCATAACATTTGATGACAGCTTCTGGTCCTGATCTGATAACCCCAAAACACTTCTCACCTAAACCCCTTTCCCATTCAGAAGAGCCACACTAAAGCACCCAGACGCAGAGTGGTGGCTGCAGCTGAACCCCAGCTCTTCAGACTTGGGATGGGCAGTCCCAGCTCCGCTCCTGCACCTACTGCCAAAGCCTTTTGTAGCCCTGGGTAAGGGAAGGAAAGCATTTCTAGCAAAATAAACATTCATAACTCGCCAATAGCCTTGTAGCTATTAAAAAAAAAAAGTTACATAAAAAAATTCCACAAGATGACAACCAGACCTTAATGGAAAACTTAAAAATCAGGAAAGTCCCAGAGAAAATGCATCATAAAACAGCTCACACATATCTTAGGCAACTGAAAACAACTGTTTTATTTTTGCTTTTCCGCTCTTTATCTCAAAGAGGAATAAAGTTCCCATCAGCCCCAGAAGGCCCGAGGCTCCCCACAGGTACCGATTTTTGTTTGGTTTATGTGCTAAACGCAAAAGGTCCCCCCAGATCTGCAGTTGTGGTTAGGACAGCTTTCACTCCAACGCCTCCTCAGTTGGATCCTGCTCTGTAAATGATGCCTAATGGTCACCTGGAACCCCATACAGCAAAGATACCGAACTCGAGAGTCCAAACTCCGCTTTATGATGTCACAGTGAAATAGAATTGGCTTTTTCTTTTTCTCTCTCCTTTTTTTCAAGATTTTGGTTTTGGCCCAAACTTTTACAGTTCCAGAAGGGCAGTACTTGACCTCCTTCTTTACTCCTGACCTAAACAAACCCCGCATTTCCCCCATATACATGTTCCTCAGCATCAGGAGAAAACCCTTCCAGAAGCGGCTCCTCCAGCTACTTCACCTGAAGGAGGAAACCAGCAGAGAAACCTCTTAGAAAAGCAGCAGCAAAAGCAGCCGCACCCAGTCCTAAACCAGCCACCTGGCCAGCCTTAAGACCCCTTCCAGCAGCTCTTATTAGCGGCCGAGCACTTGAACCCAGCCGCATCTTCTCCTGCGATCAGGCAGAGACGTTTCGAGGCACTGTCGCTTTTCGGGATGCAGGGACGAGGGAGCCGGGTTTACGGGATGCTCTCTCGCGGTGACGGATGCGGAGAGGACATTTCTCCGCGCAGATGAGCGGAGGGTTGCGGGGAGCAGAGAATACGTTACTAGCAGCGAGCAGGCTTCCTCCTCAGGCGTGTCTGGTGGGGCTCAGGCACCTGGGGGGTGAAGTTCAGACACTGGGGGTGGCAGCGCCGTGCTTCCACGGGTGCGTGCTTGTCCCCGGGGCCGAGCAGGGCCACGGCCGGCGTCGTCCCCCCCCCTCAGGCGGCCAGGTCAAAGTCGTCGCGCTCCTGGTTGTAGTCGAGCACCTTCTGCCGCAGGCGGGACGCGTCCACCCAGGTGATGAAGTCCTCCACGGCGCGGGGGACGAGGAGCGCGGGGTCGGTCACCACCTCGGGCCCCACCCGGACGTGGCCCTGCTCCACGAAGGTGACGGCGTGGCGCAGGTTCTGCGCCATGCGCAGCTTCACCAGCAGGCAGGGCAGGCGGCGGCGGCAGAAGGCGGCGGCCGAGAGCCTCTCGCAGACGGCCAGCGAGCGCCGGCTGCTCACCAGCCCCAGGCCGTACAGCTTCTCCAGCAGCG
>VZZY01019461.1:17159-39578 GCA_013400335.1 Eurystomus gularis
TGGCTCGGAGGTGTCACCCCAGGTACCGGCCAGGCCAGAGCTCCCCAGAGACCCCTCCTGCAGGGGCAGCCCACCCTTCCCTCTCCAGGCCGCGTCATTCCCCTTGGAAAAATGGCCACGGTGCCTTGGCGTCCTCCTCCCCAAGAGGCCTAGGCCGGAGCCGCGACGACGGCCCTCCATGACGGGAGGAGCAGCCCTGGGTGGTCACACGGGCCGTGGCAGCCTCTCGATTTGCCTTGTGTTTTTGCTCAGGGTTGTCGGTGAAGGCACCAATGGACACGGGGAGCAGCAGCACGGAGAAGTTTTACAGGATCCCCGCAGGAAAGGGGCCGCACTTGGTCGGATGTACAGACCTGATGACGGAAAATGCAGCTGAGGTAAAGCTCTCTCGCTTCTTCTTTGGATTTAAGCCGCAGTGTTCGGGAAAGAACTTCCTGTGGTTTTAAGAGATGGAAGTAAACAGAAGGGCTTGTCTCTGTACAGGGATGCTCCGTGGCTGACACAGCTGAGCTTTACCCAGCCCGTCCCAGCGTAGGATGTGTACTGGGCAGTTACCAGACGGGTGTAACCTGTAAGCCTTCCCCGTAGCTACTTCGTCCCCCCTCCTAATATCCTTGCCTTCCCGACTCGTCCGTGAAAGATACTGCAGAAAAACTCTGTCCTCCTGGGACCCACGAGGTTCTTCCCAGCAATCCCACCGCTCCCTTCTGCATTGGGCACCTGGGCAGGATCCACACCCAGTTCTAGTCACAAAGATCCCAACGGGATTTGGCAGGGTTGGGTGATGAGGGTACGTAGTGTTTCCGCTGCCGAGTAAAGCATGTCTTCTCAAAATTCTATCTATCTGAAAAAAGAGCGTAATTTCAATTCTGCAAGTGGCTACTACAGAGAGACACCACAATAAGGTGATGGGGACAGTAAATAGCCAGCTAATGAGCTCGCTTATGGGTTCTCCCTTTCAAATCCTTCTGCTTTTTCATTTTCCTATGAGAATATCCCTAAATTTATACTGTGGTTTTCCTCCTCAGACCAACCAGGTGTAGTGGAACTTAGGATCAGTTTGCAGTGGTTATTTGTATGTTTTCCTTTACTGAACTTACTCTGAATTAGCACAAAGAAGTGATTAGTTTCTCTTTGCAACTGCGTGTGTTTTTCTTTGATAAGCAGTCTGTATAATTACAGTTCTCTCACACACAGGTAATGAACTTTTTTCGCTTTCTAGTAAGCCGTTAGTCACCTGGGGAAGTTTGCTGAGACTGTTCTGGGATCACATTAATGTCACTACTAGTATGGGTGAAGGTTTGATGATTTCTTCCTTACTGGCCTTTGTGTCAAACTTTTATTTACATTTGATGAGTAAATAGAAACAAGCTTAATTAAACAAGCTTTTGGTACACATGTATGAAACCGATAAATCAGTGTTCAAGAAACCAGACTTTATTCCAAAGCTCATGTTCTTTTTAGGCCTAGACTGAACTTGTTAAAACAAAAGTACAACTGGAACAAGACGGTGAATTTGAATAGTGTGTCGCAAATTCCCTTGCAAACCAGGAAGTAAGAATGCAGATTACACAGAGATCATCTGTCAGTAGATCTGCTTTAAGGTGTGCCGTTGGTACCTTGCTGCTCTCTGCACAGGAAAAGTACTGGCAAGACGGTAGGGAGGGTGTATGTGAATGTAGAAAGCTTGGGTGGTTTCCTGGAAGATCTGGAGTGCAGACAGTAAAAGAAGATTCAAACTGGTTGTAAGAAATGGAGGCAGATGAAACACCGGTTGACAAAACTGTGTTTAGAAATATGGACCGCTACAGACTTGATGAGTTTTGATGTCTCTGACAGCCAAGATGTCTCTAACAGCTTGATGAGGAGGAACAATATATTGCACTCCTTTGCTGTACAGCAGCCCAAGAGCTTGACTGCTCAGTGTAGCCAGGAACACTACAACCATGTTGAGACCATGCCCATGACTCTACCCACATGTCCTCTGCTGGACCACACTTCCAGAAACTAGTCTTAGGGTAAAAATTGTCTTGCTAACCTTGTGGAAAAATATACTTCCAGGAGGGTCCTTTTTTCCCCCGCTGGTTTAGCAAGCTGAATTGGGTCACGCTGCGTCCATGAGACTCGCTGGTGCAAGGAAAGCAGAGACAGCTGCCAGCTGGGAGGGTGAAGGGGACACAGTCACCCCTGTTAAACTGATCGAACTGCATCATTGTACCATTCCCCGAAGGGAGGCATAGTGAGGAGGACAGAAGAAAAGCTCCAGCAAGATGCACAAGTGGAGAAAATTGGTGGTGAGGGTTTGTAATGACTAACTTCATTAGATGGAGCATTTTGAAGTAGCCATGGGCTAACCTAGAGAAGGTGATGTGTATCTCTACCTGGATGCCAACAGTCATGCTACTTTAAATTCATTGCAGGGACAAAAAGATAGTGACCTAGGCTTGGAATCAAAGCCTGTATAGGACAATAATTTTTTCATGAGATGCTCTTAGTTCTTTTGAGCTGTTGTTCTTGCATCTGAAACCCTTGACATAAATGTTTTTATCTTCCTTTTTTTTCTGCCATATACAAACAGCAATCTTCCTTTTTTTTTTTTTTCCCCCTTTCCTCCTAATAAGATCAGACCTTTTTGCGCCTGTATTACCCATCATGTGATGCCACAGATACTGAGGAGGCACCATGGATTCCAAATAAAGAGTACTACCAGGGACTTTCTGACTTCCTTAATATGTACCGAGTTGTAGGACAAAGGCTTTTCCAGTACTATGTTGGTAAGACTGGTTTTGATTTTATTTCTTGATTCGTGCAAGGGCAAGAGCTCTCTACGCAGGCTGTTGCCTCAGTGCTCCGTGAGCAGCATGTTATTGCTGCGGGACTAAAAACCACTTTTACCCAAAGAAGCTGGGTAAGCTGCACCTATGTGTCGGGATTTAAATCCCCCAGGGAAATGTGCAAATATACCAAGGTCTGAATACCAACGAGACTTGGATGCCAACTATGCTTAAAAATCTGTTCTCCTAGGGTTTCAGAGCTATGTAGGCCTTGTGCCAGGCTGTGGATGGGAGGAGGAGAATCTTCTGCCAAGTAGAATGTGTTTTCAGAATCAAATTTCTATTTTTCTCCTGTATTTTAAGGATGAGATTTGATACATTCTCTTCAGATGACTACTCTGAAATCAGCAGTCACCAGCTTCTTCTTGGATCTCTCCCACAGGAACAAAAGCTTTCTCTCCTTTCAGTACTAATAACATACGCTTCGATTTTTGTCTAGGTTCAGTGACCTGTCCTGCAAAGTCAAATGCTGCTTTTAAGCTGGGAGAAAAATACCCACTCCTCATTTTTTCCCATGGACTTGGAGCTTTTCGGTAATTCTGCAGTTTGTTGACAAACTATTTTTGTTGTCTGTGGAGACAGCAGTCTCCGAGAGTGGTTGTGAACAGATTTTCCGTAGGGGGGTGAGATCCTCGTGGCATTGAAATAGATTTGAAGAACGGGCTGCTGTGTATCGGTGTGCCCCCGCTGAAATCACAGCAGTAAATAAAAGCAGGGTTGATGTATTTATTTGTGGCTTCCCTTTGTATTTTAGGGGTGGGGGTATTTTACCGATCCATCAGCATGTTGTGAAGATTAGCTAGTTGATTTTTGGACAGCTCTTTAAAGATGCAAAGATGCAGGACGATCTGTTTTGCTACTTTTGAGAAATCCTGAGCGTTTTTCCTCCTGAATAGATAGTAAAACAGTAACGAGGTTTTGTGGACAGGCTTTGGCGTACAAAATCCTGCTCTAGTGACTAGCCAATTCAAACAGAACACTGAATGGGGGCTAGCGCATATGTAGCGTGGTCAACGTTTAAAGAGCAGTATAATTGTAATAATTCTGTATGCACGTGTCTCACCAGAGTGTGGTTTTGATTGCAGGACGATCTATTCTGCTATTTGCATAGAGATGGCTTCCCAGGGCTTTATAGTGGCTGCTGTGGAGCACAGGTGTGTATACTGCACGGTTTTGAGTTCCGATGGAAAGAAACCTTCTCACATTGAAGAGAATGTTATTCTAAAGAAGAACTTGGGATTTTTAAAAAAAAACTAACGTATCTTCTTCAGCCCTGCCCACACTCCCCATTTCTCTAGCTCTAGGGAATTAGCTTAGATAAGCCCTCAAATGAAAAGTGCCAGGGTAGACATAATTCATCATTCTTCAGGCGTGCTGTTTTTCTCTGTTATTGTTAGAATCCGGAGAATATAAAGGAGGTGGGAGAATAGAAAGTTTTGGTGGGGTTATTGCATTATTTAGAAGGTACGCCTGTGCTCAGTTGTGACTGCAGCAGCACTGGTTGAGATCAGTGAAACCTAAAACTTCTGCTGACGTCATCCCAAACCAAACAGAATTAATGTGTATAAATACGAGGGCTGGGTGTCAAGAAGAAAGGGGCAACCTCTTCTCACTTGTGCCCTGCAGTAGGACAAGGGGCAGTGGATGCAAGCTAGAGCACAGGAAGTTCCACCTCAACATCAGGAGAAACTTCTTGACTGTGAGGGTTACAGAGCACTGGAACGGGCTCCCCAGAGAGGCTGTGGAGTCTCCTTCTCTGGAGACTTTCAGGACCCGTCTGGATGCGTTCCTGTGTAACCTGGCCTAGATTCTATGGTCCTGCTTGGCAGGAGGGTTGGATGTGATGATCTCCAGAGGTCCCTTCCAACCCCTAACATTCTATGATTCTATGAATACATCCCCAGAAATCACCTTTTGTTGATTGTACAGAGATGAATCTGCTTCAGCAACATACTACTGTAAAAAAAAGTCGGTTTCTGAGCCACAGGAAGAGTCTACATCAAACATGGAGAAGGAGTGGATCTACTACAGGAAACTAAAAACTGGGGAGGAAGAGCGGTGTTTGCGCCACAAGCAGGTACTCGTCCTAGGCCTGTGCTCCAGGGAGTGAGGCAGGAGTGGGGTGTTTAGGACTAACTAGGCGGCTCTTTCCCTTTGGCTATGTCTGCAGTCTTCTGCCATGACTCAGGGGATGTATAAAAATGCATCAAGTCCTGTGTTCCTGAAGGTAGGAAAGACAACAACAGCTTTATTCGGAGCCTAAACTCCTCCCTCAACAAAGCTTTCTCATGAAGTTGCGCTGTCGAGCTTAGTCGGCTGTTTCTCCTCTGTTTCTCCTCAACTTTGTTTCTTCTCTGTCTTCACACTTTTGCTGCCCAGCACCTCTTCACGTGACATAGTGTTGAATGCAAACGTTCCTGTGGCTGTACACTTACTTCAGCTTTCGTTTACTCTTGGTTAGCAAGATGAATCACAGCTGCTTTAAGGGGGAGGTTTGTTTCACCATCATCCTTTCTCAGTTTCTAGCAATGTAAACAATGCAGACTTCCTGCTGATGAGCAGCACCCATGCTAGATGTGCTACAGCCACACTGATGAGCTCCTCCAAGCACAGACATGACCTTTACAATACAGGAGCGTTTTCTCCTGCTCATGCAACCTCAGCCAGGGAGGCGTCTCTCTTTGTCTCTGTGGGCCATACAGTGCAAGTGTGATGTCCTGTGTGCAAGCGACATCCTGAGGAGTCTAAAGACATAATGTCTGAGCTTACAAATAGCCTCCAGAAGCCATTGCCTGCAAATTTCACTAGTAGAGAAGTCAGGAAGTCAAGATTCATTTGAAATTCAGTGATGTACAGACATCTTGCTGGCTTCCTAAACACTGCAGTTCCAAGGACCCCACTGGTTTTTGGTTCTTTTAGAAGCTTTTTTTTACTGACATATAAAAGTCAAAACCACTTTGTATACCGAGCAATGAAAACCTTTATTTGCAGCAGCTTTACTACAGTTTCCAAGAATGCGTATATATAAAACAAGATGAACTTGGCTGTTTCTTATCCAGTGTAAAGACTATTTCAAAGCTATTGTGCAGATGGGGCAAGTGATCTAATGACATTTGTTGATCAAAGCGAGCACGAGGAGGAGCAACGAGTCAGCCTTCCTTGTAGCTGTGCAACTGAAGCCTTTGCACACCCCAACACTTCTCTGAGTAGCGAGAGGATGAGGCAATCAAAGGTCTTTGACGCATGCTATGGGGCATGCAGAGGATCTACCCAAGAGCTTCACCTCTTTGGACCTCCAACAGTCAGTTTTGTTGTTGGCCAGACCTTGTCAGAGTTGTTTTACAGTTCCATTCTGGTCATCACAGTATCATACACTTAAGGGGAAAAAAATAAATTAGACTGTCTTGTGTCTGAAGGGACATCAAGCCTGGCAGTTGTCTGGCAAGTCCTTCCACTGCTCTGCCCAAACTTCTCTTTCTCCCCAGGTGCAGCAAAGAGTGCAGGAGTGTATCAAAGCTCTCAATCTCATTCTTAAAATCAATTCAGGAGAGGAAGTAATGAATGTACTGAATTCAGATTTTGACTGGAGAAGCCTAAAGGTGAGTGAAAGATGGTGACTGTTTTGTTAAAGGCCTAATAATGCTTCTGGTTCCCCTCTTCCATTTCTGATCTGGTTCCTGTAAACTATTCTGAAGATCACACCATAGATCTAGGAACATATCCCCAGGTCATCCCAAGCTGGATAAGATAGCAATGAAGCTGAAATTATGCTCTTCCACTTCAATAGGATCTATTGCCTAAAAAATTACTCCCTTTAAAAAGGAAAAAAAAAAAAAGTTGGGGAAAGAAAGTCTCTTACAGCACCTGGATTTTTTTTGACAGGATTCTGTTGATACTAGCAGAATAGCTGTGATGGGACACTCTTTTGGTGGTGCTACAGTTATTGAGAGTCTCAGCAGAGAAATAAGATTCAGGTAAGTATGCAAAACAAGGCAAGAGACATTTGGCGCTTGGCAGGTCTGGAGCAGGGACCTTACCTGAGATCCCCCAACTACTCATTAGCTCTTCAAGAAAAGTTTGGCTTGGCATGGTTTGTTTTCTCAAGTCATACTTCTTTCAGTTGTGGCGATGTGGTGGAACATAATAGCTATTTCATATTACATCATGATACTGTGGGACCCTGCAGAAGCTCCTGGGCCCAGCTGCACCTGGCAGTGGAGACCAGCAAATGCAATAATGGATTAATTCTCTTTCCCCAGAGTAGAAATCATAGTGAAACAAAGTGATTCATTAACCTGTTTACCTGTTGAGTACTTTTGAGAGTTTCTCCTTCCCGTTTCTCCTGTAAATCAAAGCATGCTGAGAACTTCCATACAAAGCTTTCTGCTGCTGTGACGATATCCAGTTGTTTCTGACAGGTGTGGCATTGCCCTTGATGCGTGGATGCTTCCAGTTGGTGATGACATTTACCAAAACAGAGTCGAGCAACCACTGCTTTTTATCAACTCTGAAAAATTCCAGTGGGCTGAAAATATCTTAAAGATGAAGAAGCTCAGCTCCAATGACACAAACAAGAAAATGATCACTATCAAGTAAGTGTCCAAGATGCATCGTTTCTGTGGTTGATGATTAATTTATTCTTGGAGCTGTTCAGTTAAACTTCCTCCATTAGGACAGAATTTGCTGCTAATCTTTTGCACTCGTGAGATTAACCTGTTTTATCTTCTGCTAGAGACAGCATAAGATGTGACTGTCTTTGAAGAAGTCTGTGCTACCCATGGCATCTTTTAATCAGATGACTGCGTTCTTGCGAGCCTGTTGATCATGGTTCTGTTTGCAGGGGATCAGTACATCAGAGCTTTCCTGACTTTACCTTTGTGACTGGAGAAATCATCGGAAGATTTTTCAAATTAAAAGGAGAAATAGATCCAAATGAAGCTATTGATATCAGCAATCACGCTTCACTAGCCTTCCTGCAGAAACATTTGAGTAAGTATCTGTTTACATAGAATGGTTTGGGTTGGAAAGGACCTTAAACACCATCTAGTTCCAACCCCCCTGCCACAGGTAGGGGCACCTCCCACTAGATCAGGTTGCTCAAAGCTCCATCCAACCTGGTCTTGTACATATCCAGCGTTGTGGCATCCACAGCCTCCCTGGGCAACCTGTTCCAGTGACTCACCACCCTCAGAGTGAAAAACTTCTTCCTAATTTCTAATCTAAATCGCCCCTCCTCCAGTTTAAAGCTATTACTCCTCGTCCTGTCACTACAAGCCCTCATGACAAGTCCCTCCCCAGCTTTCTTGTAGGCCCCCTTCAGATACTGCAAGGCTGCAATGAGGTCTCCCTTGAGCCTTCTCTTCTCCAGGCTGAACAAACCTTACTCAGCTTGTCCTCATAGGAGAGTTGTTCCAGCCCTCTGATCATCAAAGCAGGAAGTTAATTTAATACTTAATTCCTATGAATTTTTATATAACCATTCTGTTTAGAACAAGATCAAAAGTACATGTGTCAGAAAAGTTGAAGTAGAAAAAAACAACAGACTCTTTCTCTAGAGGTTTGTTTTTGTAATGTAAGCAAGTCAGAGGAAGAACACTGCAGTTGTATTCTAACACCTAAAAACCTGGCATGTCATTTTTCCCTCCTTAAAACATCATGCCTCCCCTACTTAGCCAAGTTGCCTCATCTGTCCTATAGTTTAATTCTTCAGTGTAGCTTTACAAAAAGCTGTCTTAATTCATTACCACTTGGGTTTTCTTTCCCCCATTTTATAGGTCTTAAGAAAGATTTTGATAAGTGGGATTCTCTTGTGGATGGCATAGGACCCAACGTTATTCCTGGTACCAATATTGATTTACCTCCAGCTGAACCCGAATAAGAAGTACAAAGAATTACTGAAAATGCAACGGACATCAGGACACTAAAGTTGGTCAGACATGTGATAGCGTTGGCCACCTACACAGCTTCTGGGGTGTGGAACAACAACAACAAAAAAATGAGTTAGGTTACATGATCATGAAAACGTAGAGAGGTTTTAGTTCAAATGAGTTAGCAGGATTCTCTGAAATACTGCAACAGGGTAACTTCTGCTTTATAGGCACTTGATAGTAATTTAAACACTCTTTCTGGTTTTGAGTTAGAATCAAGTTTGCAGAGAGAGAGATTAAGCTCCAAGAAATTCAACTAAAGTTCTCCTTACCAAGCTTTAAGTCAGGCAAGCCTTTTTTGCCCTTTAAGACAAAAGTCTAATTTGTTATTAAACTTAGTATTTCAGCTGTGCTCTGACAACAGTTGAGAGTTGGAGCAGGTTTTTGCTCCTTCTAGTCAGAGGTGCTAGTGGAAGGTGGTCTTCAAAACTGTCTTATTTTAGTAAGAGTCACAGTGAAAGCTACAGGGAATAGTTTAAGGTAACATCAGAGAAAGGTGTTTGTTCTGACACGGGACTTAATCCACTTACATTTAAGATCTGTGTTTATGCCGTACTTGGAGGATGCTTCCATTCCAAAAGCTGCTGAAATGGTCACTCTTGTCGTAGCAACTGTAATTGCCCTTAGGCAAAGCTCCAAGCAGTGCCTGTCTTGTTAAGCTCTGTATTACCACTGTCACTCAGTCATACTGGTGTAGGTGAAGTTACAGAAGTGATGGTCACTTCTACCACGCATCACTTGATCATCTTGATGTCTCTCATGGTTTTAATACGCTTCAGACACTGGTCTTTGTCCAGGTGCTGGCACTGCTGTCTATACTTGTCAGCAGAAGCAGTTGACTATGTGGTTGGCTGAAGGCGGCTCTGTTTTTTTAGAACAAAAAATCTTTGAAGGTGCCACATGGAAAGGTGACTTCTAAATGAATAAGCCTGTGCCTAACTGTAGCCTATTTGTTTCAAAATCAGGTTACAAACAAAACGACTGAAGCAAGCAGAACAAGCAAAGCAGTTAACAGTGTAATTAAATATTTATATAAACTGTCATCTTAACATGAGACTGCAACAATATCTAAGACTTGTTTTTCAGAATTTAATTAAATTCTCTCCAGCCTACCATCTTGTATTGTCTCTGTTAAGGCAATCAACATGCAAATGTTTCTCCTAGTAAGCACTAACACTTGAGATGTGCTGTGACACACAGCCAGACTATTACTTTGTTACAGAATCATAGAATGGTTGGGGTTGGAAGGGACCTTAAAGATGTCTAGTTCCAACCCTTCTGCCATGGGCAGGGACACCTCCCACTAGACCAGGTTGCCCAAGGCACCATCCAACCTGGCCTTGAACACCTCCAGTGATGGAGCATCCACAACCACCCTGGGCAACCTGTGTTCCAGTGTCTCACCACCCTCACAGTGAAGAGCTTCTTCCTTACATCTGATCTAAATCTCCCCTTCTCCAGTTTGAATCCACTACCCCTTGTCCTGTCACTACAAGCCCGTGTAAAGAGTCCCTTCCCAGCTTTAAGTCCCCCTCAGATACTGGAAGGCTGTGATAAGGTCTCCCCAGAGCTTTTTCTTCTCTGGGCTGAACAACCCCAACTCTCTCAGCCTGTTTTTGTAGGAGATGTGTTCCAGCCCTCTGATCATCTTTGTGGCCCTCCTCTATACCTGCTCTAACAGGTCCATGTCCTTCTTGTGTTGGGGGGCTCCAGAGCTGGATGCTGTACTCCATCCAGGTGGGGTCTAATGAGAGCAGAGTAGAGGGGCAGAATCACCTCTTGACCTGCTTGCCACACTTTTGGTGCAGCCCAGTATGAAAGAGATCTTAGGTTCCTAAAACATTATGGCAGCAAGAAAAATCCATAGCCTCTGAAGAGGAGGAAGAACCTACATAATACAGGAGCATGGAACAGCACTGAAAAACAGAAACTCCTTCTCACCACGAGGAGAATGAAAGGTGATATAAGCTACAGGTGTTCTAAGGAGAAGTCTTGACCACACTGTACACATGCAGCAGCAAAACCATTCTAGCAGGTCTGTTTCATATTTACAGGAATAGCTTCATCTTGCATTAGTGCAATTAATGCCATGTCATAAATACAAGTTGTATTTTGTACATGACTGTGGGACATTTCAAAGCAGTCACCATAGCTCCCAGTGCTCTCCATAGCTCCCAGTGCTCTCCAGAGCTGTTTAGGGTCAGAACCAGTAACTGCAGGATGTACATAGCTACACCTAACTGCAGTAGTAGAGTTGGAGAAAGATACTTGGTACGCACGCTGCATTTGAGCTAACGTGCAGGGAAAGAGCACAAGTCATTAAAGAACACTGATCAGTATATGCCAGCCAAAGCTTTATTCCAGCTTCTTCCATTGCTTTAGAACAGCACCAAGTGCAAGACTTCAAACAACCGTGGTCTCCTACAGAGAAAAAGAACTCCCCCCACAAAGAAAAAGATACCTTCTACTTTCTTAGAGGAAAAAAACCCCACACTTAACAGTGCGACTTTTCAAAAAGCAATCATGAGACAGCAGCACCGTACAACACAGCAGCCTATGCAGCAACTCACAAGAAACCTTTGTTCCAGAACCACCTACCTACAGCTAGATACAAGCCAGTGCACAAACATGTTCAGTAAGGAATCCCGGTCAAGAGGCAAATTCTTATTCAAGTAGAGAAAGTACCACTGTCTGAAGCCAAGCTGACAATAGCAGTCTGCCAACAAGCATCGTTCCTTGACGGGAACTATGGTGGTGACAGGCATTTGCTCAGGTCAGTAGAAGCAGCAGTCAATGCTTTGCTCGTATTCTTGTTCCCATGAAAACACATTCCATGGGAAGGTTTGTACGCAGGTACTCGCTTAGCTTCATGGGGTGAACGTGTCACTTGGTTTCAGAAATGCTGGAGGACATGAGGATCTTCAGCTAAATCTGAACTGCAGCCAGTTTGCTTTTCTACAGGGAGTAAAAACATAAAATCCCATTAACATGTTTCTGTAAACATGTAAAAGCATTACTATCTGAAGTCATAGCTCTGCAAGGCTTCAGACTAAATGTCATCAACATATTGGACCACATTAAAAGATTACACTTCTGCAAAAGTTACCGTGTCAGGATAAAATGGTTGAAACAACAGGAACTGCCCATGAAGATGAAGAAAATGGTGCTCCCAGATTCAGTTATAAGTTCAAGCCGCTCCATCCCGCAGTGGGCTTAGCAGAAGCCACTGCAGGAGTTTTTGCCTTCTGTGGATTGAGTACCTTCTACTCAAACCACCTTTCCAGGCCGTGGCCCACGTGTGCAGCAAGATCCGAGTTCTGTGCCACGTGGCTGCATGATCACATTTTCTGCGCTGTTACTGAGAGGGCACGTACGTTAACACCATGCAAAGAGTTCAAGAACAGACTATGGGCAAATCTGGACAATAATAATTGGGAACCAAAGAGGGAGGGAGGAAAAAACTGAAATGAAGTGGTAAAAAAAAATGTGAAGCATCATCAAAACCAGAAACAGCAAGATCAAGAATGATCTTGCATTTGAGTGATGCAATTGAGAATCTGTAGATTCACCAGTTCAACATTTAAATCAAGTTCTTTAACTACTTTTTTCCCCTAACAGGTAACTAGATCTCGGTTACAGACTTCACTATTTGTAAGCTGTAAGCCAGTCAGCTTTCAATAGTTGTACTGAAATACAGTTACTGATTCAATCACTGCAAACAAATCACAGGATGGTAGAGGTTGCAAGGGACCTCTTGAGATCATCTAAGTCCAACCTCCCTGCCAAAGCAGGGTCACGTACAGCAGGATGCCCAGGATCACATCCAGAGGAGACTCCACAACCTCTCTGGGCAGCCTGTTCCAGGCTCCATCACCCTCACAGGAAAGAAGCTTTTCCTTATGTTTACGTGAAACTTCCTGTCTTCCAGTTTGTGCCCATTGCCCCTTTTCCTATCACTGGGCACGACTGAAAAGGATTTGGCCCCATCCTCTTGACACCCAGCCTTTAGATATTTATAAGCATTGATAAGATCCTCTGTCTTCTGCAGCTTCTCCATCAATAGTAAATTGATTTCTAACCAAGAGAGAGCAGCAGCTTTCATGGCATATATTCGCTGTTAAACTGACAGTTCATCAGCTAATGCTACTAAGAAAATTACAACAGTATTAAATACATTAGCTCCAGAAAAGTGTTTCAACAAAGCATTTTCTAGAAAATTAGAATCCAGCCAAACACTGAGTACACAACCTCTTGAGGAGGTTTAAGGCAGTCTTACCTTCAAGTAAGGACTCGTCTGATAAGGACTGCAAGTTTCCTGTTGCAGGAGCTGTTGCCTAAACAGAAGGGGATTCTGTTAGGAAGCTGCCGCTATTGCCAAGAGTTTTCCATTAAGTTGTTTCCTTTAATACTAGACTAACTTTTCACATCAGCACTGCTGGACTCTTATTTACCACTGTTTGCCCCCCTTGCAGCTCCCTACAAAAGTCTTCTGTGCACTTTTTGCTTTGATGCAAGTACTGCATGTGAAGAATGAATTGGAGATTCACTCTGTTACCATCAGCAGCACGGCTGACAACCTGGGTTTTGGGTTCAAGACATGAGCTTTTCATTCATTGGTACTTCATGAAGAACACTGGGGAAAACCTTACTACCGTTACCCAATTACTTCATAACACAAGTGTTTTTAATGATTTATCAGTTACATGCTCTACTTGCACTCATCTCGTCAGCGTTGTTCTACAGTTCTTGATTGATAGTGGTGTTCCAGCAACACTTCTTCCTTCAAGCCGTTTTCATTAATCTATTGCTAGACTGAATTCACAGTCCTCAGGCCAAATGGCTGACAGTTTATATAAATCTATATAAATAATTTATACAAATTGTATCAGTTATACAATAGATTTATACAAATGTCTATAGTCTCCACAGAGATCTATTAGAGAAGGAAGGACAATACGTCTTCAAGAGAAATACTGTGCTTCTAGCAGTTGGCATGAGAGCACAGGTTTAGTTTAATGCTACTCTGCCTCTGTTCTCACGGTGGCACGGGAAGAATCACCACTTAGAGCAGCCTTTCTAAAAATCAGTACTGTCCTGCCCCATCCACTACTGCACTGCCATACCTCAGAGGATCTGCCAGCCCAGTCAGGAATACCATTCCAGACATTCTCAGGATCCACAATCTCCTCACTGCCACTGGAGAGATTCAAGACCTGTACAGACAGAGCCAAGTTGTTCCTAGCACAGCAGTGGGTCCCAAGAATACCCTCAGCAAATAAGACATAGTAGCAGAAAAATGCAATTGAGGACTCCCTGCCTTTGAGAAGGTTTCCAGTCTGGATCTTGCAAGGAAGAGCAAGTTAGCCTCTAATAAAGCTGAATACTGCTACTGGATCTGCTCAAGGCTCTCCTGGGCTTCTAACCCAAGTACAGTGAGAGAGGAAGGCTGGAAAACACCTGCTAGATCAGAACCAGTAGGAAACTGTTGAATAGGGATATCAGTACATACCTAACACTTGTCTGAATACAGCTGAGATTAGCTGTAGATACCCAAGGAATCTAGAGAAAGAGCTGGCTGCTGTGATCTCAGGCATTCAATCTTCCAGAAAGTTACTTTTACGAAATGATCTTTTGGATTTGCAACCTTAAATTACGACTTAAAAGCCCTTATATATAAGTATGTCTTTGCATGCGTGTACATGCACACAGACTCCCCCTGAACTTGAGGAAGACTTCTCATTTATCCCATGTTAAACAGTAGAACAAGGCAGCCCATTAGATTATAAACTACTGTTGAAGTTAACTCCCACCACCCAGTAACTCAGTACACATTTCACTGAAGCAGGAATAGTTGTGTGTTCATTATTGATTATGGTATAATTTAAAGTTTCTTCAAGTTCCTACTGTTCTAGCACTAATTCCTCAAAACATCAGTAAAATAATACCAAGTTTAATGAGCAGTTAATGGTAACACAGCTCCAGAGCAGAACATTAACTTATAGGCCAGACCAGAACCACACAGCTTGAGTATGTCTCTCAAACTGAAGCCAGATCTTTCAGCCTTCCCAGTCAGTGTAGGGGAATGACATGTGAAGGGAACATCAAGTGTTGACATACAGCATTCACCTGGTTTAAGACACTGCTGTTTCTATGTAGCCTGTAAGTCCGGAGTCAGCCTTTGCAATACTAAGTCTTAAATTCTAGAACAGACTTCCATAAAACATTCAAAGTTTGGAGGAAGATCAAAGAAGGATCTTAGAAGATCTTAAGAATGTATAAAAGTATTCAAACCATACTTACCCTTGTGCCTTTTTCAGACACCTCCAAAATGCGAGCCTCGCACCATTTCAGAGAGGTCCACACCACACATTCAGAACCGACAGCAAAGCCCTTCAGCTTGCAAGGGTACTCACTGTGTCCTACAGAAGTGATGACATAGCAATGAAGGAGGAATAAAAGCAAAACCACAAAGACAACCCCTTCTGAAATCTCAAATGCCTCACAACCCTGCTTCCATATTTCCCTGCCCCCCTCCAAACTACTTTTACTTAATAAACATTTGGAAGTTAAAAAGAAAATTTCATCCTGAAGAGTCTTGAAAATGCATTTCATGTTCAGAAACAGATTTCCAATCCTAAAATCATTAACCTCTCAAAGTAAGATTAGTTGCTTTTAGACAATCACATTATCTATGAGATACTACATTTAGGTCTGATGTCCTCAGCCCAAAGCATACTGACGTCAACACTAATATAGTAACTTATCAGGGAATAAAAATAGGTTTCTACAAAAAAACCTATTCTCATGTTTGAGTGTGCACAACATTTTGATTATTTAACTCTTTAAAATCAGATACTTTACCTGCACTGCAGTCAGCCAACTTCTCATTTTGCTTTTTTCCTACTTCTTCATCCCCAGGCTTCCTGTCTGAAGACTGCACATGTGTATTTCCATATTCTTTAAATAAGTCAGTCAAATCTTGTTTCATCCATTCTTCCACATAACAGTCATCTTTCTTCTTCTGCCACTCCTCACGTTTCTCAACTTCGTGGTCACAAGATTCTACAGTGCAAACAAGCCTCTGATTTGTGAAGTCTTCTGTAAATGAAAACTGGCTTCCACTATTTGCTGAACTCTGCAGGGCAGCATGTTCCAGCCCTAACAAGTCCTCCTCCCTATCTGCCTCAGATGGCTGCACATCAGGCAGCACCAGGCCCAGAAGCTGTTCAACTTCAGCACCTAGAAATGACAGCATATCATGGGTCTTCATGGCCAGTTGTTTCTCAGGTCTGTCACCAAATGAAGACAGCCTTAGGGGAGGAGGCTCTACTTCTATCCAATCTTCTTGCATAGTTTCTGCTTTATGAACACCAGAAAAATCCAGTTCCAGTTTCTTTGCTTCCTCTCCCAAAGAAGGCTGAACATCAGATGGAATCAGCTCTACTGCCTTCTTTCTCTCGCTAACTGAAGGCACCAAGCTGTCTCTCTCATTAAGCAATGGTAAGGTTTTAAGAAATTTCAGAGCTTCCAACTCAGTCTCCTCGCTCACAACTGGAAGCTCAAACAATTCCCGTTCCAACACTTTCTCTCTTGCCTCACTGCCCGAAGCTGTCTGCATTTCAAGTGACTCTGTTTCCAGAGCTTCCTTTGTTTCTTCACCAAAGGATGACTGCACTGGAAGTGCCTCTGGCTTCAGTATGAACTCTTTCAGATCATCATATGAAGAGTGCATTTGTAACTGATCCACTTCCACTACTGTCCCCACTTCATCACTTGAAAATGACTGTACCTGAAGCACTGACAATCTCTGCGCTTCTTGTTTGTCTCCTTGGAAAAGGCTGGGTGCTGACACACTGCCTGTCCGTTCTGCTTCCAGCTCAGCAACCTCTTGAAAAGCTACTTCTGATAATTCTTGTTCCGCAGTTTTCATGTCACTCCCCAAAATATGAAGACTGCAGCTTCTCGTTGGTTCTAGGAACACTTTGTTATCACTCTCCCCTTTAGACAGAGGTATCTGTTTATCAAAGTTGCTTTGAAGCTCAGTTGTTTCACAGCCATCATCAGCCTTCCCAGACATAAACTCAACAGCTCCCACTGACACATTTGCTTCTCTAGTATTTAAATACTGGGAAGTTACACCCAGGAAAAGTTCAGAACAAAGTGAAGCACTTTCACTTTCTCCTTGAGCTAATCCACAAACAGCAGCAGTAGTTTCTCTTTTGAGACAAAGACCCATATCATTGTTTGATAACTCCTTAAAGGAAAATGGAAGTTCAAGGTCTGAGAAGGCGTTGTCACCAGTTCCTCTATGAGCCTTCCAAAAGGGCTTCATCTCTTCATTAATATTCTTGCCAGAAACTTCCAGCTTGACAACAGACAGATGGACTTCAGTCGCTTTGTCTTGCTGAGTTTTTATTACTTCAGCTTCTAGTAAGAGGCCTTTGGTCATATCATAAAATTTCTCTTTTGCCTCACTAAGCCATGAGCCCTCTGAGGAACTGAAACCTGACAGACAGCAGGCAAATGCTTGATTAGGTACCTGAAGCAATTCACATGGTATCTGTTTGACCATCGCCATGCTAACAGCTTCCTCACTGCCGTGATCCATGTGTCTAACAACTATGCTGTCACCTTTTACACTGCTGACTTCAGCTCTGTAGAATTTTCCATCTTGACTATATTTTGCTAGACAAATATCACCGCTTTTAATACAAGATGTGCAATTGTTCAAAGAGTTTAGCCCAAGGTTTTCAGCTTCCTCTATTTTTCCCTCTATGTAATTCATGTCTTCTGTATCAGCACTGCGACTCCAAAAGTATTCTGGACCACTTGCCACCATGACATAAATTTTTAAAGTCTGACCTGCCTCTGGAAACTTCCAGATAAATGATTTACAATCACTTACACAGGAAATTTTATTTTGGGTTTGAGGAGGCAAAGGCTCACACACCGTTACCATGTCACTGTTCTCTCTTCCACTAAGTATTTCTCTTGAACAAGATCTTTCCTTACTTGCAAGATTTTCATCAGCTAAATCCACTGTTATTGTACCTTGATGGTCAGTGAGAATAACTTTCCATTTATCCTCAACCTTCTCTACAAATTCACACGTTAGCAGACCTTCACTTGTTCTCTTGATGAAGTAAAGCACTGTTTCCTCTGCCCAGTCTCTATTTTTTTGGCATTTAAGTCCACTTAGGAAGCAGTGAACGCTTATTGCTGGAATAGATGACAAGTCTTCAGGGAGCCTGTGTGCTTGATCAACGTTAATTACTGCAGTATTACCATAATCAATGTATTGTACACTTATCAAATTGTCAGAAGTCTTCTCTTTTACTACAGCTCGATACCACAGGCTGTCTTCTGAATAAACAGCACTGATTAAGTCTCCTGCTTGGAAAAGTTGTCCACAAGGGTTCTTTGCTTCTGTCCTACTGTTTAATCTTTCTGAAATGCTGTTCAGCTGAGCCTCGTCACTTTCTAGCTGAACATAAAAATCCTGTGGATCATTTATATGAGACACATATGCCAACACTTTCAGATCTGGCACTATCTTCTCTTGCAGTAGATCAGGCACATTTTTAAGCATGACACACTCGCCTGCAGCATTAGATTTACTATGTGACTGGGAATCCATCTGGACGGAGAGCAGAGATTCCTCCTCCACTTTATTTAACAAAAAAGCATCCTTCTCACTGCTAAGCATTTTGTCACATTCTAGTAACCCAGCTGCCAGATCTCCCTCCCTAGGAGGCTGGAAAAGGTTTACATCATCTTCTTTGAAGTGCCTTTTGCTAACTGCCGCTCCTCCCCGGGCTTCAGATCCACATGGTTTTCTTTCAAGAGGCCAACCCACATTTAAAGGGGACTCCGCAGTCTCGTTCCTCTCATTCTCATCTGTATTGTTAGAGCACAAAGTTTCATTTTCTACAGGCCTACGCAGTCCTGTATTGTTTATTGAGCTTAACTCCTTCAGTTTTGCATTAATTTGAGTACTACCATCAAACAACTCAATCAACAGTTTACCATCAGATTCCCTTCCTACTACTATCGCTTTTAACTGCCTTTCTAGGACAGCCTGCTTAAACCATGCTGCAGCTTCTTTGGGAACATAGGATATATCAGATAAGGAACACTTTATGGCCTGCATTGGCAAAAGTAAGATATCACAAGCATCACGGTGTAAAGGAAGCAGATGGTCTTTCTCTACTGTCTCTGTGTTCCCAAAATCCACAAAGAAGACTTCCATATTAGGCTTTGTTTTCGTAATTAATCCCCTGTACCAGTGATTGTCAGTGTACTTTGCTAGACACAAGGTCCCACACTTTTGCAAAGTTTTTAAGCTGGTCATTGTCTCAATCAGGCAACCGATGTTATCGGTAAGCTGTCCTAAGACATCAGTACATCTTTCAAGTTGGCAGTAAAATGTCCAGGGATCCTCGACATACGTAATATAAACATCTTCCTCGCTCCCAATTTTGATATCATGCGTAGAATAATAGTAAGAATGAAGCTGCACTGAGGACACCAGGCTCTTTTGAGATAAACATCTGGCCACACCTCTCTCAGTCAGAAACTGGCAAGCACTCTGAAAAGGTGTCATTAAATCTACAATGCTGAATAGTTCCTTATTGTTCATTGAAGCCAAGGCAAATATTGTACACTTCAGTTCAAAGCAAGATGACGAAGTATCCACAAACTCCCAAAAAGCCTGAACCGCTTCTTCATCCCAAGCAAAAGGATCCTGATCATTTGCTTGGATTAAGTTGTAAAGGCTGCACCTGAAAGCCTGAGACTCTAATCTAAGGAAGCGTTCATTAGTTGAGCGGAGGTTTGTTAGAGAGACTAGTTCTCTGTTGCCGTAGTCAACATACACGACTTCTACTTTTTCTGCAGAAGGAACTTCACCAATAATTACAGCCCTGTACCATTTTTCATCCTCTGAGTACTGGGCTAAACATACAGAATCTGGCCAGGTATGTGGGCAGGATGAATTTTTGCAGTACTCCTGAATTTCAGCCATTAACAACTCAAGGTCACAGCAATTTCTACTTAACTGACACCAAAAACAACTAGGACTTTCAACACATGACACAACTACATTAAATGTACCTCCCACTTCTAACTGACATCCATAAGAGGAACTTGGCTTTATTTCCACACAATTCTGCCTCCAAGACACAGGCAGGTTTTCCTTGCACTCACACATCTGAGCAGGAACAGGTTCATTACTTTTAGAGCTGTCAACAGCTGCAGCAGGGGTCTCTCTGGCCACCTCAGCAGGATTAAGCACACTATCACTTCTCTTCAGATCAGGCTCTTCGCTGAGCCTCTTCTCTGCATTTACTTGGTTTTCCTCCCCAGCAGGTGCTGTGGAAGAGGAGGCCTGGCTCACAGCCTCATCAGATGATTTCTGGAGAGTCTGGGGCATCTCACATCTCTGGTATTCAGCATGCGCTCCCTGGGCCATGAGTTTACTTACACTCTTCTCCCCTAATCGGGACTGGTCAAAAATCTCAACCATGTATTTGTCACCCTGCGCACTCAAGAAATGAACCTTTAGTGCCTTGCTCAGCACAATCTCTCTGAAGGCCGACACAGACGATTCACTCCAGCTCCCTCGCAGAGGGGAGACACCTGCCAAACAACACTTCAGAGCTAAAGCAGGTAGCTCCCTGAACCGAGGGAGCAGCTCCCTTACCACACATCGATCTACAGTTTCTGTATTGCCTCTGTCGACCAGGTATATTTCCACCTCACTGTTCAGTACCCTGGTGATCACTGCTCGATAAAAGGCACCGTCTTTCCCAGTGGCACAACAAAGGGATCCAGGCTGTAGGTCCCACCTAGCACAATCCAGCTTTGTGGCATGAGAGTAAAAACTCCACATGCTCTGCCTCAGCTGCCTGAAGAGCTGGCAATGCTCATGGAGCTGCAGCCAGAACTCGGATGGATCTCGGATGTAGGAGACCTGTGCATCATGGAACGCACCCAACTTCAGACTCATACCAACTACAGGAGCAGAGGCCCAATCTCTGCAAGTTAAACCAACAGGAGGTACTCCCGGTGGCAATTCCAGTTCTTCAGCTGTGAATTCTTGTACCTCTAGCTGCTCCTGAGCCTCAGCTGGGCTCACCAGGCAGCAAGCCTGCACCCCAAAAAGGTGGTTCAAGTCGATGCCTTTTTCTCCATACAGGCTCACATAGTAGAGATGCTCAAAGGAGTTAAATGCATTGATGCGAGCACTCACTCCTTTGCCTAGCAGCAGTGCCTTCAGCGCCTCAACCTGCGACGGGGACCAGCCACAACCCACATCCGAGATACCCTGAAGAGCACACGTGTAAGTCACCACAGGCATGCGAAAACACTCAACAGGCAAATGGCGCAGGTTAGCTCTGGTCACAGTCTCCTTCCTGCCATAATCCACAAAGATCACTAGAGCCACTTGCTGGTTCTGCTCCCGAGAAACAAGCTCCAGCAGGAGCGCGCGGTACCACTGGCCATCTCTGCCACGGGCAGCACAGGGGGAGCCCACCTGGGGCAATAAATCCTGCTCCCATTGGTCATAAGCATGACGCATGGTATCAGAAAGGCAACAGATCTCCTTGGACATGCTCTGCAACTGGCAGTAGATGTGCTGTGGGTCAGAAACATGGGTCACTAGGACAGGCTCCGTCACACCCAACTGAAGCTGCGGGTAGAAGTAATCCAAGGCAGCCATCACCGGCTGATATAAGGACAAAACATGGAGAAGCTGTGGCACTGCAGAAGTTACAGGAAAAGATGCTGGAGGCTGTGGCCTGAGCTGGTTTCTTAAGCAGCCAGAAGTTAAGCAGTGTCTTAGCACCTGGCAGAACCAACTGGGAGTGACCTGCCTGGCCAGGCCCAGGTGACACATCTGGGCCACAAGCTGGGGCAGCTCAAGCACTACAAGCTGCAGCATCACCACCTCCCGTACCAGGCCAGACACCTCCTTGCCGTGCAAGCAGCTGAGGAACTCCATGGCCTCTATCGTCCAAGGGGAGACTGGTACGTCCTTACTGTCTGCCACCCTGGGACCTCTGGAGGGCATGACATCAGCCACAATAAAGCCCAGAACCTCTGGGGGCAGGCGGAACAGCTCCTCGCAGCCTCGTGCCAGGTAGTAGGCAGACGTGACCACCATGCAGCCCTCATCAAGCAGGAACACGCGGTAGCGCTGGCCGCGGCGACTCACCACACAGCAGCGGTACCAGAGCCCAACCACCTCCACCAGTCCCAGGTCTCCAACGCACAGCTCTGCTCCACCAGCTGCCAGCCCACTGGGATCCGGGCTGGCTGCCAGGCGCGGCCCCACCATCGCCTGCATCTTGGTGTGGAGGGGGGCGTACGCAGCACCGCGCTCGCCCAGGAGCCCCCACAGCCGCAACACCGGCACCTCGGGGCGCAGGCCCACGGCGCAGACCCGCAGGGTCACAGTGGCACCAGGATGGAGCGTCCCCGACCCGGGGCTCTCGGTGCTCGGCCCGTGGCTCATCCCGGGGCTCGGCCCGTGGCCTTCGCCGCCCGCACGATGCCCACCGGCCGCGCCCCGACCCGGGCCTCAACAGGGCACGCGCCCCCCACGTGACCTCACCAGGAGCCGTTACGCGCCTTGCCCAAGCGGGCGGGGCCATTTT
>VZZY01019461.1:40147-56677 GCA_013400335.1 Eurystomus gularis
TCGGCCGCCTGCGGCATGGGGAGGCTGGCAGCGGGCTGGGGGACAGCAGCGGCCGGGGCTGTCCGGCCGGTGGATGGGGCAGCCGCAGGCAGGCACCGCCCAGGGGTGGCAAACGTGGGGGGGGTCCTGCATGGTGGCCTCCCCCCGGAGGCTGGGCTGTCACACGGCTCCGGTTCGTCTGTTCAGCCTGCAAGCGTGTGGTTTCTCCCTGGTTTCACCCCCGCTTTCCCAGGCTGACCTTTGAGGTGTTGGTGGGGCTGCTTTCCAGTGCGGGAGTCCACAGCTGGTCTGAGGACTCAGGGATGGACCTTAGCTTTGAGCGGATAATGATGTTTCCCTGAAAGAGCCTGGGAAGCCCTGAGGCTGAAGAGTCGCAGGGAGTGAAGGAGATAAGAGGCCTAAGGAGCAAATTCCACAGAACAGCAACCTGGCAAGAAGTCAGTGGTCACAGTGGGAGGAACAAGAAGAAGAACCAGCCAATCAACATGTGTAAGGAGAATGGACTGAGCTATCCTACAATAACGAGAGCTTGAAGAATATGTGCTACCAATTAGAAATTGTTGCTAGGTAAATGATGTGCACAATGTAACCAATAGTAGAATAACTTACTGCGTGTTATGCCAAAGAGATTATAAAAGAGCGATGTTTTACTAAATAAACGGCTTTCACTTGATCATATTGATCGTGGCGTGATTGACCTGAGCTCCTGCATTCCAGCCTTTAGGGACAACGGTCAGAAGCGTGGCTGTGAGGAAGAGGAAGGCTCAGGACTTTACTGAGCTTGTCTTAGGCCACAGGAGAGCTCAGCCCAGGAACCTCAGTGCCAGCCTGAGGTTACGTTCTTGGCTTCTGAAACTGAAGCTAGTAAGTCTAAACAAACATGGCCAAGTGCTTCGCAGCGTAGAAGCTTCTGCTTGAAAAAAAAATTGGAATTAGAACGCTAAGAAGCAATGCAGCAAATGGCAAGTTTTCCTATTCAAATTATTTATTCATTTTTTAAAATCCTAGAATCATAGCATGTTTTGGGTTGGAAGGGATCTTTAAAGGTCGTCTAGTCCAGCCCCCCCTGCAGTGAGCAGGGACATCTGCAACTAGAGCAGGTTGTTCAGAGCCCCGGCCAACTTCACCTGGAATGTTTCCAGGGATGGGGCATCAACCACCTCTCTGGGCAACCTCAGCCAGTGTCTCATCACCCTCAGCACAACAAATGTCTTCCTTCTCTCTAGTCTGCATCTCCCTTCTTTTAGTTTAAAACTATCACCCCTTGTCTTGTCACAACAGGCCCTGCTAACAAGTCTGTCACCATATTTCTGATAGGCCCCCTTGGAGTACTGAAAGGCCGCAAGAAGGTCCTCTGGAGCCTTCTCTCAGCCTGTCCTCATGGGAATACTATAGGAATATTCCAAGGAATACTTGGAATCAGCACTGTTAAGAATCTCTTCAGTGTTTCACGCTCCAAAGACTGGAGCTTTATTAAGAGTTAAAGCAGTTTCTCACTACAATACTTTTAAAATTACTTTTTCTAACTCTAGATCAGGTACTTCTGCATATCCATCATCAGGGTTATCTGAGTAACAGGACTGCAGGAAGGAGAATTCGGGACCTAACTGAAGAAGCAGCATTGATTGCTGGTTTATAACCACTGGTGATGGTGTGCGAGAAGGAAAGAACTCGGGTTAGTTTCTCAGGCTGACAACTGAAAAAGTAACAGTATTGCTGAATAAATTTCTAGGGAAAATTTCTAAAAAACTTCTGACCCTCTAATAATGATGAGATACATTTTTTTCCAAGCTGGGATCACACACTCAAATGCATGCAGCCGTGACAGATCTACAATACAATCAAAAAGTGCAAGTGCAATCTGAGAAGACGCCCAAACTGTATTTAATCAGAAACTGGCAAATTGAAGATAGTAGCTGGTACTAGTCTAGAAGGAATCCCGAGTATCTGCTCAGAGAGCTAATTCTCGTGTAGTCATTGCATTACTAGATACTGCCAGATGCATTACGATTGCTTTTATACTGCATTTTTGCCTCCTGATTGCCAAAGATAAGCCTAGGGACAAACAGAAGCTATGAAATCTGGAAAGCTTTATGTTTTGGTTTGTTTGGTTTTTTTTTTTAAATCACTCATATTCAAACATCTTATGTTTCTGAAGAGAACATTATATTTTACCTAGATTTAAAATGGGCATTGTGCGTATTTCCATTGAAAAGTGGTACCTTAATGGCCCAGTCTGTCACATCAGCGCAGGGACCCTCACGGGAGGAGTAGTCCAACTCGGTCTCCTATGGACAGCACGTGTGTTGGAAGTCCTTCAGGAGGGGCAGAGCGAACTAGGCTTTTGATTTCCTGGGTACAGGACTCCATTTCACTCCTGGATAGTACTCACATGGTTGAGTGAGGAGGTCGGGCAGTAAGAGGAACACAAACCCTTCCACCTTTTGTGCAAAGCAAATTTGAAATCACATAAATGACGTCAGTTTTTTTCAGGTCGTAGCACTGCAGGCTTGGTTTGCTGAGACATCAAACTAACAAGAGGTAGTTCTTCAGGTGTTTGCAAATGTAATAAAAACAACCATTGCCAAACAACTTTATGGACTGCTTAGCCACAGAAGATGTTCAGTTCTGTGTTGTTCAACCTTCTCTTGTCCTTTACAGTAGAAACTGTCTCTATTACCAAACAAGCGAACAGTATTATAGTCTACTTGCTTGGTAGATTTCTTTTTACTTCTGTTTACTGTTTCAGAAAGCTGGTGCTGGCTGTCAGTTGGATTATTATTGTGGCAGTTTTGTTTTGTGGTTAACGTCGATTTCATACAGCAGTCCGACAAGGAAATAGTATCTGTGAGTCATGGCTACTCCTAACCAGCAAGGACTGGATTGGGGGCAGCAACCTATGCATGTGCTCCTACTGCCAGTCTCCTAAATGAATTAGCTCCCTGCAGGGTCAGGATGCCCTGTGGAATGAGAATTCAGCTTTCCGATTCTTTGTTGTTTTGTGGATATCGGAGTGATTTCACGATTTTAAAAAGAACTGACTCCACAGATCCTTCTAATTTGTTCATACGTAAGCCAGAATACCAGTGACCAGGGAGCCTGTGAAAGCAAACACTGAAGTTAGAGGCTTAAACCAGAAGTCACCCAGTAAATAAACCCGTCAAACTATCTCCTCTTAAAAATCATATGCTTCAGATCAATCTCACGTCTTTCGTACAAAAATCACAGTGTTACATATGGTTAGGGCTACCCAGTCCTTCACAAGACATCTAAAACTATTTTTTCAGCTTGCCAAGCCATAAATGTTTGACCTGAAGTGTTTCGTTCTCGGCAGTTACTTCAGGCCAAATGCTTTTTTAAAAGATTGTAGGTGGTGGAACACTGGAACAGGCTGCCCAGAGAGGTGGTGGAGGCCGCATCCCTGGGGACATTCAAGACCAGGCTTGATGGGGCTCTGAGCAACCTGATCTAGTTGAAGATGTCCCTGCTGACTGCAGGGGGGTTGGACTAGATGACCTTTGAAGGTCCCTTCCAACCCCTACTATTCTGTGATTCTGAAATAGTTTGGGAAAAGGCTCGATACAGGAAGAACTGGCATTTTAATGCCACATTGTTCAACTGGCTTGTTAAGAGAATTAGAAGGCACTTACCATTCGCATCCAGGTTGGTATAAAGCCTTTGTAGAGAGACATAAACCCTTCACCCTGTACAGTTTGAATCAAGCAGTCCGTGGAAGACTTATAGAGCAGACCCCTGGTAATGTGCAAGGAGAACAAATAATGTCAGGAAAAAGGTTGGACATTAGGAAAAATGTTTTTACGGAAAGGGTTGTCAGGCACTGGAACAGGCTGCCCAGGGAAGTGGTGGAGTCACCATCCCTGGACGTGTTTAAAAGCTGTGTAGATATGGTGCTGAGGAACATGGTTTAGCAGTGGACTTGGTAGAGTAGGATTATGGTTGGACTCAATCTTAAAGGTCTTTTCCAACCTAACTGGTTCTATGATTTTTAAAAAACCAGCCCCCCCTGAAAAATAATCTGCATCTGATAAATTTGTACAAGCAAGAGCTGTTGTGTATGCTCACTGGAATCTCATCAGAACTGAAAGACACTAAGTAACCAGGTACGCTGAGGTGGCCATCACAACAAACCCCCCTGGACATGCAAAACTAAACCAATAAAATGATCATTAGAAAGCTGCAAATTAGAGGCTTAGCACTTCACTCCCAGGGAAATCAGTGAAACTCAGGGTTTCAGTTTTCTGCTGAAGTGTCCGTACCTTCCCTGCTTATCTCTTGGCTGGTTCATTATCCGGGTTTTGACCACGTCAGCAGGAGTTCCCAGAACAGCAGCTACCAGGCCAGAACAGCAACTGTCAACAGCAACAGAGACTTAAAGAAGAAACAGATTTATCATGACAGTTTAAGCATCGTGGTTCCAGTTAGAATCATTAAGGTTGGAAAAGACCTCTAAGATCATCAACCCAACACTACCATGACCACTAGACAATGTCCTGAATGCCACATCTATGTGGTTTTTTAACACCTCCAGGGATGGTGACTCCACCACTTCCCTGGGCAGCCTGTTCCAGGGCTTGACCACTCTTTCTGTGAAGAAATTTTTCCTGATATTCAATCTAATATCATGACCAAGGACTAGAGGCTTCTGCTGGCACAGGGAGGCAGATCGAGACAGCGAGGCGGGAGATGTCCTGCAGTGGGAGAGGGGTAATGGGGGAATACAGCACCTGGCAACACTGTGGGTCACGCTGTTGTCCACAAGCGGTGTGTTCAGAAGCAAAAAGTGCTTCACTGAGTCGTACGTGGTCAGGTCTGTAAAGAGGATAATGAGACAAAACAGCATTGGCCTAAATTCCCAATGCAGCCCCTCCCATTGGCACAGCCAGCACCCTGCCCCCAGTTTCTGATGACAGTTGTGGCACCTAGATTCTGTCCTTAGACATGGGAGTGTGTGCTCCCTCCTACTGCTGTCTTCCCTGATTTACCCTACAGATGATAAAATGGATCCCAAATGGAAAATTCTGCAAACTACCTCATTAACCAAGCCCAGAAACATCATGATAAGGACGGTTCTACCTCTGCCACCTCTATGCGAGTGTTATAAAAATGTTAGAAACGTTAGACAGAAAAAATAGATGGTGTCATGGAGGTCATATCACGTTCTTCTGAAAGCGGACATGAGTTACAGCATCTGGGCCTCTGAATAAAATCCAGTGATCTGAAAGTTAACAGCAGACCTGGGTTACATTTCCAATGGCCTGACCTTTAGAGTCCAGCCTGCTAACCAAGATGACCTCCCCAAGCGCTTTGTGGCCAAACATACCCGGTGGAGATCATTTCCCACTTGCAAAAGAGTTTGCTTGTTTAAGTTTACATGCTGAGACCTCACGTTAGTATTGTGCATGGAGCTCCATACCTTAGTTAATCGTCGTTCTATAGCCCTCAGTTAACAGCTCCTGCTGCAAACATTATCCATCTGGTGATCCCTTCACTGCTGCTTAGCAAGGTGTATAAGCTTACGCCACCTCTGATTTTCTATCTTCAAAGATATTTTTTGGTCACACTGCTGTGCTGAATGGCGTAGAAATTAGTAGCCAGCGTGCCAAAGAAATTTAAGCATGCAAAATAAAAAATGGCCAAGGGAATGCTATAATATGTGCCACCAAGTGCAGTGCAAATGTTTATGGTGGGCACCCACAGGTGGTGTCATGTCTTTTGGTGCCAAAAACATCTCCCTCTTTATAAACAGAGCCTCAGGAAGGAGAGCAAAGACCATCCAACACATCCTAGCAGTTCTGGAGAGACACAGGAAAGCGCTGTCTATATGTGGAAGAAATGAGTGCTCCTTGGATCAGCCAAGCACTCAGGCAGCCACTTTACCTTCTAATCCTCAGTCCCTGCCTGAACTGCAGTGTAAGTGTACCTGTCTACAGCTCCACCACACCGTGCCTGGGCTGTGGACCTTCTTGATCTGGACACTGACCCATGGACTGTCCCCTAGCTCAACCCTGGACCTTTCTTATCACCACAGACCTGCTGGTGATCACTGATCTGTGTCTGACCCTGGTGATCCTCACCAGACCTGATGCTGGCTCAGCTTCCTGGCTTGGCCTCAGACCTGCCTCATCACTACATGCTTTCCTGAGGATCTGGATCTCGGTGGAACCTGGCTACGTATGCTGGCTCTGCCCTGCTCACCTTGCTTGGACACCAGGGAGCTGGGTTGTGGCTGGTGAGGTCCCTGCTCTGTTGGCCATGGGACCCTCTCAGCTCCCAGCTCACCATCCCTCAGGCTCAGGCACAAACTCTCATTTTTGAGCCACTTGATTTCCACAGAAACAAAACGCTCAAGGTAGAAGTCACCTGCAGGGTGCTTCAAACAGATCCCTAGTGTAGATACCCAAGAGACGAAGACCAGGGGAGTAGCTGACCTCTCCTTTCTTAAAGCTTAGATGCAGCCTCGAGTGCTGCAAACCAAACGATGAAATGTACCTCCCATGTTCACCAGGGCAGCTCTCTGGACATTTGGCACCCATCCAGCCCAAAGCCCCCGTATCCCTCCTTCAGACAGGATCTTCACAAATGCGTGGTGCACTCCTCGAAACCTGAAATCAACATACAACTAATAAGTAGAGAGCCCAGCTATGAAGAAATCCTTGCATATTCCAGTGCTTTGCTGCACTGGGTCCTCACAAAGGAAAGGTAAATGATACCTGCAAGGATCTGGCCTTCCAGGTCCATTTTTTGATCCATCTTTGATTTTCATAGAATCATAGAATCATTTCAGTTGGAAATGGCCTTTAAGATCACCGAGTTCAACCATTAACCCAACACTGCCAAGCCCACCACTAAACCATGTCACTGAGCACCACGTCTACCCATCTTTTAAATATCTCCAGGGATGGTGACTCCACCAACCCAATGCTTAACAACCTTTTCATGCCACAATATTTTACCAAACATACTGGTTGCCCTGGTTAGCAGCAGTCTGGTTGCTAATGACAGGTGACCCTTTGATCCCACACCTGGATTGCAATGCTAAATGTATGAAACACCAAACGATGCCAGCAAAAGAGCAGCAGGTATCTGCAGGAGGGTCTTGAGACCTGCTGACTGCTGGTGACCCAGCCCTTCCCTGTGCCTGTGCACCCTGCACAAGCCATTTCCCCCATCCTCATTCCAGCTTCCCTTCAGAAAGCATCCTTTCCTGCCTCTGGCAGAGGCTGGCATGGATGCGCCGCACACATAGGATGGGTGAGGGTTTGTGGGCTCTGGGATCTATACCTCAGATAAAGAAGGCGAGCATAAAGGGAGTAAGGAAGAAGTCTTGGATCTCCCACCCTCTCCACTGCCCAGAACCATCGCATGCCTCCCAGGCACTGCTCTTCCCCCAGAAGGGCTCCGAGCAGCTGGGGAGAGGGGGTGGCAGAAAAACCCAAGCCAAAGAGTAATCACTGACAGGAAAAAACCACCAGCTTCGAGAGGAACCAACCGTAACGGCTTTCCTTCCAGCTTCCTTTTTCCTTCCATCTGCATCTGCACTTTCACCAGATCAGTTGGGCTAGCAAAAAACTGTCCGATGGCACCCGCAGACATGCCTCCGACTACAGCTTTCCTGCCAAACAGGGGAAAAAAATATGCTCCAAGAATACACCAAAAATCTTAACAACTCGCGGTGCTCAAGCTGAAGAGTTCAGCAGCACAACCCAAGTGTAAATGGTTATTCTTTATACTAACTGCCAAAGTTAAGGTAATAATTGTGGCCACTACAGTAGTTACAGGTAGCTATCTTAACAGGTAGTCAATATACTTCTGTCAATTTTAAGAAGGGATTAAAACTTACCTGGGGAAAAAAAATCAAGTTATTATACATCACTGAGATGCTCTGCTTCCTCTCCAGGTCACATTACGCTCCTCACTTAAGGTTCAAGGGCAGGATGGCAAGGTACACAAGTGAGGGATGCTGCTCCATGAATGATAATCCCTGAATGTCAATCTGAAACTCTAAACTGCTTCCTGCTATATACAACTTTTCTGTATGTCCTGTTGCTACCAGATGCATCGTGCTAATTTTCTGGCTCTACTTATTTTAGGAGAACTAGAAATGTCACTAATATCCCTAGTTGCCCCTTCCTATAGCATCAGACACGACAAGTACGTCATCTATATTAGATGTTATAAATCCTGTCTTAAAAATAGTTACATTTTGGACCCGAGATTTGATTTGGGAGTAAAATACTTGATTCAGTATGATACTGTGTATGATTATAAAAAGCGCACGACCAGCATCTCAATAAAGATTTGGCAATTAGAAATTACCAATTTTTGCAAAACTTATAGAAAAATCTACTTTGTAGCACACAGGCAAAGAGTTAAGTCTGTGGCCGTGTGCCACTTGCATTGTCAAAAAAGGGACTGAGTGAGATTTAACTATTGCTGAATCAAACTTGCAGAACAAAGACATTGGGGTTGCTCTTTACAGGGATCACTTGTCTCCTTGGGAAGGACGCACAGATTTAACTTAGGCTGCCATCTGTCACACACACATGCACAAAATAGCCTTTTTTCCTTCATGACCTGCCTCTTCAGTAGCCATCTCTTGGGCTAAGGTACTCCACCAGAGTCAGCAAGCCTTCCTGTTCCCCTTGCGCTCCCTGTTTATAACCCAAAGACATAATAACTTCTTAACCATACTGCTGCTGGACACACACAGCGGGACCCATCCCTCCAGCAGCTAGAAATCGGAGATGTACCACCCCTCGCTTCCTTTCTGCAAAGCTCCAGAGGATGTTTGACACATCCATCATACCTTTGGAAATGTGCCCTCCTGCTGTGTGGAGCTAACTGAGCTCTCGGATGAGCTCAGAGCTGAGCAGGGCACAAGCTGCCAGTCCAGCTTGGCTCAGCCGAGCCCTTGGTTTGCATTACCCAGGCAGCCGTAGGATTAGTCATGGTTACTCATGCTGGTGTTGGCTTTGTGCATTAGCTCATGGCTTCTCCAACAGCCGTCACACGCTGCTGTATGGTCAGCCACAGCTCACTGGCGCTCCCCAGCATCCCCTGGCCCATGTGGAAATAAAGGAGCTGCCACTACAGCACAGACCTTGAGTCATGGTGAACCCACCCTGCCTCCACTCTGATCCAGCTACTTCCTGCCAGCCCAGGACAGCTGCTTCTATCAGTGCAGTTTGTCATGTTTCTCCATGAGAAGGAGACCTCATTGCCCTCTACAACTACCTAAAAGGAGGTTGTAGCAAGGCTGGTGTTGGTCTCTCTTCACTGAGAGGGTAGTTAGGCACTGGAATAGACTGCCCAGAGAGGTGGTGGAGTCACCATCCCTGGAGGTGTTTAAAGAACGAATAGATGCAGTGCTTGAGGATATGGTGTAGTGGTTAGAGAGATGCTAGGAGAAAGGTTGGACTTGATGACCCTGGAGGTCCTTTCCAACCATAACGATTCTGTGTGATTCTGTGTGATCCATCTCTGTAGCAGAGTGTCCTTATTAGAGCAATCATGGTCCTAGTTAAGCCTTTGAGAAACTCATTTCAATATTTCTTAGTCCTCTTCCCAGCTGAATGAAAAGATACTGCCCTGCAACAAAATCAGAAAGTCCATATTGGTGCTTAAACCCCTGCTTTGTATCCTCTTTAGCGTAGACGAGCCACAAGGAGAAGACAGCTTTTAGGGCTGCAAGACTCCTACAATAAGGACAATCCCCAAAGAGGCAAAAGCATAAATATTCAACGTTACCAGAAAGGAAAGCTTTTATCCTCAGCCCTGCCAAGCACAGAGTCACGGAGATGTTCGTACGCAACCATCCGAACACCGGAGTACACTGTGGAAAAGAAAAGCAGGAGATGATTCTTGGGTCTGCCATTTCTTGAGGTGTTTTACAACCAATCTCTTGACCTCTCTATCCCAGCATGACCTCTAGAAATGGTAGACCCAAGAATCTCTTGCCTGGGAGAGCTGGTCAGCGCTCTCACATTCATGATCAAAATGGGGAAGGCAGGGGGGTGCCTGGTAGTGATGCCAGAGCCACATCTTTTTGGCATCAGGGAATCTCTCTGGATGAGCCATACGTCTGCCCAGAGGCAGCACGGCTTATGCCCACACGCTAAGGAGACGTGACCACATTGCTTCCTCCTCAGCTGGTGCCAAGCACAAAACCTTCCACAAGTGCTTCTGAGGTTTAGTGCTGTCACTGTATTTCAAATAAAACACAGAAAGTTGTTACCTGTGGCCAAACCACTAATGCATTTCTTCATCCCAGTGCTTGCAACCTTATCTTTTTTTCCCCAGCCCATCCCCACTTCCCTCAAATAAAAGATATCTATTGTTCCAAGGACTCTGAGTGCCTGCTTGCACTGAAGACCTTCCTGCAAAGATGACAGGGAAATTATATTTTGTTTTCCCAGAAGCTTTGAAGGAATGGGCAAGAGAAGGAAGAAATAATACTGAACCCAAATCCCATATATTTTGAAGTGGGATTACAGAGTAGGCTGAAGAAGTCCTCTCAGACATATTTAAAGTACAGGAAGATTTGGCAAGCTCACTCCAAAAGTGAGCCAAAAGTTGGCCATGGAAAGCAGGACCCAAACTCAACCCGTCATGAGCAGATAATCACCTATGTGGCGGTAGACAGCCGGGGTGGCCCCTTGCCAGAGCTTTCGCAAGCCCTCCTCTTGCACGATGCCAGCTGCGGTGCGCAGCATGCCGCGGTAAGGGACCGCCTGGCCAGCAGCAGCTCCACTGCGATGAACAGCGGCTTCACCTTGGACCTGCAGGCGCGTTTTCGTGAGGTCCAGAGGAAAGGTCACTGAAGAGAAAGAGCAGGGAACAAACACGAATACGAGTGCAGCTGCAGGGAGACCTACCACGTTGGAAACATCTCCACCACAATCCCCCCTGCCAGGTGGCCAAGGGGGCTGTGCAAGCACCAGCGGGCAGCAGGGACCATACCCAACAGGGTGCAGGTGATTTGTGCAGAACAGCAGACTCATGTCCAGACCTGTTAAAAGTGGCTCTGGGCACGAGGAACCAAATCACATTCCTGTCCAACACCAAGTCTTTCTCCCTTATTTCTTTTTGCAGATTTGTTATGCAATATGTGCACTTTCCAAGAGTCTCTGGATTAAAAATCCTGTTCCAATTACTCCCCCTAAATAAAGATCAGTCGAGTCTTTTATTGAGCAATCCTCTCTAATTCTGCCCAGAGTAACGGCAGCACATGTTACAGTCAGGGACAAGTCCACAGTGGCCATTGTAGGGCAGACACATGCAGGTGAGCATCTGTCCTACAAACCACCCTAAGATGTGCTGCTTTTCTGATGCAGACACAAAAGTCATGTTTAGCCAGTTATTTCTCTCACTGAAGTAACTGATGGCCAGGAAAGGTGGTCCAACACGATCCCAGCTTCCCGGGGCTGCTCCTGAAACAGCATGGAAACATACTTGCTACCCCTAATTGCACTTCCAAGCCAGGAGTGTCTCACTGGGTGATGGACCTTCCCAGCTTGTCTCAGGCAGCGAGTGCCCAGGAGCAGGGCTTGGCTTTGGTTCCATACCTCTGTGACACACCACGCTACAGGGTCCTTCCAGAGCAGGACTCAGAGGTACTAGGGGAATGCAGTCACTTCTCAAAGCCTCAGCAGATTTACAGTCTATTTGTGCAGGAAGTTTGGTATTCAAGTTCAAAGATCAGCAAAGACTGAGAATCATAGAATCAGAGAATCATAGCATGGTTTGGGTTGGGAGGGACCTTGAAGATCATCAAGATCATCTAGTTCCAACCCCCCTGTCATGGCAGGGACACCTCTCACTAGACCCAAACTGCTCAAGGCCCCAACCTGGCCTCGAACACCTCCAATGACGGAGCATCCTGGGCATACCCCACTGGGCAACATGTTCCAGTGACTCACCACCCTCAGAGTGAAAAACTTATTCCTAATTTCTAATCTAAATTTACCCTCTTTAAATTTAAGACCTTTACACTCCATCCTATCACTACAGACCTTGTCAAAAGTCCCTCCCCAGCTTTCTTGTAGGCCCCCTTCAGATACTGCAAGGCCACAATAAGGTCTCCCCAGAGCCTTCTCTTCTCCAGGCTGAACAACCCCAGCTCTCTCAGCCTGTCCTCATAGGAGAGATGTTCCAGCCCTCTGATCATCTTTGTGGCCATCCTCTGGCCCCGCTCCAACAGGTCCACATTCTTCTTGTATTGAAGAAATTTCAAACCATTACAGCAATGCCACAGATCTGCCTGTAAGAACTTGTAGAAATTACATAGAAAATGCTGAGAAATATTCCAAATAAGTTACTGATGCCAGGGTGCTTCTACCCCACATTTCAGCAAGCAGTTTACTGTGCTCCATTTTTACAGTCATCTCCATGGTAACCAGAAACATCAGATTTAATTTTTCTGTGATTAACCTGCATTAACTATGAAAAACGAAATCCTGAAGAAGTCAGCCCCTTGCTACCAACTGAGGCAACAGACCATCCTGTTCTTCAGCCTTTTTCCAGAAGCCCAGCAAGCACAAAGCTTAAATTAGCCACAACTCTCCGTGTTAACGGCTGCAGCCCTTCTGTCTTGGAGGCAAAGATTCCGAGCAGAAAACCCCCTCCCTCCGGCCACGCTCGGGTGCCATAAAGCACTTGCAAGGCTTAACTTATTGAAAAGTCACGATGAGCAGAGTGGAACGAACAGATTTGCTGGAGCAGAACAGCCGGAGTGAACACCGAAGAATGAGGCGTCCGGGGATGGAAATTCCCCCAGCCCCCGTAAGCCGATTTTGACCCCCTTCCCTCTCAGAAAATGACAGTGAGTTGTACCTAGTTCGGCCACAGCCGCTGCACAGGCTGACAGGGCGAATTTGCTGGCTCGGGGCCATCTCTCTGGAAGAGGTAAGCTCTTCTCTTCTTCTGCAGGTGACATCTAGCGTCTAACATGAGCCAAGGCCAACCAGCCACCCTGCCAGGGTCTGGAGCACCAGCAGACCCTAGCTCAGCTCTGCTCTGGGTCGCTTAGGAGACAAATTGCTGAAGGTCATGTTTCTCCAGCACCAGCAGCAGGAACCGCAGCAGCCCAAGTGTTCCCTGCAGAGCTGCAAGGTCCTTCTGCGGTGACACAGGAGACTCCAGCACAACAGGCTCCTGGGAAATGTAGTCTTGTCACCAAACGCTACCCTCTGCCAGGAATCCGGCAGTGCAGGTAGTCACACGCAGAATTTTGCCCATTATCTACCTTAAAAAAAACCCAACAAACAGATATCATTAGTGATCCTCAAGCTGATGAGAACCCACGTGAGATCTACGTGCTTTATGGGGTGCAGTGATTGACAGCAGCGCCTCAGGTGCCCCAAGCAGCGTCCCTGTGTTGAACAGCTGCACAGGCATCCGAGAGGGATGAATTGATCCAGATGTGGGGTAACGAACGCTGCATTAGCTACATGCTGAGCTGGGGTCCATCAGGTCTTGTCTCCTGGGGATGAGGCACAAAGCAGTGCAGCTTGAGCATGGGGCTCAAACCTGGGAAGACAGAAGCTGATCTCTGCCCAAAGCCCCGTATGTGAAAAGCAGAAAGCTTTTCCTGGCTGGATGCTGAAGCCCTCCCTGGTAATTATGTACCAGTCCTAATTTCATGGACTTGATGTTCTTAGAGGTCTTTTCCAGCCTTAATGATTCTATTATTCTCTTAAATTAATGTAGGCATATTTAGGTTCTCATCATGAAAAAGAAGGGTAAGGCATGCGCTTAGGAGAAGCTTTTCATTCGCCATTAAGGCTTGGCTGAATCGCTAAGTTAATCATTAGCCATTAATCACTAATCCTCATGCTGAGGAGTTGAGGATTTTTTAGGTCACAAACTACTCCTCCCCACGCCCCTGCCTGACTGCCTAACATTTTGGTGTGTGGTCTCCATCAGGAGGAGTCAGACCAATGTAGGGAGCATTGCAGGTGAAATATTCAGCCGAAGTCAGATGAATTTATCTCGTTTGGTCACCAGTAATCAGTAATTAATTGGACCCTTCTTTGTGTTAGAACTCATTAGAATTCATGCAGTGATAAAGCAAGCTACCGACAAAAGCCTGATTAAACTGGGAAGAAGGCACATTGTGATTTAATGCAGACGTGCCTGGCTGCACTGAGGGCACGAGTGGCTCAGAGCGTCCTTCTAGACAGTTTATGCAAGCTGCTGTTGGCACTTTGTGCCTCACTCCATTGTGACTCTGTGGGTTTGGGTCAGCCTGTGCCACTCTAGATCAGCCTGTACATCACCGATTCATCATTTAGGTTGGAGAGGACCTCTAGAGGTCATCTAGCACAACCCTCTGCTCAGGGAGTAGCTTGAGAGTTCTATCAGGTTTTCCAGAGTCTTGTTTGATCACCTGAAAACCTTCAAGAATGGGCCTTTCACAACCACAGCCTGCTCCAGTGCTTAACCAATTTGTGAACGTTTTTTCCTTATATTCAGTCAGAATTTTCCACATTGCATCTTATGTCCATTGCCTCTCAGCCCTTAGATGTACACTCCTGGGGACAGACTCACTCTGTCTTCTCTATAACCATGCTTTAGGGGCTGGGAAACAACAACTAGATCCCTCCTTAAAATAAACCCCATAACATTGTGGCAGCCTGTGGAGAAAGCAGCTCTCCATGGTCGTTTTAGTCTAGGGAAGTAAGTTTTATTCTTAAACCGTACTAATTTGGGGATGGTGGTGAGGAAGGATTCTCTCTTGCCACAGGATCTTTGAAATGAGCCTGCCCTGGAGACAGATGCTTGCATGGACAGCTCTTGTGATTTGTGGAGCAGAGAAGGGCCAGTGCTCACAGACATCAAACAGCTGGAGTTTCTATATCCCCAAATCCTGAGGGAGACAGTTCCAGCAGAGGAGCCTTCCTATTTATTTATTTCCGTTTTCAATGAGGCAGCCTCTTATGGTTTCTGTCCCAAACCAGTTTGATCAAGAGCTAGTGTGAACCTGCAGGGAGGGAGCATGGGCTTCAGATGAGATGAAAGCACAGCAGCAGGTCTGGGGGGGCTGCGTCCTGCTGGAGAAAGGCAGCGAAGCTGAGCTGAGAGCTCTGGTCCTCTCACCTGCTTCCAGCAGTGATGACTTTGCATTGGAAAGACCATTAGCAATTATCTGCCCAGGACTAGGACCTAGTCTGAGGAAAGCTTGTTAGTGACTATTGCACCATCATACTGGTTGTGTCCTTCTCATGAGAGTGCCTTTCAGTAGTGCCTGGTGCCCTTCACCAGGTTGTGCTTCAGGAGCAAAACAAAATAGAAATGTCCAAAACAAACACAAAAGCCTTTAATGAATGGCTACAAGAGGGACATAGACCTGTTGGAGCAGGTCCAGAGGATGGCCACAAAGATGATCAGAGGGCTGGAACACCACTCCTATGAGGACAGGCTGAGAGAGTTGGCCTTGTTCAGCCTGGAGAAGAGAAGGATCTGGGGAGACCTCACTGTGGCCTTCCAGTATATGAAGGGGCCCTACAGGAAAGGTGGGGAGGGACTTTTGGCAAGGGCCTGTAGTGATAGGACAAGGGGTAATGGGTTCACACTGGAGGAGGGGAGATTTAGATCAGATGTGAGAAAGAAGTTTTTCAGTCTGAGGGTGGTGAGTCACTGGAACAGGTCGCCCAGGGAGGTTGTAGATGCCTCATCACTGAATGTGTTCAAAACCAGGTTGGATGGGGCTTTGAGCAACCCGGTCTAGTGGGAGGTGTCCCTGCCATGGCAGGGGGGTTGGAACTAGATGATCTGTAAAGTCCCTTCCAACCCACTTCAAACTCACTACTTAGGTTGTGTATGATGAAAATATGCTCCAATATTACAAGGCCTTTAGCTCTCTTATCACTTTACTCCTTGGTAGGAGAAAGAATTTAATGGATGAAGTAAAACCAGGAAATAAACATGCAAAGAGCTGTGATGGCTAAACAGAGAAGTGCAGTAATATTACAGTTAAAAGTGATTTACCTGTTTCTTCCACAGAGTTTGTGAAATGGGAGACCCACATCCTGCTTGTCACAGTGGACATATTTGGGCTTGTTCTTCTGCACCTATGACCAATGTGGGTAACATCCCAATGTATTTCAGCATGACTATTTTGATGTGGAATTTTGCAGACTTTCTAAAAAAAGCTAGTAACCGTTGTGTAGTATGTAACCATATTGAATTGGATTTGTGTATATCAAAATAACAGGACAATAAGGTACAGGGACAGCCCATGCACTACAAGCTACAAGAACAAAGGGACTGATGATTAAGACAAGCTGATATTTATCAGGGACATATTGAACTATTTCAGAGGTTCTATTCCCCGTGCCAACTTGGCAGGAGAATATAAGATTCAGGTATCCTCAACCCTTGCTCAGGGGAAGACCCCTCCCATGAGCATGCGTAAAAGGAACTAGAGTGAAGTAGTAGGAATTACAATTGTATGCAAACATGTAACCGATCAGTATGTGGAGGAGTGGTTGTAGAATTTTTGTGTATAAG
>VZZY01019462.1:0-34805 GCA_013400335.1 Eurystomus gularis
TCTGGGCTGTATGAGCGCACTGCCAGCTCATGATGAGCTTCTCATCAATCAACACCCCCAAGTCCTTCTCTTCAAGGCTACTCTCAACCAGCTCCGTATCCAGTTTGTAATTGTGCCTGGGACTGGCCCGACCCAGATGCAGGACCTTGCACATTGACTTGTTGAACTTCATGCAGTTTGCATTGGCCCATTTCTCAAGCCTGTCAAGGTCCTTCTGGATGGCTTCCCTTTCCTCAAGTGAGTCCTCCGCACCACACAGCTTACTGTCATCGGCAAACTTGCTGAGGGTGCACTCAGTACCACCATCCATGTCACTGACAAAGATGTTAGACAGCACCAGACCCAGAACAGACCCCCAAGGAACTCCACTTGTCACCAGCTTCCACCTGGACTTCGAGCCATTGATCACAACTCTTTGAGTGTGACCTTCTAGCCAGTTCCTTATCCATTGAGTGGTCCATCCATCAAGTCCATGTCTTTCCATCTTAGAGACGACGATGTCCTGTGGGACAGTGTCAGCTGCCTTGCACAAGTCTAGATAGATGACATCAGTTGCCCTTCCCGTATCTACCAGAGCTGTAACTCTGTCACATAGAAGGCTACCAAATTAGTCGGGCATGATTTGCACTTGGTGAAGCCGTGTTGGCTGTCACCAATCACCTCATTATTTTTTATGTGCTGTACTAAGGTACAGATGCTAGGAGGATCTGCCTCATGATTTTACCTGGCACAGAGGTGAGGCTGACTGGTCTGTAGTTCGCTGGGTTCTCTTTGCTTCCCTTTTTAAAAATGGGGTTATGTTTCCCCTTTTCCAATCTGTGGGAACTTCACCAGACTGCCATGACATTATTACAAGAAAGTGAGACCTGCTAACCAGAAAATCAGTCACGAGTTTTTATTGCTGAAACTCAAGTAGTGATTTCCACTGAGATTTCAGCCTATTAAATTGTTTAGCTTTAATGTGTACCGCTATAAGCAGAGGTAAGCAAGCATGAGCAGGAAAGAAGGTAATTTAAAAAAAAAAAGCCTAAAAAAACCTCAGAAAGTTTGGCCTCTACAATGACTTTCATTTTTTATATATGTTGCACCTCTTTGCAAGTTCCTCCTGTCAAATTTGATTAACATGTTGGATAATTAAATCATTATAGCTAAACTAAATAACTTTTGTATTATACTTAAATCTACAATTATGTTGATTTATTATTTGAATTTAAATTTGCATTTTGCTGAAAATAGAAAGCACAACAAGCTAATCATTTTGATACGTAAAACCCCCACCACTAAAAATCATATTCAACAAATAAGATCTCTATACCCACTGTGAAAAAAAAGTTATGTTTTAGGCAAAATGATACCACAAGTAACATTTAGTTATGTCAAGTAAACTTTTCAGCTCTCAATTTTCCATTTTTACATTTCTGTGGAGTAAAAACGACTCCAAAGCCAAAAGGAAATCCAAACTGAATGTCAGAAAACTTCACTTAGTGGAGAGAGAGAACTTGCTGTTCTCTTCATATGTGTGTAGAAAATCAAGATGCAAAGTGTGCACTGAGTGTGAAAATGTAAAATTACTAGCAAAAGTATTAGGATCTAGATACCTTGTGAGGAACGGTTGTCATATTCAGACTGATTTTATAAACAACCAACCTTAATAAGATTAGAATAGGTGTTGAGCATTTTCATATGTTCAGAAATGCTGTACTTATTTGCTGTTACTTATCTAAAAGTCACATGTAGTTAAAACCAAAAATAAATGTGGAGTCCTATTGCCTTGTAGGTTTTTCTTCTTAATACGTTTCGTGTGTATTGTTACTGCCTGAAGCTCTGCTTCTGTTTTTTTTTTTTTCAACTGTGTAAATAAAAGGATAAACTTTAAAAATGTTTGGTTTATAATGAAAACTATGTATTTATATTTCTAAAATAGGATAATAATATTAATGATATATTGAATATTTTCAAATGTGTGATAGTGATATAGTGCGCTAAGACTGATCATTTGGAGTTGTCCTATCTTTTGGATTTGTGAGCTGCATAATCAATGTAATGCCAAGTTTTGTGTTATGTCATAGTTGTAGGAGGCACCTTTACATTATACAAACCAAAATGAATACATGAGAAAAACCATGTATCAACAGGAACAAGAGAAAGAGCTGTAGAAAAGGTTGTGCTTATTTCTATCTCTTTGTTTAATCAGTTCTGTCCATTCCATTAGGACTATCAGGTAAGCTAATTTGGGCAAGAGTGATATTCTCTTTTTATAGAACAGACATTTAATTTTCTGAAGGTTTCTGTAGCAAATGCTCCATTTGCTACCAGGAATCGTAAGGCCTTTTATTACAGGCCAAGTGAAAATATGGACTTACTGAACATGAAAAAGGCAGGCATGGAAAAAAATCAGAATAGGATGGATGGATGGATGGAATGTCAAGGGTTTAGGGCTGGGCTAGCCTCTAGGCAAATGACAGACACACTCTATTAACCCTTCTTCCTTCCCAAAGGGGAAGAGAAAGAGAATAAAGGAGAGAGACTTACAAATTGGAAAATTAAACTGAAACAGCTTTTATGAAAATAATAACAATAAAATGAAATAAATCCAACTATACACAAACCTAATATTGAACCCAACCCGCCTGCTGACACCTACGTCACTGTCACCACTGATGCTGTGGAGCAGGCCCTGGAGAAGTCCCAGACTGGACTCAGCAGCAGACAGGAATCAGATTCAGGAGCTGGATTCTGGAGCTGGATTCAGGAACACACATATTGGGACTGAAAGCAGAATGGACAGAGTCCTCCTCAGATGCTGGCCATTGAAGAAGAGAGACTGACCCTCATGATCCCTCAGCTTTATACTGAATATGACTTATATGGGATGGAATCCCTCACTGGTCAGTTTAGGGTCACCTGTCCCGTCTGCTTCTCCCTGCAGGTGTGGCCTTTTACTTTCTTCACCCTCAATGTGACACAAGATTCAGCAGTAACCTTGGTCTGCACAGGAGCAAGTATAAGCAAGAGCCTTTCTGCACACAGCGATCCTTGGTAGTAACTGTAAACATCAAGTGTTACCACTGCAATGTCTGCAAAACTATGACATTAACTTCAGAAAGTGCTGTTACTTACAAGAGACTGAGCTGAAAAGTAAAATCACTGAACAGAATTAGTTCTGTTCTACCGCAAATCAGGACAGGAATCAAAGAGAAGATGAAGAAAATATTATGTGGATGCTGTTGTGAATAAGCAGGAATTCACTTTACTTGAACTTTTTTGTTACTGTAAGAGCAGTACAGTGTTGCATATAGAAAAAGCTGGAAAAGGGTTAAAGAACTTAAGTAGTAAAGGAATTTAAGAGGTGAACAGAGAACACCTATGTCATTGCTTCAGTGAAGGAATGGTTGAGTTGGACCAAGGAGAAATGAAGAAGGTCAGAGAGAATGGGAATTAATTATTAATTTTGAGTTTATCTAGCAAGAGATCATGAGAGTCCGACAAAAGTAACCTCACTAATGTAAATGGAACTAAAGTGGATCTAAGATGAAAATGGAAAAGAAAAACTCCGGACGCTTATTGTGTATTCAGTATATTCATAGAATTGTAGAACATTCCAGGTTGGAAGGCTCAAAAGATCATATTCTTAGAGTCTGGAAATGGGATGAATTGATGGCTAGGATTTTGTTGTCATTTAGTATTTTGATTCTAGAGGACAGAATACAGTATTACGAAAGACAAGATCTGTAATGCTACCTTTACTACGAGGAACAGATATTCTTACTCTTTTGCTGTGCTGTCATTTTCAAATTTTTGAAATCTCACACGTGTTCTTAAACATAAGTCCTAAATCATGTATGGGTATGGATATACAAGTCTATCATCTTATAAAGATACTGGATGCAAATGGTTTGTCATACTTAGTATACTTTATGTTAATATATAGATTCTTCCTGGGATGTATTTTGTTTAATCGAGAAGGAGACTATCCAATAAACTAAAGCCTTAAGTGTTATCAGTAGAAGAAAAGTTGTAGAAACAACTGTTTAAAAAGAAGAGAGTTTGACAGTCTGAAAAGCCAGTTAAAATTCTGCATTTCAGAATGTGACTTTAATTCAGAACAGACTGTATAACAGCTAGATTGTGACATTTTTATGTATGTGCAGCATGCACATGTACATTCTTTCATTTGGGCAAGGGAAGAACAGGTTGTATGAATTACGGTTCTCTGACAAAGCTGCAACAAAATTTATCATTGGTGCTTAGGTAACAAGTCATGAATGATTACTGAAAGATTAAAATCTTTCTTGCCTGTATTCCTGTGAGCAGGACTAATCCAGCCTAGTTTGTGTTTGTTTGTATTTGAGCATAATGTCAGTTTCAGCACTAAAACATGCCACGAACTCTAGGGCAGTAATTGAAGAAAACTAGATTATATTAAAGGCTGAATCCCTTCACTTCTTGTTTTTTAATTTACTGAGTTTTCTAAAACTAATATACAATTTTATCTGTATTATCTGTTTTGTAAAGATCATAATACAATATTTTTTTATCACCACCATTTTTGTCTTTTAATAAGAATGGTGGAAGTAATTATATGAACAAAGTTTCTGATGTTGTATTCATACAGATAATCATTTATGTATGCAAATGTGTATGCTTATTTTAATACTGTGTTTATATGTATTTAAGAGCGTTAGTAATTTAGAGTAGTTTCTTGGGCACTGTTTGAATTATGTATTTTTATGACTGATTAAGGAATGGCAAAAGTTTCTCAGCCACTTGGAAGGCAAAGTATTTTATCAACTCCTGAGAGAGAATAGCTTAATAGAAATAGCCTAATTTACCTGGGACATTTGGATTGTGTATCGTGGTCTCACAGATGAGTAGGACTCTTCTGTCCATTCAACTCCACCTGTTTACCTGGGGAGAAGCAGCGAGTCCTATACAGTTTACAGAGGAGTAAGTTAGTTATAAATACTTTGTAGCACAAATAAAGACAAGAGAGTGATCTTCTAAATCTTTTCTGTAGGAAAGTTCTTTATGAAACTGGAGGAGCTGGTGTTCGAGCAAGATCTTTATGGAGAGTAGAACCCCTTCGAATAAGGTACTGGTATTTTTTTAACTTACTTGTTAGCAACTCTTGTTAATAGCAATTCAATTGTTACAGACCCTTAAGGCAGAACATGAGTAATATATTTGTCCTGCTATATGATATATGTTATTATATTCACTGTTACCAATAGAAAGTAATCTAACGTGATTAACTCATACAGGGAATGTCAGTATTGTAAGACTTTTGTTTGTTTGTCTGAGGGGTTTTTTTGGTTATTTTGTCTGTGTCCCACACCAAAAGCAGTGTTGCTTATGAGATACATCTGCTTGAGACATTGCTTCTGTCCTAACTGAAAATTCTTTCCTAGGTTTCACTTGGTATTTAAATGCATGGGTGGAAATCAGAACAGTAGTATCTCTCACGGGTATCTTTTTTTTTTGTTTTAGTTTCTTATCTCCCTCCTAGGTGATGAGTTATCTGTTAACTTTGTTGCAAGTGAAATTTCAATATATACTATGAGGGTGTACATGTTTTAACTTTGATGGCTTTCTGAGCTGTATGTTTATTTTACTGCTGGTGTGTTTGTCATTGCAAATGAAATACCCTCATAACTAACAGAGATACAGGATAGTTCTTTGTTGAGTCTCACTTAGGGACTTTAATTAGTTTGTTTAGGGAACCAACTGAAATACAGTAGTTAATTCACACTTTAGTGTTTTTCAGAAACATGCAGGAGTTTTTAATAGATATTATATGTAACACCCCAATAAAACAGGGAGAGAGTGTAGAAGAAAGAAAATTAAAGCTATATTCCTTTCCAAGGTTCCTTCTGTAAATACATTAACAGTTTTGCATCTGTTTTAATGCAAATATAGAAATAAAAAGCAAGAAAGGAACATATAGAGCACATTCTATTTTCTGAATGCCCTTTAAAGCCCCAAATAGAAATACTAGTTTTGCTTCATAGATTATTTTTTGATGTCTCATATGATAGCTGGAGTGGAAGTAACATCAGATGGGGAGAGCCTTTCCGTCTTCGACATATTACAACAGGAAGATACCTGGCTCTGAATGAAGATGAAGGACTTGCAATGTTAGACAGAGAAAAGTCAGACACAACATCTACTGCCTTTTGTTTTAGAGCATCAAAGGTAAATATCAATGTAAATTTATCTTAAATGTAGAGTGCTCAAGTACAAGGTCTGATTTGAATGACTGTAAATTATTTGTAATGTCTGAATTGAAGCAATTGACATAGTTGATTCATTTAAATACAAAGGTAAACAACCAGAGTCAAGAGTAACACAGATTTCCTTGAGGAAAAATGGGAATGATGAATAAAGTTTAGAGTAAACTGAACTGTTAACATGTTAAAAAGAGAATGAAAACTGATACAATACAAAATACGGTGGTTTAACATGAATGCTTTAATCATTATAGAATAATTTTAGTTGGATAGAATCTCATAAAAACATTATTCGCTCCAGCTCTACCTGTCATAATTGAATTCAATTGAATTCAGTACAGTGGGACAAAATTCTGCCCTTGCTATTCTTTGTGTGGTGTGCTCATAGGTGAATTGCACAAGGAAAATGTAATCAGTGATTTTTAAACCATATGTTTTCAAACTGTGCTCTTTAGTGAGCTGCTAATTGCATGTTACTAGCTTTTTAATCACTTCCAGCTGAGAAAAACAGTACAAGAGAGAGAATGAAGAAAGATTGTGGAGGTAGGAGAAATGAGTAACTTTTTTCCAGAAAGTGAAATATTTTTACACCAAAGATGATAAAAAGTTTTTATGTGCTTTCATGGTGTTACTTATAAATAGTTGCCATAGCTGAGAAGTTAAATGTTGCATGTAATTCTGAATGCTGTTTGGTCCCTGAAGGGCAGTGAAAAAAAATCTTTAAAGTTAGATATATACTAGATAAAATCTAGTGTTAAAGGTCTTGACAGATTCTAGACTTTTGTTAGTATGATAAAGCAAATAACTTCTTTTTAGCATGCTTAAAATAACAATATTTGTTTTATTAGTGTGACTGCATACAATACGGTGAGAATTTTTCTTAACCGTTCCAAATAATTGAAAAACTATCGGGAAATTTCCTTAGATTATTAGATGCTCACCAAATAATTTTTGATTCTTTCTTCAGTGTAAAGGCTATGCAGTGTAGGTTGGACACATGTTGTTGTGCAGGGGCATTTATTTCATATGTAATTTTTTCCCATTCTTGCTAAATCATGGCACCCCAGTAAGGATGGCGAGTATGCCAGGAATGCCACAGTTATTGTTTTAACATTGTGTTAAAATTCCTATAATGTACTCACTGCCTAATTGGACATGTCGTCCTAAATATTTCTTAATATTTTAATTGTGCATATAAATGCATAAATTTTAAGTACATAAATTTTATGATCGTGTATGCTCTCATAAAATAAATATTTCTGTTGCATTCATACCCTATTTTCTTACTTTTTTTGTTGAGGTGTGACTCAAAGATGCATTAGTGATATTTGTAGCAACCCCCAAAATGACTAAGGTGAAGTACAGTAGCAATTATGCAGAAATCAATAAGGACTGTGCAATCTATTCATCCCTTCTACTGTGTTTGTACATAATATGGTTGTTAATGTACAATTTTATATCAAATACAAGTTCAGTGCCTCATCATCCTAATATTTGTGCTGTTCTGTATAGAAAATAGTATTTTATCTTACAGTAGGCTATAAATTTGCTTTTGCCTGTGCCGAGAATAAGAATAGTTGTTTATTGTCTGGGCAGGTGAGAGCAGCACTGGCGCATGGGTAGAGACATTAGTGTTTCCAAAGGTGAGGGGAACAAGCAGTGATAACTCTTCCTGAAGAAAGGAAGGTGAGGTTTTAGAAGCAAATAAACCCCCAAGATTGATCTGGACTGTAAGAAGGAAACGACTCTTAAAGCCAAGTGCTGATTGCACACTATTGAGGGGAAAAACAACTGTAGAACTAGTAGTTAGGCTAGATATATGCTAGTGTGATTTTAATTTCTGACCATATGTATTTGTAAAACTCTGTTTTCTTTTTTCTTTTTCTCAATGAAGAAATATTTTTCACTTGCCTGGACACTGATGTGGCATGAAGTAAGGGAAATTTCAAGATAACGAAATGTTTTACACCTTCCTATCCAGCTCTGTACAAATCCTTAAAAATAGGATGCTGGAATACTTGACTGTGTACAGCACTTGTGTCCTTTAGAGTCATAGAATAGTTCTGATTGGAAAAGATCTTGGGAAGTCATCTAGTCCAGCCCTCTGCTCCAGGTGGTCCCAACACTGATTTCAGACCAGATTGCTTAGAACATACATTCTTGTGGAGTTTCTAAAAGGAAATAAAACATTTCTCTACTGAGGTGTTCTTTCGAGTTTGGAGGCTGGCAACATGTGTTTTTTGTGGAAAAAAAGATACTCTCTTTGCCAGTAGGCAGAGCTATGTGGAGTATATGAAATCTCCAGGGCTTCCCAGGAGCCTGCAACACATGAAAGTCTTATTTTTCCAACAGTTGTTGAAGGGACCCCCTTGTTGAAAAAAGCACACCTTCATCCTTAGCATTGTTACGTACCCCTTCAGCAGTTGTGTGTCTTTCTTGCCTTTCAAAACCTGTGATTGCATTCATAATATATTTACTTTCACAGGTTTGTTTTTTTTGCTTGGTAACACTGGAAATCAAAACAGATATTTTAAATTATAAAATTCAAGTTAGTTTGATTTAATATGTACTTTCACAAATAAAAATAAAAGGGAGCTTTTAAGAAAGTGGGAGAATGTGCTAAAGAACATAATGTTGTGAATTTCAATGAAAACAACATATGCAATCATGTCTGTTTACTGCAAATCACTGCAAACCAAGCTTACAAACGTCAGAAATTAACAGAAAACCCTCAAAGTTATACCTTTTGTTGGGTTTAATATGGAGCTTACTTTTGACAAAGTTTTAAAATATCAACCTCTATATTTTAAGGCAACAGTTCTGTAGTGCCTTGCGATCGCAGAGGCACCAGTTTCCCTACAGCAGATGGCATCGTGTTTTGAAATGGGATGTTCTCATTCCAGCACAGCGCTTGGCTCAGTATACTCTGCTGAGCAGAACCTTGATTCTGCTTATAAATTTCTATGTGAGTAAACACAGGGAAGAACAAGAGCGTATTTAAAAATATTTATTAATAAATTGTTGTAGCCCAGAATTAATTTTTGAGATTTTATATTTTATTTTCCTGATAGTATATACAATTGACAATGAAGTTACTGGTGTAGTTTGAGTAAGTAACATTCTGACACATTCAAAAGTCACAGATGACTCATGCAGAAGGATTTGATACCATTTTAATATTACTGCCAGCCTGTAGCTATCTTAGGGGCTCAACATAACATAAGGATGTCATAATAATTCAGTAGTAATCATGAAGTTTAATTAGTTTTTGGAATAAGATGATAGGTATTACAGATTCCTTTATGTATAACTTTCTCTAAAAGTTCAAGTATTTATTTATAAGTTTGTATTTTACGGTAAACACTGCATTTCAAATACAGAATTAAGCTATTTTTTCTACCTACTTTATATGGGTGGAGAAAGTAGAAGGTAAAAATTAAAATCACCTTGTTTTCTTGCCTACTGGGGTGTAGAAATGTATACAGCAATGCATACAGAGTACAGTATACAATGATGGATAAGCTCAGTGTATTAGTCCTCTGCTCTTACATCTGTAGACCTTTTATCTTTTTCTTTTGTTATGCAATAACAGTGTGCAACACCAAAAGATACAATTTTAATTAACTCACGTAGGTTAGATTTAATGACTTCAGCAGTCAGGTTGTCTTAGCATTCTTAGGGGAACATAAACAAGCCCATAAGATATCAAGAGCTTTTTCCCTACTGTATTTTTACAAGAAGACTGTTGAAAAATCGTTGTAAAGACAGTTGGGTTTGTCTTTTTCACACTGCCATTCCTTACCTTCCTTTTATCACGTAGAAATCTATCAGTCTATGAATTCTCTCATTTTCTAAGTCTTGCCCTTCTAGGATATTAAATATCTTGTGAAAATTGCATCTTTGACAGCTTTGCCCTCAAGTTCCTTTATTCTTTGCTTTTTTCTTTTTTAAAATGTTTTGTTACTGTTATTTTCCCTGTGCCATCTTCCAGACCCATGATTTGATTTGTTTTCTTGACTCCATTCATGACCCGAGGGAGTCTAACTGACAATAGGTTGTGAGGAAAGAGCTTTGAAGGAGTAAGTGTTTGGATATTTTGCTGCTGAGATACAAAATCTCTTATCTAGATATTTGTACGTGTTTGCCCTTCTCCTGCAATAATCTTTATCTGACTATACTTTTCAGCTGTTAGAAAATATACCCTCTTTTTGCACACTACTATCAAATGACTTGGCTGAAATCCTAGAGAAACTGGACAGAGCACAAAGAGCAAAACATCATGAAGAGGAATTTATGTTGTATTACTTGAAGTGAGAACAGCTTTCAGGCCCCCAAAAGCATTCTAAAGCTTTATTTCTAAAATTCAGAAAATCTTGGTTTTCTGTTATGATTAGTGTCATCAGAAAGGATCAGTGTTGCTCAGCTTTTTTGAAACAGTAACTTAATTAGGATCACTTGTTAACACACTATTATTTCTTTCATTGAAATTGTCGTTGATTCTTAATTCTTGATGCAGATGTGGTATTTGAGAAAAATGTTTTAATCTTCAGGGTGCTGTGTAAAGCCAAATAATTAATTGCTGACAGTTAATAAATTTGTGCCTCACTGTAAATGTGTATTGAAAGTGTTCATCTTTGTCTGTACAAGGTAGTGCAGTCTGCATAAATATGATGTCACATGGTTTCCCCATAGTCCTGATATTGTAATCATCTCCCCAAGGAATCTCTTGTAATTTAATTCTACTTCATTTTGGCAGTATAATGCCACCATAATTCCATATAAATCTAAGAAGATTAGCATAGTTACAATAGACCTTCTTGTTACTCCACACATGTTGAACATCCAATAAACGGAAATTAAATAAGAAAACCTGTTACACATTTAATAATGTAAACTGTGTATCAATGTCTAACATACTTTTTTTTGTTAGCAACAAACGAGCAACTATCCACACTTAAGTCCATCAGCATTTTAAATAATAGAAAAATGTTATCTAATAGTCTGTTTACTTGAAGTTTTTTGTTTAATCAAACCCATGCACATAGATCTAGAATTAGCTGTTACAGAATTTGCTGCATAATTCTGTTCTTATTCCTGAATTCAGTTTTGAAATGAAAACTATTTTCTTTAAAAAAAAATAAAGGTAATTGCTCTTTTGCTGGAGACTTAAAATTCTGTAGTTGTGAAAGAAAAATAATGGGATTAAGAAATAGGTTTGGCTTTAAAATTGTACTGGGTGTTCTAGCTGAAGATTAAGCAAAGTCTTTAAAAGAGATTTGAATGAATCCAGTTCCTCTTACAAAGAGGATAAATGGAAAAGTAAAATCAATGTAAAAAAATAAGAAATGCAAAAGTAAAATAAATGTAAAAGCCAAAGTGTACTTATTTTAAAAACGAGTGTTCTCTTCTTTGCTGGTTTTTGTGATACCAGAGGCATTATTCCGGTTGAAGTGTTTAGCTGCACATACTATTTATAAGCAGAAAAATTCTTTAGCATAAAAATATTTTATTTGAGTTTCAAAATGTTTGTGCTCATTTCTCTTTTTCTTATTTAAGCTAAAGTGTGAAAATTTTAGTAACATAGGGTTCTACAGGCTCTACTAAACTGAAACTTTAATTACATCAGTAACTCAATTATTGATTAGGCTAGGCTTTAAGATTTTTTTTTTAATTTATTTTTACATGGTAATAGATTTTACTTGATTTTTCTTGCTTTGTTGAAAATGATGATTCAGATTTGAAATTATATTTAATCAGAATGTGACTAATTAATTGGATAGAAACTTATGTGAAATGAAATTCAGCTGCATCTTAACAACATAAGTAGCATAAACATTGTTCAGTGCTGGAATGTGTTTCAGTGTAGAATTGAATGATTTAGCCTGTTCCAGTACAGAAATTAACTGCCAGCTTTCATTTTATCTTCTTAGGAGCTAAAAGAAAAGCAGGATTCTAGTGTTAAACGTGACATTGATGGAATGGGAGTCCCAGAAATAAAGTACGGTGATTCAGTCTGTTTTGTCCAACATGTGGCCAGTGCCTTATGGTTGACTTACAAAGCACAAGATGCTAAATCAGCACGTTTAGGTCCCTTGAAAAGAAAGGTAATGTTTGAGGTGGTTTTTTTTTGGTTTTTTTTTTTACTACTTACAAAATGAATGATATTTGCAGAACAGTTTTGGTCTGTCCTGTTTTTTGCCATTCTACCAATGTAGCAAATGTGGGTTTAATTGTTTTGTGCTGTTATTGAAAATAGTGTGAATATTTTGTTCTAAAAATGGAAACAGTGGTGAATATTAACATAACTATGTAAATGCAGAAAAACTTTGCCACCAAGAACTGGTTTTAACTATTTTTTTTTTGCCAGAAAAAATTATTAATTTGGGCTTAATTTTTATTTTTGTCACCTTAGTAGAATATGGAGATTCCTGTTTTGAATGATCAACTCACTTTTTTGGAAAATCTGTTTAAGTGCATAAACTTGTAAGTTATCTTACATTCACTGGTGGTTTCAGATTCTTTAATTGAGTGTATTGTTTGAAAAAGCAGTTAAATTTGCTGCTTAGGAAATGACTCTGGAAACCCCTCAAGTTTCTTAAGGGATACGAACGAACAGTTTCCTCCCAAAATGTTAGATGTAATTGTGACATGGCATAAAGGTCTTTCAATCTTTTGATTATAGCATGTAAGTATATTCTTAATTCTTGTTATCTCTTCAAACCATGTTTATATTTCATTGAGGATTAAGAGACTTAGTACTAGCTTTGCAAAACTGCATCATTACTGAATGATTTATTTGATTCTGTATTAATAGGTTTTTTTAGAACTTGAACCAATCATTACAACATGAAAAAGAAAAAAAAAAAGGTTCATTACTGAACAGAACTTGGAATTCTTCTTTAATTAGTTGTATGTATGTATATTCACAAGAGGATACCCATATGCAAGCACTGTAATACAAAAAGTGAGATCCTCAGCCCACCCTTGGCACAATCTCATTTATGTAGCACACATGGTCATAAACAGGCAGTGGGTCCCCAACTCCTTTACTACTTCTCGAAAACCTGTCACATCAGAGAAATTCTTCTTTGTATGCCAGTCATTTTGTGTTTTCTTTGTAAGAGATTTAATTGCACAATGATGACCTGTTCCTTTCCCATGCCAATTTGGCTATGGGATTCTCTTTCCTCAGAGGGTCTAGTTCTACTTCTTGAAAAGGCAACATGTAGATTCTTTCTCTGTATTCAAGGAAGAATTTTGCAGTAGCTTCCTGTGAAGTTTGATATTCCACCCCCACCCCCCAGTTTTCAACTCAGCAGCAAGGGACTATAAAAACCTCCGTAACTGCATGTCACGTTTATTCTCCTTTCAAACTGTTTTTTTCATTCATGTTCAAATACTCCAAATCTTTTGTTGCCTACTTCACCTGGAGAATTCTCTCCTGTTAAGTGCCATCAACAGAAGAAAACCCAAACCTTCTCACTTTCTGTAATTGATATTCCAGTGGAGGCAAGAAACAGGTTTTCATCCTCTACAAAATATGGTATTAGGCTATAATTTTGTAAGCAAGTTTGGATATATACATCCCTGTAAATTTCATATAAATTTTGGTTTTCTATGGTAAAAGTGCAGTCATAGCTTCATGCATCCTCCACAATCATTTTGTAAGGAGATACTCACTTTCAGTCACTGTAATCTGTCTCAAGCTTACCTCCACTTTCTGTAACATGCCTCAGTAGCCCTAGGAGGATTGAGAAACACCTTATTTCACAAGAGGCAGAGGGTGAGATTTTTTCCCATAACCTAGCTATTATCACTGACAGCCGCTGCAAATCTCTAGAGAGGAGAAAACAACTATGGGATTAGTTCTGTTATAAAATACTGAAAGTGCCAAGTAAAAAGTTATTTGGCTTTGGTGTAATTTCACGTACCTAGTTACCATGCTGTCTTTGCAAGACACAAATAAGTAAGAAATTCTGGCATTATTTATGAGGCTTCTGGTGCACGATTTCTGCCAGAATTCTGATCTGTTGTATCTCTTTCTCTGAGATCTTGGTTACCAAGTGTTCCAAGACTTTGCCAGGTAGTGATGATGTTTACATCAATATTCTATTCAACATTCTTCCACCATCCAGCATGAATGAGGGAAACCTATATTTTCAGTTTGAGAGCTTGTTCCTGTGCAAGCTATGAACTCCTGCAGGCTCCAGAATGCTGGAGCTCAGAGAACAGGGAAACACACGCTACATGTTTTGGGTTCATGTCCTGGAGACCATCGCTCAGGATTTTGGTCAATACCAATGCCCTGCTGTGCCTCAAAATGCAAGACACTGCAAAATGGCTCTTTATACTCAGGGAAGTGGTTTATCTGAAGAACTGGAGTAGTCAGTGCTGAATGCTTCTGGTCATGATCTACTTACTGGAGTTTTCAAAAGCACTTTCCTGTTGCTGTGGTGTTTCTGGATGACTTAGTTGAGGCCCTGGCGTGGTGTTTTTTGGTCAGAGAAATAGGGAAAATTAGGTCCTTCTAAAAGACTTCTCTCTTCCCTGATCTACTGCATGGGGTTCTTGCAGTGTAGGGAGACGAGTGTGCTTATCTGCTGCACAATGGTGAAGGTGCAATTACTCTGCAAGGCGTGGCAGCTTTAATCTCCTGCCTGTCAAATATTTTAAATCCTGTACTGTTCCTGTAGCTCCAAAATCTGGAGCTACATGCAATGGCCTGAGGAAATATTTTCTGATTATCAATTATTTTTTTTGTGATAAGGAAAAACCAGTTCTTTAGTAACTGTTCAATTAAGAGAGCCCAGGACCTTTATGGAAACAGCAACATTTCAGCTAACGAAGTCACCTTCAGAGTGAGTCTGTATAAAGAAGTACTTGAAGAAAGTGGAAAGATGACTAATACCTAAATTAGTCTTCTTTAAGATAGTATTACGAATATACTCATTCAGAAATGTCTTCCTAGTCTTCTCTATCACATTTCCATGGATTCTGGGGTCCAAATAAACTCACATGGTGATGTTTGCCTGTTTTAAAAGCATTTCCTCAGCATGCTGGAAGGAACAGAGCGTGTGTATACTTTGGATTCCGGCAAGTATAGAAGAACATCACTTTCCAATGCTTTGGTATACTTAGAAGCCAATATGTACAAAAACCTTTTGGTAAATAATCTTCCCATTTCTGGCAGTAACCAGGCATATAAACGTGATTAGTTTTGTTGTTAACTATTCAGTGTGTTCAGAATTACTCAGCTAACTGGGAAGTTGGGCAGCACATTTTTACAATCTCAGAGCTAAAAAAATACATTTTTTTCAGTGGAGAATTCAATAGGTTACATCTTGGACCAAGAAGCAGGATAACTCACATTTAACTCTTACGAAAGTGCTGTAGGATTTTAATGCCTAAAAATGATCAAGACTTGCTGTGATACCCAAGAATAACACTGGCTTTTTGTGAAACTGGGTATTTATTTAAAGGGGAAAAAAAAAAAAAAACCACCAAACCACCTTCTTACTGTTTGAAGTTCATATGATATTCACATGTGGTTCTGGTAAGAATCAAACATAATGTGTAGAGAATCATTAAATGAGTCAGAAGTTACTCATAAATGTTTCACCTTTAGCTTCATTGTGATTTTTGTGATATTTGTCACTCCAGCTTGATTTTCTTGTCAGTAGTCTTTCCATGCATGAATCCTTTAGTAAATGAAGCTTAATGTAGTGAAGATCCTCTTTCCTTGACAGGCAGAATATAGAAAGAATGAAATATTTTGCTTCAGTTAGAAAATATTTGATAAGCATATATGTTTAATGAATTGCAAGAGAATAAAGGTACATTAAAATGTCTTCTCTGAATAACTTTAATGAGACTGACAAATTTGTAATTAATAAATAAACAGATAAAGTTATTAAGAAGTAGCTCAGTATATATGAAATTAGTGTTTTCAGTGCAATATTGAAATGTTACAAGGTATTTAAAAGCACAAGTTTTTTTAAAGTAATTTTTGTAATTATTACTGACTTTTAATAGGTTATATTACACAAAGAAGGTCACATGGATGATGGTCTAACCTTACAAAGATGTCAGCACGAGGAATCCCAGGCTGCTCGAATAATTCGCAATACTACAAACTTATTCAGCCAGTTTATAAGGTAGTTGTTACCATCTTACACACAATCATCTTTTGTTTGTTTGTTTTTAAAGTATTCTGTAATGATAAGAATTTCTCTGCCAGAATCCTTATTTCCTGCTTTCAAACATTTGTATTTAGAAGCTATTAGCAATATATTTTTACTGCTTGTAATTTCGATGAGTAATTCCGTTAAATAGGTAAATGAGCTTATTTAAGATTATTTACATGAAGTCTAATACCTTGAAGCCAGAAGCAAAGTGAATCATAATCCAGGTTGAAGAAAACATGCTAAATAATCTTACCATAACTTCATTAGTAAGTATTCTACACTCACTAGAACTTCATAGTATTCATAAAAGGGTTCTTATTTTTCTTTTTTTCTTGGTAGACCAGGTATTACAGCTGACTCTATTCATATTTCTCAAACTAGTTAAAAGGAATGCTGGTGCCTAATACTGTTTAGATCTAAAATATGATGGGAAACCGTAGCATCCCCATGTCCATGCAGATAAACAATTGAAGAAAGTACAAAACAGATCTCTACATGTCTAGGAGGACAATACCAGCTTATTGCCTTCAAAAACTGAGCTAAAACATTTTGCATGTACCTCTTAAATCACCCATCCTGTTGATCTTCCTACTCCTGTCACCTCTCTGATCATATCTGAAAGATATAAAGATCAGGGGACAGGCAGTTCTCTCTGGTGAATGCTGTGCGGTATAACAGATTATATTCAGTAACAACAGTTAGTGCAGAAGGCTAACTGTCAGCTGAGGAGGCAAAAGGAGGAAACTTCTCTCTCCACTAAATTATTATGTGGGCATTCCTAAATCACCTGTTTAAACCAACACATTTATTTGCAGTAGAATATGGATTTATGGGTATTCAAAGTCAGTAACTGCATCTCGTCAGAGAAACAGTAGAGAGTCTATATCTGATTTTAAAGAGTAATTGAAGTTGTGATTCTAAGACTTCAGAATAAAATCAATAGAATTACCTTCTGAATAGTATTTATCTCCCAAGTCTTTTCTGTACTAGAGGGCAATGCAGTTACTAATGTTACCTCAGTAAGAATTAACCGATCTTGGGCTGTTCCACTAACTGTATAATAGAACTCAAAAACTAACGTGAAAATAGTGATGGCTGTTTCCACAGATCGAAACATGGATACCTGAGCATCGAGAAACTTGCAATATATGAATAACCTAACCATGGAGTCAGTATTACAAGGATATTAGTAAGTCAGGGAGTTTAAACAATTTAATATGACACCAGACCTGCTCTGTCATAATCTTGTTTTATTGAGAAGATTATATAAAGAGATGTACTTGTTAAGCATTTGCCTAATATCCTTGCCACACATATGGCAACATAATGCCTTTCTTTTCATGGAAAAATACGTCTTGGCCAATGGCAAAACAAATGTGTTGGACCTGAGTATAATTTAAAGCAATCTATCTAAACTTGTATGTTGCTAACTGAAGAACCTTGCATTCTCAGGAGATGCTGAATCTTTGACAAAATGAACATGCAAGTATATGTTATTTATCACATTTCATACCTAATTTGGTTTTCTGAATTCCAGCCTGTATTTAAACAGTATTATTTATTAAATAGATTTCCTGAATTGAAATTTTACTTCCTTTCACCATATTATTGCACTGGCTTCTGCATTAGTTTTTCCAGTCATCTTGAAGTATACGTTCTGCTTAAAAAGGTTTATTCTACTGCTTTGTATCATCTGAATGTCAGTTTGTACAAAACTGTGCAGAATGTTTTCTGTCACCAGTTTAAATTTGTCAGACCTTAGTTACCAAAAAGTTTGAGCCTTTACATAGAAATAATTGTAAATGGATCGTTCTGATGAAGGCTTTAGTATTCTTCTAGTGAAGTATGAAAACTGTCTTACATATGTGGCTGTGTTTAACTTTCTGAATAATACTTTAGCTACGTTAGTTTGAAAATGTGAGACATTTGGAAGCATAATTTTATTATGCTGTTTCTTTTGTTACTGATGTTCCCCTTCTCTTCCCTCATTCTTTAATTTGTTAATGACATTTATGTTACAGTACTAAACTTGGACAATAATAGCTCTTTACAAGCAGCAAGTGAAAGCACCATGTTTCCTTCACTATAGCTCTCCCATACAATATATTTCTGTCTGAAAATTTTTAGGGTAAAATACAATTCTGTGTCAATGCATATTCATTTATTATTGCTGAGATCAATGTATAACAATACACAGTGAAATTGGTAAGAATGCATTTAGTACTGAAGAAACTATTTTTTCATAATGTTTGGCAGAAGTTTTAATTACAAGAATGACCACTTGATCATCGTATTACTGCCTAATAGATGAAAAAGTAAATAAAAACAAATTTATAATTTGCTTCCACAGAATCCACCACAGGAGGCTGCATTTAAAACGTTACTTCCTTAGTATCACAAGGGACTACACTCCTTTGTATTTCTTGTGCTGAGGATATAAAAACAGAGTGACCTCTGGCAGCAATCACCTCCTCCTAGATGATACAATTTATAGTAGTGAGTCAGGCCCTGAAAAATTGGGTTGTCTCCCAAGACTGAGCAAATGCTTAAACAGGAAAGAGACCTTATTTTACTGAGAACTGGGATTCCTTGAAATACTTTGTATTTTTAAATCCCACCCTTCTTTATTTCCTATATGGAGTTGATACAGTAGAGCTAATTAATGGTTAGGATTACCTGTTGGTTTTGTATTCTTTGTCTAGAAGGCTGTTGTATACAGCCTCAATGACTGCTGCTATTGTAGTCCATGTGCGTGTTACACACATCAATAGGATTTAAAGCATCTAAACAAAATAAATTGCTGTAAGAAAGAACTGTGGTACATCTTTTCATCTCTTTCATCTTCTTGCTGACTTATATTGTTTCTTCTGTTCATTTTTTTTCAGTGCTTTTAATCATTCTCTCTCTTTACATCAGTGTGGAAAGGGAAAAATGATTCCGGTTCAGGAAGCTCTAAGTGCTGGACACTCAACAGATGTTTGAATGATTTACAATTCAGATCAGCTGTTAACTCAAATACACATGTTATATGTGTAAGAAGGCTTTATTTAGATACCAACAGAAAATAGGCTGCTGTATTTCCCACAGTAAATTACAGTGGGAAAATGAATAATGCTGCCAGTCTTCTTTCTCATTGTTTTCTTTAGTGGAAACAACAGAGCGCTGTCACCCACTGCCCTGCCTGTTGAGGAGATGGCTCAGACTCTGGAAGACCTGATTACTTATTTCCAGCTTCCCGAAGAAGACCTGGATCATGAAGATAAGCAAACCAAGCTTCGATCACTCAAAAACAGACAAAATCTTTTCAAAGAAGAGGTACAGAGAGAAGAATTGTTACATAATTTGAATTTTCAGTTTATTGTGTCACTAGTGTTGAGAAGAACCTAAACATTATAATCTAGATGCATGCATATGATTTAGAATGTAGAGTTCTATAGCTTATATATATATATGTGTAAAACAGACTGTAGTGCGATATGGTAAGTTGCTGTTATGTATTTGTCACTTCCACATTTGTCACAGGCCTCAAGCTCTCATAAAATCTGGTCTAAATACTTCTGAGCATCTTTAAGCAGATGTCATTTTTAAAAGAAATAGTTAAGATAAGAAATTTATTTTTGTCTCCACATGCTGGATACCCTAAATGAATAATAAAGCTTGGATAGATGTTACTTCTGGTATCTTTTCTGTCCACCAGGGTGTGAAACAGAGAACTTTTTATCTCTGGGAACTGGAGGAATGCTAATTTTAGAGAATGATATGCATTACATACATATATAATTGCACCTCTCTGAAAATGCAATGATTACATTTCTGTATAATAGAAAATATGTTTTACAATGTTTTCAAACATGTTTGGATTGCTTGCAGGTTTTCAATAACATTTTAGTCTCCAATCGAAGTTAAAAATCTAGTATTTGAACTTGTTTAACAGATATTTTATTCAATAGTAAAATTTCCACCTTTTTTAATCATCAAAGATTCCTTTGTATATACATTTATAGTGTGTGTGCGTTTTCTATATAAGGAAGATTTTGTGTAAAAAGGAGTCTGTTCACAGAAATTACAAACATCTTTATTGTCAGCTTTGTTTATTCCTTACTTTTGATAATACTTAGCAGAGTAAGGAACAGTATAGAATCATTCTTTAAAATGGATGATTCTGATATAGAAAAATATATATTCAAGTCTTGTAAGCACAATAGTTTGGGGTTTTTAAAATCTAAAATGATGCAGCTTTTAAATGTGTACAGGAAAGTATCTTTTAAAAGAACAACAACATACTTTTTCGTGTACAGTTCACTTTCCTCTCTCATACGCATTTAGGGAATGTTGGCACTAGTTTTGAATTGCATTGATCGCTTTAATGACTACAACAGCGCAGCTCATTTTGCAGGAATTGCAAGAGAAGAACATGGTACAGCGTGGAAAGAAATTCTGAATCTCCTTTACAAATTGTTAGGTAAATTCTTCAATAATCTACTAATGTAAAAAAACAGGGTATCTGTTCTTTATGTTCTGCTTGCTACTTCACCAATAATACTTATACAATAATACAATAATAATACCTTGTGTGTTATTCATTCTGTTGTCTCAGTTACAGAATTTCTTCCCTATACTTAGTGATATTTATTATAGAAAACAGAATTTATTGAGTAATTATAGAGCTAATTGATTACATGTTGTCATAGGGCCAAAATTAGAGCAGGAGAAGTATTTCTTTAAATCACTAATTTGATACCTTAGTTGTGTAGTTCCTTATATACATCTTTTCTGCTGATGGAGAGAATCTTTTCTTCTGATGGAGTTTAAACACATCATAATTTCATGACAAAGTCCTGAACCATATTAAAATATGTAATTCAAGAGTTAGATCAAGAATAAAACAAACCAGGGTGAGTGCTTTGAAGCATGAGGTTATTCACATAGCACAGGCATGCAGATACTTCCAGTGAAATTTTCTCATTAATTTCTCATTATTACGTTTAGAAAGTAATGGGATACCATTGACTGCATTTTACTGCAGTCTTATGGGTTTAAAGAAAAGTTTGATGAAAAAGCCCTATTTAGTGCTATGTAGGTCTTTTCAGATTTTGTCTTGATTTTCTTCTGCAGATGTATCTTAAACACACTTTTTTGATGTAATAAATATTAAATTAATGTTTTATAATAAAAATCCTTTACAATTGTATATAAGAGGCTTTAGTTTTTGTTTTTTCTATGATCAGTACTAACTTCTGGAAGAAAAAATACCAGTATTGCTTGAAATACTTAAATGCTGATGAACTTTCAAAGTGCAGTCAAGTAACGTTGTGTCCTGCACTGCTGAAGGCTAAAAGCTACCTGTTCTATAACATATTTTAATCAGAAAGTAGAAATAAAGAGCAGTACACCCAACCTGCACTTGCACTTCAACTTCTGCATATGATCTTCCCACTCATTGGTAGGAAGAAATAGAAAAAGAAGTGTTTCAGCCTTTTGATCATGACAGTGCTTCACATTTGCATCAAACAAAGGTGGTAGATAATTTTTGTTTACATTTAACAGTAAATGAAACATATTTTTGCTGATAATCTTGTTTATCCAGTAGACCACTGTGAAGTTCAAAAAGCACAAGCTCTTCAGAAATGATGTCATTTGCTGATATTCAAATTAAAGAAAATCTTCATTTTTTATTACTGTAACATATGTATATTTAGGATTTGTCTATTATTTTGTGAATTTGTTATAAAAGTTAAGTTAAAAAATATATATATTATCAACACTGATGATTTAAAAAGGAAATTTCCTGTTATTAAATTATACCTTGTGGTTTTTTTCCAGCTGCTCTCATTCGTGGCAACAGAAACAATTGTACTCAGTTTTCCAGTAACCTCGATTGGCTAATAAGTAAATTGGACAGAGTAGAATCTTCCTCAGGTGAGGAAAAAAAAATTTTTTACATTTTATCAATGTAAATTAACTATCAATATACCATCCACAAGTGTCTTACATTATAAATGTCAGAGCAGTTTTCATTGAAAGCAACATGCATTAGAAAACATATACACTACTTTTTAAAAATTGAGCATTACAATTACAAAAAGGAGGATTACATTGAAACAGACATTTTTGTGGGTGTTTTCAGTTCCATACATTTGATATGTGCAATACTACATCCAATCAGTGTTGAACATGACTTCGGTGAATTAATGGATTGTGTCAGACAGCATCAAGATTATTGTCCTATTGCTATGAAAAAACACCAGAGCTGTTTGTGGACACAAGTACAAGTAACACAGAGAGAGAGAGAGAGGCTTTCTTTTCTTTACGTGGTGTCCAACAAAATATCGAAAAACTAAACAATGTTCTTTACTAAAACTTTTATATCTCTCAGTGAAAAGAAGGAGTTAAACTTGCATTTTTCTCAAGTGATTTTTAAATTGTGGCTATTTTCAACAGAAAACAAATTAATAGCTTCATAATGGATTTATGTCTAATGTGGTTCGCATCACAGTAATATCAATACACTTTAAAAGTGTTTTCATTCTCTTTGTAGGCTGCAGAAAAGACAGCATCTCTTAAGATACCCTGTTATTTACTGAGCTTGTAGATTGTGTTTGGTTGTGCAGATGATTTAATGGCAGCATTATTTCTGTGGCCTTCATACAGGTATTTTGGAAGTGTTGCACTGCATCTTGATTGAAAGCCCAGAAGCTTTAAATATAATAGCTGAGGAGCACATCAAATCCATTATTTCATTGTTGGATAAACACGGGCGCAATTACAAGGTATGTTTGGAAAAATTAAGGATGTATGATTGTCTTACAATGATTTGTGGAAAAAAAAATCAGAGAAATGTCTACATGGAAATATACGATTCTAGTATCTTGAAAGGAATAAAACAACCTTGAAGTACATCTGCAAAATTGCTTTGCTGAGATTAAAAAAAAAGAGTGTAATACATAATTGCTTTTCAGCTTCAAATGCAGCAAACGTATGACAAGCAAATAAGAAATATTGCTAACCAGTCAGAACTTCGGATTTTCTGAGAAAATGAAGTGTTCTGGTGGCTGTAAGCCCATGGACAGAGTAGCTTTCTTTGTGAAAGCTCTGCAGAAGCAGTAAACTACCATTGTTGTATCTGCAGAAAGAAATAACTAAATCCTGCAAAGTTATTCCTGATGAGTAATAATGATAGTAGCAGAAAAGAACAAAATAAAATGAGGACTTGGAAAAATAATCCAAATATCTGAAAACACAGGTGTTCAGAAGAAAGAAAGAAAAAAATCCCGAGTTATACCAGAAGAAATAATGTTGAAAATTGATTTAGACATCATTGTGCAATTTATTATGACAGAAGAAGGTGAACACAGTTTCTGGCTGCAATCGGGATGACATCACAACACAGAGGAGGATATAGTTTTATGTGTGATTTTTCTGCTGTGAGTTTCTTTCCTCTATTAAAATTTTATTTGAAAGACTGATAACCTAGAGGAAGAACAAAGAAAGCTTTAGTGAGCTGAAATTACTAATTTCCAGGTGAAGGTAATACAGAGAACCTAGCCAGTGGCAGATATGGAAAAGGAGTGAAGTATTTTTAAGCATGGTTAAAGAGTATGAACTGACAGTAGGCATAAGATAAAGGTTGAAATCACAGCAGTAAGTTCAGCTAACTATTTTTAGCTGTTAGACAGATTGTTGTGCTGTGTCAGTCACCTGCAAAGAGAATCTTTCAGCTGCAGCACCTTAATGTCAACCTCATAGTGAGAACAGAAAAAGCAGAAAAAGAAAATTTATACAGGAGAAGAATCAGACTGGGTAACAGATTTGTGCTTTTCCATTTGTGAGGTCTTTGACTAAACATCAGTAATTAATGAAGTAATATGAAGTAATGAATTTATTTGTTGCTTTGGAAACAGTATATCTTGTTCTTTGAGATTAGAAATTCTGTTGTAATTTAGGAAATATGAAACAGTAACATTATTAACCAAAATTGTCTTGGAAATAATTGATTTGAAGAATTTTTTAAAAAGCCTTGTGTCAGAAATACAGTCAGCCAGTGCATAGAGATTATTGAAACAGTTTATGTGTAAATTCTGAGTTATCGCAAATCATTTATGTTATTAAGACGCTTTCCATCTGAGTACTGCTCAGAATTTCTGCATTTACTTAAGTTAATGCATCTATCCTTCACCTAGAGTTTTCTGTCCAGTAACAGAGATGGTAGAAGGGGAAGTGCATAGACTGAAACATAGCAAAGTTCACAATATATTAGCTTAAACTGCGGTTCAGGGTAGTTTTGTGCTAGTTCATTGGGCAGAGAGCAGGAGTGGCTAAATAAGTGTTCTGTTCTGCTATTCCGTGTGTTGTACAACAGTTTCCAAAATGGTAATCAATAGTGTGAAGATGCTTCTTTATCTTGGAGGTGATCTGAAGAAGTTTAGACCATTTGGGATCAATGCTCAATGATTACTTGTCAGAGCTCAGGTGCATCTTTAAGCTTGTATGTTTTTCTTCAGAAATGCAGCTTTGTGCCCCAGCAGTAAATGACACTATGTTATTGTGTTCCCTCTTCCAAAACATTTTGCTCCAGTTATCTGTGGGAGAGTTATTTCAATGTCTTTCATTTTTCGGGCTGAGACCAGAAAAAAGAAAACTGAAATTTTAGAATAAGCTCTTTCTGAAGCTCTGGTTTGCTTTATTGTGAATTTTGCCTTATAGTGAATTCTTTTAAACATTTTTAATTTTAAAAATAAATGGGTTACTTATCATATCGAAAACATGCTTTCAGAACAGATTCATAAGCAATCTGAGAATTGTCCGTTAATTTTACTCAGGCTTTTGGGCTGCATGACATTTCTCAAAATTTCATTTTACATTTCAGATTTCCAATGAGAAAAAATTATGAAGAGTTGACATGCAGCCATTCTAGTTTTTCTTTTTTCTAATTGAAATAAGAGTAAGGAATCTCAAATGAAGGGGTTTTGAGGCATTTTGCAAAACCTGTGTTCTGAATTTGTGTTACGCGAATGTTTGATATCCTCTATCAGTAGTACAAATTACATGCAGTTCGTATGTGAAAGGTATTTAGTAAACAGTAATGATACTGTGTATTATATTCCTTCCTTTAGGTCTATTCTGAATGTAAATTAAGCAAACAACTGAATAATAGTATGTGCGGCTGCCTTTACCTGACTTTCTTCTGATTTTTTTATTTTTTGTTTTTAAGGTTCTTGATGTGCTTTGCTCTCTCTGTGTCTGTAATGGAGTTGCAGTTCGTGCCAATCAAAATTTGATCTGTGACAATCTACTGCCTAGAAGAGACTTACTCTTGCAAACACGTTTGATTAATGATGTGACAAGGTATAGTGACACATTTTATTGTTAAATTAGAAAAAACCAGAACTTCCATGTCTTCAATAATTGATTGAAGAACATACTGTAACCTAAGAGATGTTCCACAGCTTTCAATATTGGGACACAGACCTTGGGAAGTGTTTATGTATCAGCTTCTCAAAAACTCATTTTTACAAACACTATGGCAATTGTAATGGAACCTGCTCAAATAGAAATTGCTAATTAATAGTAAGAGCTGTTCTGAAATTGAAGGATAAAAGTTGCTTATTTCTCATTGAAAACAGAGCATGGCTTTACCTAATAATTATTATGGCGTATATAAGTACTGTGAAGTACTTGTGTGTTTTAAGAGGGATTTGATTTCCTGACAACCTCCCTCCTATTTTTTAAATTTTAGGGAAGGATCTTGTTATTCCTCTTTTGACTTTAAGTTTTTCAAAGCATGGAACCTATACTTTAGATGATGATTCTTCAACAGCTTTATGAAGTCATAAAATAGGTCACTGATTAAAGTATTATAAGCATAATGTGGACATCTATACTCTTACCATAATTGCAAAGTGAATTTGACTGTTGTACAGCGATATAAATCGATATGTCAAATTCTATGCTTACACTAACTGGCTTACGTTTTCTTTCTTAGCATAAGGCCAAACATTTTTTTGGGTGTTGCTGAGGGCTCTGCACAATACAAGAAGTGGTACTTTGAGTTAATAATTGACCAGGTTGATCCATTCTTGACGGCAGAACCCACCCATTTACGAGTTGGATGGGCCTCTACTTCAGGTTATGCCCCCTATCCTGGAGGTGGAGAAGGATGGGGAGGCAATGGTGTGGGTGATGACCTGTACTCTTATGGATTTGATGGCCTTCATCTGTGGTCTGGTAAGTACTTTGTTCACTTCTGCTTATATTCTTCTCATATTTAGGAGTTAGCTGCCTTAACTTTCAGTACCTGTGTGTATATAGCATCCTATTTTATAGTAAGCTACATTTAGAACTCCAGGATACCATGAGTTCTTTAGAATTTCAAGTCAGACCTCTTGTCTGAGATTTTAGTCAATATTGAATTACACCAATTAGGCTTTTTAGCAGATAAGTTCTGTTTTTATGATTTTAATTTTTAAAAAATGGCATTTTCCTAACCTAGATCAGTACTTACTTGAGTCTGTCTGTTCAAAAATCAATGAATGTTTTGATCTCACACAAATTCATTGTATATGGATCTGCGTTGCATTATCTTTCACTTTGTATCTACAGTTGAAATAAAATGACATCATTATCCTCACATCTATTGATGTATTTAATAAATTGAATTTAAATTTTGATAAATAGTTTCATGAAATATAATTTTGGCAATTAAAAATAAGAATTGTTACACTATTACCAACTTTGGTTGTTTTTAGAACATACATTTCCATGGTGTAGTATCAAACTGAAAACCTGTAGCTGCTATGCGGTTTGAAAAAATATTTTTCGCATTATTATGTAAAATAGGCTTAGCAGAAAAAAAGTTTTTCTAGGAATGCTTGTTAATGTGTGTAGTAATCTAGGAGACTCTCCTAGAGAGAGTCTAGTATTGCAGTCCTAGTATTGCAGTGAAGTGGTTACAATTGCAATTTATAAAGAAGGGAGTTAATGGATGTCAGCAGATGTGTGTTTTATGGGCACTTATGGATCAGTGACAGCCAACTTGTGGTCCTATTAGTGATTCTTTGTTCAAGCAAATTGAAGATGTTAGCGAGCTGAGTTAATGGAAAAGTGGAAGTCACAGCCCATGCAGTTGGGTAGATCTGAGTGAGGGCTCTAGAAGAGCTAAAGAAGTTTAAGGAGGACTTCTCTGAAGTGTTGCAGTTCAAACAATTTTTGTAATAGTGAATGTGTTGTAAAGAATAACCACTGAGGAAATAGGAGAAAACAGAAGAATCTGATTAGGATGCTTTGGAGAGGGATTAGTGAGAGCCCTCTGGGGTGCAGGGTTAGCTGGAAAGCAAGGCTGTTCAGTTGTTTTGTGTAGTTATCCCTCCCTCAATACTCTATCCAGGGAAAGGGGACTAGAATATACTTTAGACAGATAGATTTGTCACAGCAGAATGCCTTTTAACTGTGCGAATGTGTGTTCCTATAGAAACAACAAGCAAAGTACTATTGGCTAATTGTAAGAATCAAACGGCAACACAGGAAAAGCTGATGGTATTTTTGTTTTCTTAAAGTTCCTAAATACTCTTTAGATAAGGAACATTTCAGAAAAGAAGTAATGCATAAGGCTAAATAAGAAAAAAATCAGGTATTTGGTTGTACATCATCCAGTATCTTCATAACATCATTCTTAATCAAACTACCAACAAGTATATGAAAGGAGAAAGAAAAGCAGCAGGAAGCAAAACAGTTAGTAAAATTTCTAGATGATTTTACATATGTATTCTACTTACATAAATATTTAAAACAGAGCTCTGGCAATTAGATTTTGTACTTAAAATGTATAACAGACTGTCATAGGGAGAGCCCATATTAATGGCCTGGGTCTCTGCCTCAATATAGAATTGAGTTGAAAAATGAGTTCATTTTTCAGAAGGAGATGTGGATGTTTTTTCCCCATGGTTAGACAGTTCTGGCCACCTCTTCTCTGAAATGTTCAAACATTGAGTTGAGAATGTAACATTTTGTTGTAAAGGACACTTTGTAATAATTTGTTTCTATGTGTCCTGTAAAAGTATTTTAAAATTTGTTCAAAAGACTTAGAAAAAAATTTGGTATCAGCATACTCCACAGATCTGTCTTAAGACCCTTCCAGGTTTTCTTTCCGAGTGTGTAGCCATCCATGAACATTCACAAATTCGGTGGAAAAAATAGACATTGTTTCAATCCTTGTGTATACAGTCTTTGATTATGAAGTAGCATGTTATTTTTCCTTCCAGATTTCTCTTGCATACATAGTTAATGATGGTCATCTTCTAGCTTATTCAATTCATGAGTTGTGCTTTTTTTACTGTATGCTATTCAAGGAAGTAGGCAAAATAATTAATTTTCCCATATTTCTTAGTGCCTTGAAATGCCACATGCAGCTAAGTACTCTTTAATTGCTCAAAAAAGAATAATGTGGGGCCGTGCAATTAAAAGGTGCATTGTAAATAGAGCATACACAAACAAGCTGAGTTTGATTTTATGGCCTTAATTCTAATGTTTCCTTATTTGGGTGTGTTTGAATTTTCAATTATATTATAATTGTTCTAGCATAGGATTTTGCGTATAAAATATCTGTCTCTGTGTGCGCATAAGTCAATTTTTATTTTCAGCTCTACTGTACAATTATAAAATGACAGAAATAATGATTTTTGGGAGTAGGCTGGGAGACATCTGTAACATACTCTATTAGAAATGGCTGAATAAATCAATACAAAAAATTAATACAAAATTAAACACTAATTGAACTGCAGAAACACAGTGCTAGAAAGTCTCTTAAATCTCATTTCCTGCAGTAAGGGGAAATTCAGAGTACTTAAACTGTCTTGAACAGTTGACTTGACTTATTCTTAAGAAGTTCTAAACACAGTACTTCGGAATAGTGCTTACCTGCTTAATTAGACTTGCTTTGCAGTTAAAATACAGTGTTTCCAAGGGAATTGTTTCGAAAGGAATTCTGAGGAGATACTCCTTGGCTAAAATTATATTCGTATGCTCAAATGCAATTGAAAAACTGCAGTTATCTGTAAAAGTGTATAATTAGATTACTTCAGATATGTTATTTTTAGTTAATTGTTACTATAATTTCTGAGTCCTGTGAGTGGCTGTAAGCTTCCACCTTCCCAAGTAGGGAAAATGACACTCCCTCTATTTAGTGTATGGCTGTAGTTGGTAAAGAAACCTGGCCCATTAAATTCCTGATCCATTTTTTGATAACTGAGTATACTGCTCTGCCCCTTGATCCTGTAGACCTGGATATTGGTCATAGTCACAGCTCCAGCAGAACTAGAGAATCATTGAATGGTTTGGATTGGATCAGCTAGTCCTCCCCACCTGCCGTGGGCAGAGACCCCTTCCACTAGACCAGGTTGCTCAAAGCCTCATTCGACTTGGCCTTGAACACTTCCAGTGATGGACCATCCACATCTTCTCTGGGGAACCTGTTTCAGTGTCTCACCATGGAATATTCACAGACATATGAATCCAGTATTTCACAAATAACTAAAGGAAAAAACTCTGGCTATATCAATGTTGGCTTTATAAAGAAGATATCATTTACTGTGCCTCAGTACTCCTGCATCAGACTACAGTGTGAACTTGCATGATTTCAGCTGAATATGTTCCATCTTGCGAACAGTGTCAGAGGTCTCAAGTGATTTGCTCACATTATGGACCTTTCTGCCACATACCGGTGTGAAGAATGTTGATTCAATGTCTGTCTGTAAAAGTCAGAATCATTCATAAAACAAATGAAGGCAAGATCATGTCTTCATGACTACAAACAAAAAACTTGAAGGTGTTTTTGAGGAAATAATTTCATTGTTAAATCTGTGAGGGTCTGCTTAAAGCTTCTAATTACTGAATACTTTTATCCTAGGTCGAGTACCCAGAGCTGTAGCATCTGTCAACCAGCATTTATTAGCTTCTGACGATGTGGTTAGCTGCTGCTTGGATTTAGGTGTACCCAGCATTTCATTCCGCATTAATGGACAGCCTGTACAAGGAATGTTTGAGAACTTCAGTACAGAAGGGTTTTTCTTCCCTGTTGTAAGCTTGTCAGCGGGTGTAAAGTAAGTACAACTTAACTTTGTTTTCTTTGCTGTCTTGTCACGCAAAATACTGTCCAAATTCAGGTGTGATTTGTCCTGCTTTGTTGTTTTGGTTCAGCCCAACCAGTGTCTGGGAGGGAAGAAGGCAGGAAAGTACTGATTTGTTAAATGATGACTTCGTTGAAGGGTGAAATGTGAGCCTGTTAGTAATTTGACCAAGTCACAGTGTCTGAAAATTATTATTTTATGAGTATTTGGTGACCTAAGGAAAATTAATTTTGTATTATTCCAATTATCAGTGAGAAGAAAAACACATTAGAGACACAGCATCACATTTGGCACCAATTAAAATTCTCACTGGCTTTCTCAGCAGAGTAAAAAAACTAAATGATCATGAAAATGGATACTATATTCACAGTAAGAAACACAAAGAACTGATGAGAAGCAGTTTTGGAATCTTTTTACTGGTATTTCCCATTACTTATCTGTTTTGTAGCTAAAATACCGAGATTTTTAACTTAAGACTTTTCAGGCTTCTATTGTTATCTTACCTTTAATTCATTCAAAAATCTTCTGCAAATGTCACTCTACTGAAGTGGCCAACGTACTTGTGTTAACATTACAAAGCCAACACAATAACAAAAAACTTGCTCTTGCACTGTTATGACCAATTTCTGTTCAGTTCATCTTAGAGAATCTTTATTGCTGTTATTGGCAGGCAACAGTTTTAGGAGGGAAAGACATAGAGATAATTTAAGTATCAGTAAGAAAGAAGAAAGATCTTTGGTGAAGAAGGCTGGGGTTTTTCTTTTGCAGGCTGAGCAGGATTTCTGTATAAAATATAGGTAAGTTATGAAAAATTTTCACTATGAGAAGATGCTAAAGGCCTAGATGCCAAACTTAGAAGAGGTAATCAGGAGCAGGGCAGGGAATTGTGGTGATGGAAAAGATGTAAAGGGCTAGCTTTTATTTGAAGGAGTGTTTCTCTTATACATGGTGATTTTTGAGAAATGAAGGTTTGATATGGCCAGAATAGCCAGTATATAGCTTTCATAAATGAAAGAAAGCTCAGGTTATAAATGGATCATACATTTAGCAATTAAGAAAAAAGAAACCTTTGTTACTCTGAGGTGAAGCAAATCAGATAGTTCCCTGTGGACTTTTCCTCCTGTGATCAATACATAAATTGAGCATCTCATGCTTACATGAACATCCCAGGTGAGAATACTAACAGAGACCAAACAGAATAAAGGAGGCCTGGGAACAACTTAATAAATCAATTTTTATTTATTCTCAGGGAGTGACACTACTATGTAGCTGCATTAATACAAGAGCTTTTGAAAATTTTCATTACTTTTTTCTGTAAGAAATCTATCTAAACTGGTGTAATTATGTTTCTTCATTCTTATTTGATACTGTTTATGTTTTGTGAGAGCATTTTCCCTTGTAGTTAATGGTAACTGATGGCAGTAGCAGGTTGTATGCCATCTCCTGTGTGTTAATACCAGAGAAATATTATTACATGGGAATCCTGAGTTCAGGAGTAGAGGAGGGTGTTCTGCACTGGGCACAAACTCTGATGTTTCTGCTTCTGTTGTGGCTTACCTGCTTTTCCTCTGCTTTCTGTGACTTTCTCAGTCTCTGATTCTGGGTCTGCTTCTTCTTCCATCATCAGTTTTTCCTCTCTAAACCCTTGGCAGCACCTTATTACCTGTACCAGCTCTTATTCTTTTTTTTTTTTACTGTAGGCATTTTCTCCCCATCCATCCATTTTTTTCCACAAGTGACTTGTGCTTTTGTACATCCTGTTTAAGAAAATTTGCATACTAATTTTTCTCTTCTTTTTGCATTATTAGTGTCTCTTACTGTCAGTGAAGTATGTTGATTTGATAGCTCTAGTATGTATACAAGTGTAAGTAGTAAGTGGTGTATAGGCTTCTTCTGCTTACCCTGTCACAACAAATGTATGAGCTATTTCCTAGAGATAACAATTAGTTTTCATTTTCTGTGGTTGTTTACCTCTAGATTTTCCCTACATGAAGACCAAAGTATGAAGTTGGGTAGTTTTTATCTGTTGTTTTTGCTGATACACTCTTAAATTTATATGAAAAATATGTATCTGAGGAGAAACAGAAAACTTTAGGGCGTTAATAGGAATCTTAGTTACACTTCTGAAACTCCTTCCCAGTTGTAGTATTTTATAGAATTTTGCTTGATTGATTTCTGTATGATGTCTATAGTGGGTTTTTTTACCATATCCTCTAGTTTTTTTTTCTCATGTGCCATCTGCCTGCAGGAGCGCATTGAGAAGCTACTTTAAAACTTTAAGTGGTAAATAACACCTATGGGATTTTTTAGAATAACAGTCCAATGTAAGTTAGATTTGTGTTTCAAGAAAATTTAAATGCATTACAGATTTCACAATTTACAACCATTTGCTTTTAAATAAGAAACACTTTAAAAATAAATATGCCACTGCATTGAATAGTTCATTTTGCTTTGGCCAAAACAAATTTTAAAAAAATAGTGGGTAGGTGATGGTGTAATGTCTGCTAGTATGAATAGTTGGTAGCTCTTTGGTGTTTATCAAAGCATGAAATACACCTACATTTTTATAAATGTTATTCAAATAAATGTGTAAGTTTGTAAATGATTTATTTATTATGTTAGTATACGCTGACTGTTTAAGAATATAATTTCTTCATTGAAAATTGCACAGAGTTCGTTTCTTACTGGGTGGACGTCATGGAGAGTTTAAATTTCTGCCACCTGCTGGCTATGCTCCCTGTTATGAAGCTTTGCTTCCGAAAGAGAAGATGAAACTGGAACCAGTGAAAGAATATAAGAGAGATTCTGATGGAGTGAGGGATTTGCTGGGCACAACACAATTCCTCTCCCAAGCTTCGTTTATCCCTTGTCCAATAGACACCAGTCAGGTATGTTAAGTATGCAACAATGACACTGTAAAATATGTCTTAACAAAATTTAAATTCCCAATATAAAAACAAACCTAGCTTCCCCCTTTTCTTGCCAATTCATCGTTGTGTGTTGTGGTGTATTGAACTGAGCTAGATTATCTTGAATCTACAAGGTGTGGTAACTGGAACCTTTTCTTATTTGAAAAATTGTTATGCTCTTTTCTTAGATTGCTCTTCCTTTTCATCTTGAAAAGATCAGGGACAAACTAGCTGAAAATATCCATGAACTGTGGGGAATGAATAAAATAGAACTGGGCTGGACATACGGCAAGGTATGTTTTGAACAATCTGGGTTCAGTCAGTTATATTAAGTTAAGTCTCCTACGAGAAAACTTGGACTTGGAAGTTGAACAGAGTATTTAATGGTAGTCTATACATTACTAGCAATAGATGAGCACATAAGCTGGCATAAGACAGTAATGCTAACTAGCGATTAGGAGGCACATTTGGGATATAAATAAGGTACATATTTTAGCACTGTTAGTAATTAACCATTTGAAAAAAAAGCTTAATTGAGAAACATGCTAGATATACCAAGAAGGAATTCTACTGAAAGTCATACCAATAGTGAGTAAACCCTCAACTAACTCTTTGGTTACTCTAGTGTTGGGGATCAAAGAGATAAAAAGCAAAAAGTCCGTTGTGGAAATTTGCTTCTGTTGATAATAGAGAAAAGGTTTCAGTAAATTTTTTTAAGCGTACAAATTCCTCAAAGCTCAGGTTTGTTATTTAATTAGTTACAGTTAAAACTTATCATTGTAATGATCCCTTGCAATGTGGCATAACGTAACAGCTTGAAGAAAGTAAGGCCATCTGGTCAACAATATTTAAATACATATGACAAGGCATTCCCTATCCAATTGTTTTGTCAATTACCTGGCCCAGCACAAAGAACGCCACCATTACCAGGAGGCAGATGCATAAGCAGACGTAGATGTTTATTATCTATCCCAATGTGGCACAGAAATGATATTACATGGCTAGTAACAGAAGAAATAAACCCACTCACCGCAGGTGATATAACAAAAGGAAAAGCGAACTTAACTACAAACGCAATAACGGGAGGGAAAAGGAACCAGGCAATCACCTCAGCAATTGAGGGGGAGACCAATCATACCCTGAATATCACCATAGCCATGCACAAACCGCCCCAGCAAATACCAGAGAGATGCACCAGCAGTATGTGGCACATTCCACAAAGGTACATGGCTAAACTACGACAGATACCAAAAGGATAAACAATAAAATCCATTACCCGTATTCCTGTGAACTCTGTCACCCTTGTCTCATCAAATGTACTCATTCTGTCCTGCTGTTGCCAGGAAGTCCTGGTTGCAGCGAGCA
>VZZY01019465.1:4415-27643 GCA_013400335.1 Eurystomus gularis
GGCGGGCGCCGGTCTTGGGGCGGCGGGGCCGTCCTGCAGCTGGGCTGTCCTGCAGCTGGGCAGCGCCAGAGCCGCTCCCGCCTGGAGGATGTTCCGGGCGGCTTGTCTCTGCCGAGCCCAGCGCTTCACGTCGGTGAAGCCCGCGGTCCTGGGCCCGCCCTGAGCACCGCCGTTCCTGGCGGGGCACCGAGCCGAGCGCCCGGGCCTGCGGCCTGTCCTGGAGACCCCCACAGGACTGGGCAGAGGACGGCGCCAGCCCTGCACCGAGACGAGACAAACTCAGCCAGTCCCCGCTCCTCATCCAACCCTGTCTTGAGGCTTATTTTGAAATTTCGCTTTTCCTGTTTCTGACTTTTTCCTGACCTCCCTCCCCAAGGTAGCTCCCGGCGCCAGGAGTAGCAGGAGCAACAACGGAAGGGCCTCGGCGCAGCCTTGGATGGAGTGGGGCTAACCCAACGCTAGGGCACATTTGCTGCAGAGAAGCCCCATACCCCGTGCTCATCCCCTGCGTCCCCTTGCACAGCCGGGGCTGTTTAAGCTCCTGGAGGGGTCTTCGTGCAACACAAGCTGTGCCAGCAGCGCCAAGGACACGGCATGTTAAAATTAGGGGGGTCCAGCATCAGGCTGCTGTTGAGGAGCCCACCAGAAGCCGCGGAGTCGCTTGCTCTCCTGTCAACCGGGGCTGAGCCTCTGATTTCCAGACAGTGCCCTCCAGAAGCAGTGCTGAGAACTGGGAATGAGGGGTGTTACCACAGCTGCTTCTGGGGTCATGCTAAGAGCCCCCAAGAGGATAAGGCAAAGAATAGCAGTTTACCCCACGCTTTAAAAGCAAAAGCGGGTTCCTGTAACAAAACTGGTTTCACCATTCCTCTTTTTGGTCTTCTCTGGAGTGCTGCACAGAGCTGTCCCTCTGACAGCCTCCTCCCTGTACTGCATCAGCCCTTCCCAGTGCATCTTCCTTTCACCACCAGCATCCTTCAAACCTGAAGCTTGCAAAGCTAAAGGGAAGAAAAGAAAACAATGTGAGGTGCATTTCTGGATGGGATAGGAATTTTTTTTTCACTCAAAGCCCTGAAAAGGGCATCAGCAACCCAGGACCACAGCTTGTTCTGCTCCAGGAATTTACTTCTCTGGCCATGTGTTCCTATGGTTACTAAACATAAAAAATGACCAATGTTTATACCGCACATTTATGCAGCAATGGTCAAAAACAGGAGGAGTGGGGAGAGCGCAGTGGGGCTTTTAGCACCATGACTGACACACCTCATTGTGGTTTTGTATGCCTAAAACATTTATACTGCTTGTATTTAGGATGATGTGGCACCTTACAACTGAGCAGGGACCATGGCTAGCTCTGGCAAGAGGGTTTTAATGCTCTCAACTGTTTTATTTGGCATTTTAGGCATGGAGGGGAAATGCTCGGAAATATTCCAGTCATCTGAGAGCTGGAGGTGGGCTTCTGGGGAGTCTGTTCACCAGTCATTTTTCTTGGCTGCATGGTGCTGCAGCCCTTCAGATAGAGGAGTTGTGTCTGGGGGGAACAAGAGGGTTGACATAGCAGAACTGGTGAACCCCACTGTGGGGGTATTGGGTCACCTCTTTTTCTTGTGCCACCACCAAAACAGATTTGTGCCTACCTTATATTGCTTCCTTCAGCAGTGCAGCATGTTTTCCAAAGGATCTGACCTGTATGTGGTATACTGGTGTCTAGATGGGGAGCACATTGCTCTTAGCTAGCCATGGAGTAACGTGATGTCATGGCTGGAAACCAAAGCTAAACAAAAAAACCACATGTGACTTCAGCAGATACTGTAGGAGCAGCTATTGCGGGGGATTTTGCACAATGCAGCATCAGGATAGGATGTTGGTCTTCAGAGACATGCTAGAACTGTGGGCTTAATGAATGAACAAGATGCAGCCTTATGGTCAAGTTGTCATGCAGAAGGGCAGATGGCACAGCCTTGGGCTGCCTTGTCTAAGCAGAAAAAGCACCTTGGAGCCAGGATTAGTTAGCAATGTCTCTCGCCTCTTTTCTCGTGGCTGTCTGGCTGTGGGAGGGACATCTACCCTCTCCCTTCCCGCACTCTGAGGAAGCTGCTGTAAAGTGCCTGGTCCCCAGAGGGCTGTCACTGCAGAAGCATCAAGTGTGGCTTGCCATTAATCATTGCGTTCTGCAGTGATAATGGCCCATCTGAGCCAGGAAAGATAAGAGATTGAAAAATTCAAGGGAAGCTGCCTTATCTTACTCCTTTGCCAGAGAAAAAAAAGCCTCATACATAAAAATAGACAAAATGAATGAATAATTTACAAACATCTATATTTTGTGTTAGGAAATGTGTTAAAATTAGGAAAACATCTGAAGACACTGATTTATACAACTCTGACTATTTCAGGCAATGAGAGGTTTACATATCACAGTTTAACAAGATAAAAGGTCTCCCACAAAATACATAGATGATAGACAACTCATCTGAATTTGACATAACATCAAGTACACATGTAATGTAATGAACAGTGCCAGGTCATTTCCCAGTTAGGTAACATACAACTTTTTTAATAAGGCAATTCAAATATAACTCTTAATTCAAATCACAACATACCCAGGCAGCATGCAGGGAAAAGTAATTTATTCTGTACATTGGAATGACACAACTTGCAACTTTCCATTTTATGTAGTTAGAGCAACAGGATATAAACCATTCAAATAATATATATATCTCAAGTCAACAGCTGTCTTTACTGGAATAAAGATTATCTGGTTTTGGTAAAAATAAAATTATTTGAATTCACTAATTAACAAAATGCACAGTGATTAGAAACCCGATTCTTCTGACAATTGCCTTCCCCGGCTTGCTCGTATTTCCCTGTGATGCAGCAGCTGCGCAACCCCAGATTCATAGAGCTCATTGCACAGAGGAACAAAAATTAGCCGGCGTGTGGTTCTCATGGCTGCAGACTGTGCTGTGTGCTTTACCGCATGGTTGCATGACAGTTGCACCTGATGGATAGCAGTGCTTCTGTCACACCCGAATGCACTCATGGCTTGGAAACTGCATTTCATGCCTTGGTTTCTGGGCACCTGTCTAGTAAAGCACTTACACACCTGCCCGACCTTAAGTGAGTCAAAAGTTGAATTGCACATAGAAACCTGTTCGCTGGAACAGAGCTCTCATTTCTTTATTACAAATTAATTCCTCTGGACCTTTACAACCAAGAAATATAAGAAACTGTGAATCTGCTCAGAAGCAAAAAAAACCTGAGCCAAAAATCTCTCTGATATGGTGGAGCCAAACTAATGTGGCTGAGGATGTATTTCCACTGCAACAGACCTGGCGATCACAGAAGATAATGAAGATTTTTCCTAGATTGAAAAGTTCTTTCAAGAGAAAGAAATGAAGAAGGGAAATATTAATTTTCCCTATTGGAAAAAAAAAATCATAATTTTGGAACAGATTAATCTGGGCAGCTTCTCCCTGGTAAAGGGCTGTATCCCTGTGTTTAACCACGTAGCTGCAGGGACAGGTCCTCTTGCTAAGGGATCATGTCCTGCAGTTGTTGGGTCTCCCCTGCCCCTCTTCCCCATGCAGGGAAGGGGATAGATCCGGGCATCAGCAGGATGACATCTGCCACTGGGTCAGGGCTGCTGTGGGTGCTGAGTGCATTGCGGGAATGGCTTTGGGGGGAGCGGCCAGACCTCATCAGGCTGAAGCCCTGCAAAGCCCTGAGCAAGGGTTACCCATGTGCCACAGGGCCTGTTAAGGGCTAATAAAGGTAAAGTTCTCATAAATAATGAAGAGGCAGAAGTTACCTGTGAGGGGATCCAAATGCCCCAAGCCTGCAAATGGGTGGTCGAGAGATTTCTCTCCTTCTGGTGAGCTACACAGCAGCAACAGCAGCTGCTGCTGGGACCTTCCCGCTAGAGAGCTGTCCCAGGCTTCAAAACACATCTCTCCATGGAAGGAACTACAGGAGAAACTGCATTTTCAGAGTGATTGATAGTGGTTCCTGTTTATCACCTTTATAAAGTTGTCTTGTGCCTCTCTACCACTCTATTTACTGCTCCAGTAAAAAATTCATTGGCATGTTTCTCTGCCCCTAAAGATACAAAAAAGCAAATCTTCAAAAGATAGTGGAGAGAAAGGTGCTTCCACAATGGCATTCAGAGCAAAAAGAGAAAAATGACATTTTACAGATCATTAGAGAGCTATCTTTGGCAGAATAGTTCAAATAAATTATTTTTACAAATATTTTCTGCAGTCATATATTTATTTTGAATAGTCCACTCTCAGCTATAGGGCTACTGATTCACTACTCTCTATTAATAGGAAAACACCACAAATATAAAAATATATGAGCTCAGCACGATTTTTAGGCTACCACAACTGTCTCCAATGATTTCAAAAGTTGTAGATTGATACCACAGAAAATATGAAACAGGTTGTCTAACAGCGTGTGTCAGGTTAGAAGATCACAGCTCGTCACTGTTGTAAAACGTGCTGGGGAGGGTGGTTGGCACCATTGCACGGGATTAGCAAGGAAATGAGTGGGAGGAACTGGATGCTCAGAGCCAGTCTCTGCCACTACCGGACATCTTCCCATGAGGAATCATCTCTCTCTGACCATAAGGCTTAGAGATGTCACACTGGGTGGTGGCCAAAGGGTTTCCACCCTGGACAGGAGAGGAGGGAAGCAGGTGGGCAATGCTGGGCTTGCTGTGCTGGGAGTTTCTGACAAACAAAGCCATACCCAATCCTGTGGTTTACCCCCAGGAGGGAGCTCAAGTCTGGCCACTTTCACGTGCAAAGTCACCTCCTTTCACCAGGGAAAAAGCATCCAGGAAGCTGCAGGCTTAGCCCTTGCACCGTGGTCAGATCCTGCCCCTGGTGGGATGATGACTCTGCTTAGGACCCCGAGCCTGAGCCCAAGGAGGGGGCTTGTCCAGTCCCAATCTCCTCCCTCAGCACATGTCACTGAGTCCATCAAACATTTAAATATTTCACTTTGTTTATACAGCATGTACAGAATATACAGCATCAGATAATTATTTTGCAGTTGACTACAAGTGTCTCCCAAGATGACCTCTTCTATCAACAAAAACATACAAATCGACGGTAATAAAAGAGTCGTACCAATAAATATTATGGCTTTTCAAATAGTGTAGCTGCATTGTGCCATTGAACTTATGAGGAATTACGAGAGAGACAGAGAGATCAGGAGGCTTCAGCTGCTGAGCCCAGGGCAAAAGCCCCTCAGTTTCTACCCACCAGCGCAGGGTCTTCGCATTGCTGGGGCAGTGCCCGCTCACAGAGCCAGGCACGGTGCAGGTGACAGAGGGACAGTGGGGCTGAATGACCCATGCTCTGGTTTTTGTCTCCATGCAAGCCGGTTCTTCTGCAAAGTCTCCTTTCGGGCTTGCTTTGGAAAAATTTGACTCTGCCCAGCTGGGGTCTGCCTGACCTGTCCCTGGCGGGCACCTGGGTGGTGCATCAGGTTGTTGGATATCTCTCTCTCTCTCTCTCTCTCTCTCTCTCGGTTTGCACAAGACCCCATCTGCCCTAGAGTGCCCTGTGGCTGTCACAGGATGATAGGTGACACAGGATGTGGGGGATGACCATGGCAGGTAGCGGGGGTGACTGTGGCAGGTAGCTGGGCTGACTGGTGCTGAGGTTGCCATCAGAAGCAGTGGTCACAGCCTCCTCCCTGCCTGCCTTCCCTGTAGGAGCTCCCCTCAGGCTGCTGAGCAGGGGACAGTGGCTACTGTCAGAGGAGAGCAGGAAAGCATGAGCCATCTTTTTTGGAGCACATCACTGATGTTCTCCAGCACGTCAAAAATACCAGAGGACAAACTTGCCTCAGCAGTGCTGTCCCCAGCCTCTGCCCTTGCATGGGGTGCCCATGAGGTGTGTTACCTGTGCCCCAGCACTGCATGCTTGCTGCCCGGCATGCCTCACAGGATGCATCTAGCCACTAGCTGTTCCTTTCACTTTTTTAGGACCAGTGAGTCATCTTAAGCTCTTTCTCTCTTGTGTCCTGCCATTAGACGGGGCCTTGGCTGCCTCACCTGTGTGGAGCATCCCGTATCCCTGGGACAGGCTGCACAGGCAGCTGCCAGCTCCCTACCTGAGTGTCCCTACACTTCTGAGTGGGACAGTGGAAGAAGCTGCTGATTTGAATTACATCTCTGCCCAGACAGATGCATTTCTGTGCCCTCTCCAAGCTTGTATCAACAGCCTGTTTTCCACTCTGGAAAGAGGAGCAGTTGCTTTCCCTGCACTTCAAGTGTGCAGAAATGGCTTTTGAGAACTGGAGTGGTCAGTCAAGTGTTGAGATAACTGGACCACTTAAGTACAGTGGAAATTTAGTAATGGATCTGAATTACTGCTATTGTTGCGTTTTGACTAATTCCCATCTCATTTCCCTCTTCTTCATAGTATTATGGCCACTACCTGCAGGCCTCTCTGGCTGAAATCAAAGCTGATGGTCACATGAATGAGTATGGGCAGCCCAGGCCTCTCCTTTTGCACTGCCTGTTATGGCAACGTGGAGAGAGTCCTATGGGGAGCCTGCTGCCTTTGAGACGTGTGAGCTTTCCTGGCAACAGCTTTTCTCCCTGGCAGTCTGACTGCTTCTTGCTGGGAATATCTTGTGGGGCTTGTTTGTTGGGGTGGAGAGGAGGTAATACATGGTGTCCTCCATGTCCTCTTCTTGCTTGATTAATGGTGACATTCACACTTGGTGAACACTGGGTGTACCAGAGACCTCTCCAGATATCCTAGGGACAGTGGTAGGTATAAAGATGCCCATTACTGCTGAGTGGTCTTCAGGAAGTCCTGATTTTTATTTTACAATATCATGCCACATCTCTTTGGCACAGAGACCCAGGATACAGAGGGCTGCATTGTACCAAACTCAGTATTTTGTGGCTTTTGCCAGCATGTACATGTTTCTTCCAGCAGGAACTAGGAGCTAGGAAGTTTAGGAGAACTCACCAACTACTTCCTTCCATCTACAAATAAAACCATTTAGCTGGATTGCTGAACAATGTCCTCAACAGATAGTCTTGAAAGCTGGGTTATTTCCAGAGTTGACCCTCCTAATGCTTAATGTGTTCTGGAAAAAAGAAGCTGGGCAAGTGTTGTCAGAAGTTGAGCTATCATCAGGGAAAAAATAAATAACGTTTTGTTTAGTTCTAATATAGTGACTATACAAAAGGTATTATCTCAGTCTTCACTCTCTAGAGCTGCTAGAAGTAGTGCATCTTTTCTGATTAAGAGCAAGACAAAGAGATTTCCTGCATGGCTCACTGTGTGAGCATGTTTTCTCAAGAGCTCAGAAGATGAAGGAAGCAACATGGGGCAAACGAAGGCACAACAGGCATCAGTTTGTTGTTATCTCTACAGGGGAGGTTTAACCAAGGGGCATCTAATCACAGCTGTTATCAAGGGCAATGCACAGGGCTATAGCTGAAAGCAAGAGGCAAGGGAGCCATCTCAGCAGTACACTGAGCAAGGAGAAATCCAGTTGTGCACCTCCCTACAGCCCTGGGAGTCACACAGCCACTAGTTTGTAACAGCTTTCATTCATGCTCCCAAACAAGCCTGAGAGGAACCTGGGACACATTTCCATCACCAGGGTCCAATCTATCCTCTGCTAGTGCAGCAGTTTTACAGTGACTCAGCAATGTTCCACATTTCTAAGTGTCTCTGCAAAGAAACTCATCTGCCAGAAATTCATGTTTCTGTAAGTAAGGAGCCTGGCAGGGGCTATGGGCTGGGGCAGAGACACACGCTCCTAGTGATGACAGTGCTATGGACTACCATGGCAATTTTTGTCAAGATAACAGAGCAAGGCTGTACTCCACAGGGATATCAACTGTGTAAGGGACTCCTCAGAGTTAGAAATAAAGGAGAAGGAATATATCCAACCTCAATGGAGAGGTCAGAAGGTGCAGGGAGAGAGCCCTGTGGCAGTCCTCCATATCCTGCAGGGGTTTCGGAGCTTGAAGTGTGGATAAGCATCCCACCCCATTGCAACTTGCTTTACTTAACTCTACCCATTTTAAGCAGGGGCGGGAAGGTTTTGTAGGCAGGTAGGTAAGTTTTAGAATATTTAGAGCACCAAGAACAGGCTGCATTCTGAAAGAAAGGAGTTGAGGTGGATCTTGACCCCCCCAGTTAAAGCAATTACTTTGCTCTGGAAGCGAAGAGGCAGGGTTTGGGTGGAGGGTGGAATTGAAGCATCTATGGAGCTTGATAACAGTGGAAATTCAGCAGAAATGTTTAATCTTCCATAAACTCATGAGTGAATGACAGCAGCACAACAAAAACAGTGCCTGTGGGTAGTGGCCGTAACAGTGCCTGGGTGATGAGCAGGAAGGGCTCATGATGCTGAAGTTTGCTTCTGCTGTGTGGAAACTTGCATGGTCCTTTGCTTTTGCAGGGGCTCAAGCCAAGACAGCTTTTGGAGTGGTTAATCTTCTCCCTGAGATACAGACAGCAAGCCTGAGCTAACAAGCAGTGCTGTTTGGTTCAGTGAGAGAGGAGACTGAGCTCACACACAAAGCCCCCAGTTGTGGGGCAGGAGGGACAAAGAAGGCTCCTCTCTCTGCAGGGAACCTGAAGGAAGAGGGCACTACAGAGCAAGCCCAAAGTTGGGATTATCAGTGTGTGCAACCAGCCAGCCATTCTGGGGCCTTGAGATGGCTTAAAATGGATGCTGGAGGACCTCAGTGTCAGGAAACATATGCTCCTGGTGCATTGCTGAAGCTCCTTCCTGCCACTACCTGGAACTGCACATTGTTGGGGGTGCAGTGTATGTGCTGGGAGGGGTGGAGAGCTGTTGTAGTGCACTACAACAGATCAAGGGCTGGTTTGAATTGAATAGATAAAAATACTGCCCGGGGTTGGTGCCCGTAGATGGCCAAAAAAGCTAGAGGCTGTGCTATAGCTGTGCAGAAATTGAGATGCATGTTCATAGCCACAGAAGCTGGGGCAGGTGGATATGCTGTGGCAGTGCCTAAACCAGGGTTTCCAGGTCTGGGCGGGATCTCAGGGCACTTCTCCCTTCCCCAAGCTCTCTGATGCTGGATATCTCATTGGCAGCAGCTGGCTTCACCGCGTAGCAGCACTCCACATCGTCTGCTTTGGGAACTGTGTGCACCCCAGTGCCCTCTTTCACAGTTACAGAGAGGGGAGCCCCAAGCTGGCATTCACTTTGGGAGTGTGGGAAGGAGCCAAGGGAGGGTGCAGGGCCTGTAGGTGAGAGCAATGAGCCAACCCTGGGGGAACTGAATGCTCAGAGGCATGGCTGGCCATTCTCAAGATGCAAGACCCTGCAGAGACTCCTTGGATGCTCTCAAGGACGTGCTGTAGACAGCAAATCCTGCTAGCAGCAGCAATCTTCCAGCTATCTTTGCTGGTAACAGCTCCTGAATGGCTAGATGGGCCCCTTTCATTCATAGTGTCCCTTTCCTCTGCATGAGGGATATTGCTGGCTGGAGAGAGGCTCTTGGCACCTATAGTTCCAAAAGGAGGAGTCTCAAGTCCTTAAAAGGTGAGGAATGTAGCTGTATTTATTGTTGCTTGGTGCTTTTTACAAGAACACAGATGCCTCTGGATGCTTTCCTGCGCAAGTCAGTATTTTACAAGATAAACAGGCTTTTCTGCAGCTGTGCTCTGCATGTGTATGCATGTGTGTACTCTCAGAGAGGCCAGAGAGGTTCCTGGTGCTCTGCAAACACACTTCCCCAGATGGGCCTGAGTGCCAAAGCCTACAGATAATTAATGCAGGGGTTTCTTCTGGAATAACACCCTCTGACATTAAGTTTTCCCTCTTTTCTTTCTCTCTGTCAGTTTCTGGCTATGCCCAGCTCTGCCTCTCTGGGTATGAAGCTGAGCCTCCTCCTTAGATACGTATATGGCCCCCAATACCATTACACTTACCCAAGCATTTAAAAATAGCTGTAACAGTAACACATGGGCTCTGCTTCTCCCCACCCATAGCAGAAAAAGCATGGTGAGTTTATAGACTGCAGCCAGACTTGTGACCAGAAAGGATTCAAAGCCTCCTTTTTCCCTTTTATCCTTTAAGGAAGCGATGAAAGCAGGGAGAAAGATGCACAAGTGATTCTTGCAATCTCCCCTTGTCCCAGAGCCACGCAGGCTGCCTGAAATTGGGTGACACAAGGGCAGGCGTGTTGTTTGGAGATGAGGGATTTGCATCTCTGGATCAAGTGGTTCTTGCACTGCCCTGGCACAGCTGCAGGTGGGCAAAAGCAGTTCAGGTAGGGCCAGCCATGAGATGCTGCAGGTTTGCAGTTCCTGCTGGCACCAGGGACTTGCAGAGTCCCTGTCTCTTTTGCACTTTTTCTGTGTTCAGTCTGTGGCTGGGATTTGCCTCCACTCCCGGTTGGTCCCTGAAGAGCTGGGGTTATGGTTTTGCTAAGATGCTCAGGGCCGTCGCTGCTCTGTGCACTCCTTCCATTTGTCCTTAAGTGTTTTGCAGTGGCCTGTAGTTATTTGGACATCCATCTCTGAATGTTCTTTGCACCATGCTGCAACCTTTTCCACGGAATGGTTTGCCTTTCTCTAGTGTGGGGATGAGAAGGGGTGAGAGCAGCCAGGGCAGGCAGATGGACAGAGCAGAGGTTTAAAGTGCTGTTTCTGGCAACCTCCCAGAGCCTGGGGCTTTATCAGAGATTATCCATGCCCTTCCCTTGCAAGGGAGGGTGGAGAGGCTGGCAAGGATGAGAAGGAGCTGGGAGAGCACTGGCAGGGGGCCTGGGGAGCCTGGCTGTGCCCCACAGGGTGGGTGGGCGCAAGGGCAAGAAGTGCCTATGCCAGGGACTGTGCTTCCTCCTGCTGGCCCCTGGCAGAGTGCCACCAGGCGCAAGTGTCTTGTGGACGAGGGCAGGAGGGTTTGGTTTAAAGATGAAGTTGCTGCAGAAGAGCAGGCATTACACTCTTGCAGACACAGATGGGGGGGCTGGGACTTGGTGGAGTGGTCCTTCCCCTCCTCAGCATGGCAAAGTGGCAGCCAGGTTAAAGGATGGCTGCTCATCTGTGGCTCTTCCATGAGCAACTGGGCAAATACACATCACACTTTGCGTAAGCTTATGAAAGATGCCAGAAAGCATGTGGCTGGCAGAGGATAATTGCATAAACAAGGCTGGTGTTTACTGTGTGATTTAGGCCTTGTCCTAAGCAAGCAATGCTCCATCATTCCCTTTGGAAAGCTCTGTGAGCAGAACAGTTACTGACTCTCTGTTAAACTGAGCTGCTACACAAATCTCATTTGACTTGTTAATGACTTCAGTGACTGCAATTCATTCTGAAGAAACAAATTATGAGAGTAAAATACCAACATCACTTTTTGGTAGATGTAATTATTGGGTCAGGAGAGCTGCTTCACTTTCATAATTCACTGCCCGGGAAAAGCACATGGACATGATCAGCTGCATTCATCTGGGGCTTTGTGAGCATTGAAGCTTGACCTGCACTCATCCTGGAGGGTGCTGAGCCCCTGCAGGGAGAGTGAGGCTGGCAGCACAGTTGGCAAAAAGCAGCACAGGGTGTGGGGAAGGACCAGGTTTATGTGAGAGCTGCTCAGAGATCTTATTAAATCTTCTGGCTGACAGGGTGCATTAGTTACCTGCTCTGCCACACATCCCCTCACATCAGCAGGTGGGAATGTTACTGCCTCTGGACCTCTACAGACAGCCATACTGCAACAAAATCTCCTATGCTCTCTTTGCTTAATGGCACATTTCTAGCTTGGAGCTCAAAAGTCAGACACTGCTGTTGGTGCCTGTCTGAGTGTGTAATCCTGTCCTGACCCTGTGCAGTGGATGGGCAGGAATGTGGGCAGTAGCTTGGGCAGGAGTCCAGGCCCAGGGCACATGCATGTCACCAGGAGGAGCAGGGAGAGCCCCACCAGATGAAGACACTGCTTGCCTGGGACCCATCTGCAGAGCTAGTGTTTGAGTTCAGCTGTCAGACGGGGGCCTTGGAAGCATCATAGGAAGGGTTTATCTGGGGACAGCTCAACAGATGCTGGATGAAACAAAGGGAGAAGCAACATCCCTGGGCACGTAGAAACTTTTCTCTTCCTCAGTGCTGGCTGAACTCAGTTGGGCCATGTGGGTCAGAAACGGCCCACGGCACCTGGACTGGCTCCTGGTTTGCTTGGAGACCATGTGGAGTGTCTCAGGTCTGCTTTTGCAGATCTCTTGCCTTTCCACTTACCATTAGCTAGTGGTTTAACCCAGTGCAAGTCCCTGCGAGGCTGGAACAAGAGCAGGAGCAGTTCTATATAACTAGAGGACACAAGCACAAAATGCTGCTAAGTACCTTGGAGGCATATGCATGACTTTCCCTGAGTCTAGGGCAAGCCATCACTGATGGAGGACCTAGCACAGGAGCAGCTCCTGGCCTCATAAGAGTTGTACCGCAGCTTTCTCCTTGGGTGGTTTCCTGCATTCCACTGAGAGCTGGGTGAGCTGTGGGCCCTGGCTCAGCTGGTTCAGCACACAGAACCCAAGGCACAATGGAGATGGAGCAGGAGGAAAGCCATAAGATGGGGCAAGAGCAGGTGTGTGGATGCACCCTTGGCCCAATCAGTGGCAGAAAAACAACAAAAGCAAACCAGTGAGTAAAGAAAAGATGGGTACAATGTAAAGGGAGACAAGAGAAGGGAGGGGAAGGAAAGGTTTCCATAGCGAATATGCAGGAGTACTACTGGGTCCATCAGGAATCATTGCAAACTTTATTTCTCTGTGCATTGTGTACCATTGATAAGGATCATCACAATTAGTGGACTCACTGCCTGTAGTGGTGGGCAACACACGCAAAGAAAAATAAATGAAGCCAAACAGATGAAAATGAAATAATTGTACATAAAAGTAATCATAAACCTGAACAACCTGCACCTATATTTGATTCTTCCCCCAAAACAATGAGAAACAAAAAAGAAAAAAACCCCAAACCCATCAAAAGTTAAAAAAAGGTTTGAGAAGAAAAACCCCCCACGACTTCATATTCCAAGAGAAAATCTTACAATAGGTTAATTAAAATTTCCACAGATTGTTCAAAATGAGTACAAATACCCCCAGCCAATTGGTTATGGTACAGGTGTCAGATGTGGTTTTCAGCTGGATGGGGAAAGCTCCCCAGTGGATGTGCAGGCTGAGTGTTTGTCTGGCAGGGACACCAGGAAGCCTGGGAAAGGGTGAAGGGTAAGAAGTCTTCTCTCAACAATGTCATCACTATGCTGCACCCAGGGAAGCTCTGCACCTACACCTCCCTGGGCTCAGCTCGCTACCCCAGCCTGCGCTGCTGGAGTAGAGAGGTAATACTGAATTGCACCTCCCTGGCTCATTGTTCCCATCTATTTCAGATTCAGACGGTGCAAAATGTGGCGTTTTTCCTTGGGGGACACTTCCCAGTTATGCTCAGTGGCATGTCCCTTCAGCCCTTCTACTGAATTATTCTGCCTCCAAATGGCTGTGGGAAGGGACTAGCTTTGGGGACTGATCCTGATGGCTTAACACTCAGAAACAGGGATTATAACTAGAACTCTGGGGAAACATGGATTAACAAGGGGTCAAAGGGTTTTGAGGCAGCCGCCAGCTAGAAAGGCAGAGGCAGGCGAGGTGCTGGGAGCCAGCCGTGCTTGTCCGTCTTGGGCTCAGATGCTGCTCATCCCACTTGGGCTCCGTGGGACATTGTGTAAAACCTCCTGCGGACAGTGGAGGCTTTCACACTGGCTTCAGCATGTCCTGGACTGGCTGCTGGTGGGGGGACCCCAGCCATGCAGGGGAACAGAGCCTGCAGTCTTTGGAGTGTGGGTTTTACTCTCCTGAAAACCTACATCTGCATGGCTGTTACTGGTTCTCATGGACCTATGTGCAGAGCAATAAATGGGGACAGCTTTCCCTCCACTAAGAGAAAACAAACAAGTGAAAACAAACCTATGTCGAAACTAAGCTAACTAAAATAAATAAAACCTGGTGAAAAGAAAACGCTTATGTCTGTAATGCTCAACCCACATGGCTGGAAGGACTACTGTTACAGGATGCTATATACAGATAGGGTTAATTTCATTCATGCAAATGTTATAAGTACCATGACACCATGCCTGAGGGGGCAGACAAGGCAGGAGGAAAGCCCCCGCCACTCCACACAGCCTCAGCTTAGGATGCTGGACACAAGGTTGCGGCTGTGCATCCCTGAAGATGGAGGGGGAAAGGTGACAGGCATGTCAGGGGGAAAATGCTAGTTGTGCACACACCAAAACAAACATAAAACCCAACTCCAAATCAATGATGAAAATGGTTTGTGTTCTATCCTTAGAAAGCTCCATGTTTTCCCTTGTCTTCAGTCCAGTCTCTCACTTCTCTCCAACAGGGCCAGAGGAGATGTTCCCAAGTGGTGAAGGCAGGTGGATGGTGGTTGGAGATCAGGACCCGTGCTTTCCTCTCCTTCCCTTGCTCAGTGCTCTGTTTCTCACTAGCTACTCTGGCCTTCCCTGTACTGACACGCCCCAGTTGCCTTTGCATCTATCCTCCTGAGGGGCCGGTGGGCAGGAGAGAGTGATGGGAAAGGGCTAGGTGGCTATTAGCCACTTTTGTTGTTAGAGTTGCAGAGAGGGCCCTGCCACTGGGCTTCTGGCTGGGGCTGCTTCCCGAGGAGGGGTCCCACTGGCTTTGGGGTCTTGCCTAGTTCAAAGGATGATCCAAAGCCACTTTCCGTCAGCAGGTGTGTGAACATGGCAAATCTCTTTTATTCTTTCTCTGTTCATCATACAAAGCATTATATCTATATCTATACCTATATATCATTCTATATAGATACATATAGATATATATATATATATTTACTATCTCTGATTGTCCCTTTAGAAGCCCTTTATGTGGCAGTAGGCTTCCAGAGATGAGAAGAATATGTACAACAGCCAGAGGAGGATAAAGAGTGAGGATGTGAGCAGCTTGGAAGTCCGCGGCCCGCCCAGCTCACCTCCAATTTCAGGTCTCCGCCGGTAGAGCAGCACGCCCACACTGATAAAAGCAAAAATGGTGAAAAGGGTGACAGAGAAGGCCAAGGTACCCGGTGAGACTTGGAAAGCTTGTCCGTGCGCCGCATGGTAGATGGCTGCAATCGACCAGGCCACCCCGATGCCCAGGAAAACATTCACAGCATTGCTCCCCGTGACGTTCCCAATGGAGGCATCTGCATACTGGTCCTGTGTTGCTGCTACTTTGCTGGCAAATGTGTCTGCAAAGGGAAGGCAGAGAGAAACCCTCATGGAACAGCCAAGGTAAGGAGGGACAGCAGCAAGCAGCCTGGAGACAAATGCCAATGACATCACTTGGGGAATGAAAGTAGTGGGTAAGGGGACAGGGTATAGCTGCATCTATGGGCACTCCCAAGGAAGGGATTGGAAGAGAAGAGCCAGAGTGACAGTCAGGGTCCAGAAATGCCCAGGAGGGAAATCTCAATGTCCAGAAATATGGGGATTCCCCCAATATGGCCACAGATGTCCCACAGTGCTTTGCCAAGAGACAATACTTCCCAGTACTATACTGTGTTGGCCCCTTCTCCCACATTCACTAATCTGTTGACTTGCAGAAGAACTGAAAAGGTTTGAAAAGCTTTGTGTGAGCCACAATAGTTTGTATCTATCCTTCAGGTCCCTGAAGTTTTGTGTTTGTGATTCCTGTTTGCTTTAATGGTGTCTCTCCAAAACATTTTGCTTCACTAAAGGCTGGTATCTTGTGCAGACCCTGATGCTTTGGTAAACAAGTGGTCATCTTTCAGCCCTTAGGGAGAAAAATCATGCAGGTGGATGTATGCTTGCCCAAGTGCTCCACCAGCTTTACAGCTGTGGCAAAAGAACTGTAATAAAACTCAGCTGGCCTTTTACATGGCAGATCTTGTGTCAAGTAGACTAGCACAATGCTGCTCTGCACCACAGGGAAGTGCTGATTTTACATCCAAACCCACTCTGGATCTGCAGGGCAGGGGGAAGCAGGAGTAGGGATTAGCATCTGGGTTTTGTCCAAGTAGGCACTCTCAGCGAATGATGAATCCTTAACACATCTGCAAGATAATGCGTCTGCACTCCAAGATCACCTTGCGTACAGGCAACAGAGCATGTCTCAGAAAAAGCAAACAGCAAGGTCAGATTTCATGTTTTTCAATTCTACAGTTTCTTTTATGCCCCTTTGCAGTAAGGCTCCAAGGAGAAATGGCAAAGTGCAGCCTGGCATGAAGACCCGGTCTCGTGTAATAGGAGAGGCTAGGCACCTATAAGCACAGTGAGAGGAGCCATTTGCAGCAAAGAAATCAAAAGGCTGCTTTATTTTTTAAAAAAAAAGCTCCCATGAAGATGCATCTGACTGTTGAGGGAAGGAGAAGGCATATCCCCTTATTGTCAGCCTTGGTCATGGTGCAGTAATGGACAGCCCTGCAAACTTCACGCCTAAAAGCTCTAGTGCCAGAGGTCTAAAAAATTCTCCATGTTCTGTTCCTTGCCCAAATCTGTTCTTCCTTTTGGTTCTGCTGCCTCTTTTTTGGGCTCTGATAGCATTAGGACAATTTCAAGATCTTTGAGCACCCAAGTGCTGATCATTGGAAGTCTGGGGGTGGTGAAGGGAGGCATGACCAATGCAAGGTGTGGTCGGCTCAGGTTAGAGACCTTTGTCCATGAACAAGGCTCTGCCTGGCCAGCACAACCCATGGAAGGAGGTAAGTGAAAGGCACAGGCACTCTCACGCAAATTGACACAGGACTTCCTAAAGTAACCATGTCACTGGGACCATCCTCTCCAGAACATCAGTTCATCCCTAAGAGGCGCCCTTTGCTAAGCCAGTCAATGTGCATTGAGAGGACAAAGCAGCAGGTGGGTAAGGAAACTCGTGGTTTTTAATTTCCCTGGGCAGTCCTCAGTCTTTACTGTCTTTTGAGGCTAGGTGACCACTCATCAGAGACAAGTATTTGTGGGGTGCACCTTAAGTATGGACTAGCGCCTAAGTCACCTGAAGGCAAGGTTAAAGGAGAAGATGCTCAGAAAGAAAGTGCAGGACTGCCAACATGTAGCATTTTAATCAAAGACTAATTTCCTGCTCTGAGGGTAGATGCCATGGAAGCTGTCCACAGGAACAGATACTTCACAGTCTTTGCAAGGGGAAGGTCATTGAAATAATTTCCAGGAGACTGGATCCACATCCTGGTTTGATCCTCCTGGCCCATCTGAGACAAAAAACAACTTCCACATACATCTCAAATCTGTCCCTGGGGATCCTGCAGAGCACAGCCAAGGACCTCACTGAACCCAGCTTTCCCAGCCCCAACCCAAATCCAGGCTGGGCAGAGATGGAGATTTACAACAAACCCTGCTGTTGTCCTTACCTGGCACCGACGTTCCAAGTGCGACAAACACAACTGCAGTGACTGAGTCCTTCAAGCCAATGGTGCAGCCGAAGTGAGATGCCAGGTCGCCAATGAAAGCTGTCAGGAGACCGATCATGAGGATGGAGACAACAAAGCAAGCCCAACCATTCCAGTAGTCTGTTGGGGGCACGAAGGCAAAAAGGACCTTCCAGAAGACGGTCAGAAAGTGCATCACATAGTCAAAGCAGGAGGGCAGCTTCTCCTCTCCACATTCATCATCATCATCGTCTTCCCCTGGAGAAAACCACCAGTGCCTGATTAGACTCGCCCATCGTGGGGAAGAATGGGCAAAGCTCCTGTGCATACTGCAGCCCCTCAAATGCCGTCTCTCATGAACTGGACCCTAGAAGTCCTTGAGTTCAAAATATCTTATTTTCTGGGCAGTCATCAGAGGGGCTCAACAGCCCTTCCCTGGCCCCTTCCCATGGCACAGAGAGACCCTTCAAAGGCACTGGTCTCAAAAACCAACCTACACTTCAGAAAATGCAGAGCCTCACACCGGTACCTCTGCCTGAATTTAACCACCAGACACTTCCTGTGACTCAGCCTCTGCTCAGGAGCCCTTTCCCCAGAAGATTTGGGAAATGACTGACCTCATGCTGGCTGGAGCCGACTGAGGCAAGTGAACCCACCAAAAGCAACGTGTGCCTCATGGAGACTTCCGTCTAGCATGGCATGAATGAACCTGTCTCTCTATGTTGGGAGGATGCACTTTGGTCACAACAACCCCCAGCAACGCTACAGGCTTGGGGAAGAGTGGCTGGAGAGCTGCCTGGTGGAAAAGGACCTGGGGGTATTGGTCGACAGCTGGCTGAACATGAGCCAACAGTGTGCCCAGGTGGCCAAAAAGGCCAATGGCATCCTGGCCTGTATCAGAAACAGTGTGACCAGCAGGAGTAGGGAGGCGATTGTGCCCCTGTACTCAGCACTGGTGATACCACACCTTGAGTACTGTTTCCAGTTTTGGTCACCACAGTACAAGAAGGACATTGAGCGGGTACAGAGAAGGGCAACAAAGCTGGTGAAAGGGCTGGAAAGCATGCCCTATGAAGAGCGGTTGAGGGAACTGGGCTTGTTTAGTCTAGAGAAGAGGAGACTGAGAGGAGACCTTATTGCCCTCTACAACTACCTAAAAGGAGGTTGTAGCAAGGCTGGTGTTGGTCTCTTCTCTCAAATTAGTAATGATAGGACAAGGGGAAATGGCCTCAAGTTGCGTCAGGGGAGGTTTAGATTAGATATTAGAAAGAAATTCTTCACTGAGAGGGTAGTTAGACACTGGAATAGACTGCCCAGGGAGGTGGTGGAGTCACCATCCCTGGAGGTGTTTAAAGAATGAATAGATGCGGCGCTTGAGGATATGGTGTAGTGGTTAGAGAGATGTTAGGATGAAGGTTGGACTTGATGACCCTGGAGGTCCTTTCCAACCATATTGATATGATTCTGTGATTCTGTGACACTTTAGGATGGCAGAAAAAAGGGGTCAAGTCCCAGAACAGCCCAGAGCACCCAGTGAAACCTGAGCCTCAGCTATGCTTCACCACAGTGGGTGAGTGGACAAGGTCCCACCTTGCTAGTCACTGGGTTTAAAGGCATGATGGTTCTGAGCGTGGGAAAAGTCACTTCTTCCATCAGCCACAGTACTGATTAGGCTGGCAGAAGTTTCTGAACAAGGTTGTGCTGGTTTTTATCTGCCCTACTGCTGGCCAGGGTGAACATTCCTCCTTTCATATCTTCCTCTACAATGTGGATGTTTGTTTGAATAAAAAAATGTATAAAGCCTCTTACAGGGAGAATAAAATGGTCTTGGTGTACACTGTGTACCAATGTGTGAGTATAAATTAAGCCCATGTTCAAATGGTGACTTTGTGCCATGACAACAGAGTTACTGGGTGAAGCTGCTGGTGAGCTGCTTGCTCTGTTGCTGCTTATAACAACTGGTTTCTGCCTCATTGCAAAGGTTGTCATGAAAAGCCAACCGGGGGCTCAAAACATGGCATTGTTCCTGAGAAAGTGCAGGCCAAACCCTGTGCACCGAAGATTCACTTCTTGGATGTTCCCCTTTGTGGTCCCACAGAGTGTGCACACAGCACATGGGAGCAAGAAAACTAAAAGGCCCAGGACCACCCATATTGTGATGACCCTCAAGAGATTTGGTAACATGTAAGGGAAGTCAACCTGCTCTTGGTCTGGCCCAGCTTCAGTACATGTAAACTTTGCATCTGCTGGCATCCTCAGCAGAAATGCAGCTGCAGGGGAGAGGGTAGTTACAGAGCCAGTGAGAGCAAGGCAGGCAGGAGAGAACCTCTAATGCAGGTATCTGTCTGTACACAGGGAATATGGCATCCCACATAAAAGGCTGAGGTGAACCTGAGTGGATTTAGAGGGGCCACCAAGATGACTGGAGCCTGGAGGATGTTGCCTATGGGAAGAGGTGGAAGGAGCTGGCTTGGTGAATCGGGAGGAGGAGGTTGGAGAGGACCAAGCAACAGCCTACAAAGACTTGGAGGGCATGTACAGAGAGGATGGAGTGATACTCCCCTGTGCACTGACAAGTGATACAATCAGGGGGCAATGGACACATCCACAAACTGCAGCTTGGATGGTAACATCAGAAGAAATGTCTCCTCCAGAAGGGTGGTGCAGCCCTGGGACACATATCCTGGCTGATGAGCATCACCTTTGTAGGTTTTAATTATTCAGCTAAAGCTATGACCAACCAGGGAAAAGTCTTACTCTCAGCACCCTGTTAGGGTGCAACTTTGCACACACAGTTTGTCTTTAAAGCACCTTTGCAGATAAAGACCAACACAGAGAAGTGGGAAACTTAATGTCTACAATAACTTGATGGAAAATTATGCATTTTTTTGGCTTTAAAGCTTCAAACTCACCATGGCAGAAGCAGTAGCTAATCAGTAGCATGGTGTTATCATTTTGGCAGCTATAAATACCCTATTTCTGTGCGTTGTCATGAAGATAAGGAACAGTTTTTCAGCCTGGGAAGTCTATGCTGGCCTGTTTTTTTTGCTCATTGCACAAAGGCTGGTACTGGCTACACTGTGCTGTGTTCACACTGTAATTTTGCAGCAGGTATTTTAATCCTCTCCCAAGCTGCATGGCAGCAAGACTGTCATGGATCTAAATTTTTATGGAGATGATAAAACAGCTTGAAAAATGAACATGAGTGCCACTGTTACAGCACTCATCCAGATGTGTCTATCATTTTGTTAAGCAGCAACAATGTCTCTCTTTTGAAGAGCTGTCCTCCACAGAGATCCTGTGAAGGTGACTTGAAATGCAGAGTGAGGGAGGATGGTGACCCAGGGGTGCATTCAGGAACAGGCTCACAAAACCCAGGATGTTTTTGCTGTGGAAGAAACTTTATGGGCTGTTGGGTGCACACCAAAGGCAGCTGTGGGTGAGAGGCTCCAGGTCAGCCTCATGGACAGCACAGGGTGGCATGGCACAGTGTGGCACAGTCTTGCTTGCACCCATACTGCCCTTCCACAGACCTGACCTCCTACTGGTCCATTGCTCAGCCTCCCTGACAACATTGCTGCCAGTTGCTCATTGGGTAGTAAATGGGGTTTTAATGTTTCTTTTCTTATTTGGCATCTTTCATTTTGAAGTGCTTACAAGGTGAAAGACACAAACCCAAACTCCAATGTTTGAGGCATTTTACCTTGCTCTCATAAAGCTTGAGGAGCTAAATCCTAGCAAAAAAACAGTAGGCCCAGAGCTCAGAGGCAAACTACTGTTCCCCAGCTGCAAGTAACAGCTCATATCCACCATAATATGCCAGATTTATTAAATGTTTGAGATCATCCTGTTATTCAAGACATGGTGGCAACAAGGCTTTCATATAACTGAAGTCTTTACATGTGTCACAGAGATGAGATACAAGTACTAGTGATTATCTTTGCTTAAATATGGGATGCAACTAAATAATTGATTCTGGTGTATATTAGTTTAGCCGTATCAGCTACAAAACCAGGATTGTCTTACATGATATGTTCACATTGTATTTGAAATAATGGGAGGCTCTTCACTGGATGCTCTAAGAATAACTATGATACAAGAGGAGGGAACACAATTTGAGGAGATAACTGTTGCACAATGTCCCATCCTTGTTTCTAGAGGTGGAGTGTAAATAGTATGGCCATCACTTTTAAGTACTTCATGCCAGGCAGTGGCTACTCTACACAGCTGAGCTGGAGGTAGGAAATGTGAGCATTCCCCCATGCATTTCAATGCACAATTAGCCAGATGAGCCCAAATTGCCTTCCCCAGTGTTTTAATTAAAGCTGGTTGATTTGCCTTAATGTGTGCACACATACAGCCCAGGCTGGGCTGTGAGGCTGTAACATCCAGCCAGTGAGTTACAGTGTCTCCAGCTGTTAAAACCACATCTGGAGGAGACCTTCTTTCTTTCGTCTTCCACTGATGTAGGAATGTTAATATATCCTACACTAGGCATACTGGTAAACATGGCGCTGACACCTATGAGAACAGTATTGACAGGGCATTTCTGAGGGAAAGGCAATTCTCCAAGAGAGGGAAGATGATATTATCTGATATGACCACAGCTATCATGTGCTGCTGCAGTTATTGGGCTGCTGAGACATAACCTCCAGCCACAGCTGGCTGGAGCAGCAGGATTTCCTGAAAGCAGAGAGTCGAGGGTAAATTTTGGCCCACAGAAGGGGACTCACTGGCTGTCTTCAGAGCCTGGCACACTTGCTACTGTGTTGTTCTCATCACAGCAGTACAGGGAGCGCCACGAATGCTTCACACCAGCATCATTTATGCTGTTCTGAATTTAAACACTGTGTTTGTCTCCCATTTCTCTCTCACTGAAATGACTCTTCCCCTCTGCCATCTGGTAAGAGCCTTGGTATTTCTCTGCCAGATGCTATAGATACACTCAACGCAGGAAGTTTCCTACACATCAAACAAGGTTCTCTCATGAAAGGGTTTAATCAGCTGTTCTATTTATGCAGATGCTGTAAATAACCCTGCCACCTGTTTTGTGTAGTGATACAAAGTGGCCAAGACATGAGGGGGGTTATAGAACCATAGAATTGTTTTGATTGGAAGAGACCTTTAAGATTGTCAAGTCCAACCATTAACCCAGCACTACCAGGTCTCCACTAAACCATGTCCTAAGCGGGTAGACATGTCTTTTAAATACCTCGAGGGATGGTAAGTCCACCACTTCCCTGAACAGCCAGGGCTTTACAACCCTTTTTTGTGATGAAATGTTCCCTAATATCCAACCTAAACCTCTCCTGGTGCAACTTGAGTCCATTTTCTCCTGTCCTATTGTTTGTTACTTGGGAGAACAGACCAACCCCCACCTCACTACAGCCTCCTTTCAGGTAGCTGTAGAGAGCAATAAGGTCTCTCTTCAGCCTCCTCTTCTTCAGACTAAATAGTCCCAGTTCCCTCAGCTGCTCCCCATAAGACTTGTTCTCTAGACCCTTCACCAGATTAATTGCTCTTCTTTGGACATGCTCCAGCACCTCAATGTCCTTCTTGTAGCGAGGGGGCCCAAAACTGAACACAGTATTTAAGGTGCAGCCTCATCAGTGCTGAGTACTGGGGGACTTCCCCACTTTGACTTCCCTAGTCCTGCTGGCCACACTGTATTTGATACAAGCCAGGATGCCACTGGCCTTCTTGGCCATCTGGGCACCCTGCTGGCTCATATTCAGCTGCCTGCCGTCCAACACCCCCAGGTTCCTTTTTGACTTGGCAGCTATCCAGTCACTCCTCCCCAAGCCT
>VZZY01019470.1:7357-20056 GCA_013400335.1 Eurystomus gularis
CCTTTTCCTTTCCCTTTCCCTTTCCCTTTCCCTTTCCCTTTCCCTTTCCCTTTCCCTTTCCTTTCCTTCCTTCGTATTATTGGAGGGGTTTTTCTTTGTTTATTTTTAAGAATTTTACTCAGAGGAAGCCACATATAAGCCTGTACTTTTGTGCATGCACCACACCAGCATCTTCAGTAGTTTCTTATCAGTTTTCACATCATATAGTTTGCATTTTTTTCCTAACAGTCATTCTAGAAAAATGCATTAGATGACAGTTGTTCCATATCTTAGACTGTAAAATTTTATTGTGAAGTCAAGGTCAAACTGTGTTCAAAACTTTAAAATAAAGACCTTGCTCAGGAGAAGGTTGGACTTGATGACCCTGGAGGTCCTTTCCAACCATAACGATTCTGTGATTCTGTGTGATTTCTTGATGGAATTTTGGATTGTGTACTAAGACAACTAAATAGAAAAGGTGCTTCACTAAGTTTCAGAGAAGCAGTTTGGTGCGGAGTGTTCTTTAAAATAATCTCATTTACATCAGTGACTAAGCATGGCTTTTTTCCCTGCTCAATTCAATTAAGTATTTTGAACTGAAATTATATATATTATGTAAAAATCAAGGCACTTGTCTTTTGAAATACCTTTCAAATTAGTAAAATAAAAGTAAGACAAAACCATACAATTTTCAAGTTTTTAAGCAATATTTAACAATTTAGAAAAGAAGAAACTACTGTTTGAACTTCAAATAATTCTGAGTGTGTGATGTACTTTACTGTGTCAGAAACCTACTAGAAGTCAAGTATAGAAATATTCTACAGTTGCATTTACTTAGAAAAAAAAAAACGGAGCTACCCTAGAATAACAGATCTCTGGCAACGTTATCAAGTAAGGTTTGCTAATCATAGAGGAAAAAATCCGAGCTAGTATTTTCATTCCTCTTGCTGCACAGTTGTATCTCAGACTGTTCCCTCATTCATGTGTACTGGAGAGCAGATTTAACTTTTCATGTGTAATCCTATTTGATTATATGAATTTTATTTTTGGGCAATTTTCTTCAAATGTTTAGATGCATGTGTATACAATAGACATTTTCTGGGGAAAAGCTTCAATTATTTTTTACATAATGGTATTTATATGCCATTTATTAAAATGCTTCTTAGCTTGGGAGTTACTGTTCTATGATTTGAAATGTCAATGAACACATTTTTGTTGTGCCTTTTAAAGGTATTCCACTTTAAATGTATCTGCATTTAGCTTGTCCTAAGGTTTTATTTTTGCTTATAGTGCCCTCACCTGTAACTTAGGGCAAATTGCAGAACTTTACCTGTAAAAAATGGCAATTTTGTCTTTGAATCTTAGCCAGAGAAATACCTCTCTAAATGTCTTATTTTGACAGCCAGAAACAGCTACTATGTTCCAGCCAACGTATACTCACTTGCAAGATTATACTTCAAACATTACAGTGATTTTTAGTGTACCCTAAACAGAGCTGACTTTTACTTCAAACCTCGTGTGTATACTTCCTAATGGAGCCTGCAAACATTCATGAAGCAGTTCATTCACTCTTCAGTTTCAAGTATTGTCCTTAATTTAACCATTTATCAAGTTGTGAGATACAACAGCTCAAAACAGAAAGCAATTGGGGTGGGAGAAATGAAATCATTTTAGCTGCTTTTTTGGTGTTTCTTTACTTCTCCTTTCCTCACTTCTGTCACCTGTCCAGGCAGTATCTCTCTCTGAAGTTCACAAGAATGACACGCACACTTTCCAGTAACAGACTTCATTTAGCAAACTTTTCAGAAACAAACAAGAAATCTTAAAGGATTACCAATTCGGTCTGAATGTTTTTGTGGGATTTTTAAGATCACTCAAAACGATTCTCCAAATAGTCATCATTTATATCTGAACACAAAACTAAGTGGATAGGCCTGTAGGATGTAAAACAGCTATGTTTTTTTCATTCCCAGGTCATCTTGATTTGCTATTTAGACAATTACAGCATAGGCTAGTTCAGTTTACGCTGTGACTCCCAGTTTAGTACATAGACACAAGGTGACAGCTAATAGGCTACAGGTATTTTTCTAATGCCAGAGCAAGTGAAGGGCATGCAATAGCTTCTCTCTGACAGGAGAATTTGAATCTGGCAGGATCTTGCAATACTAGGTTTCTGGGATTCCCTTTCTTTCAAAACTTTTCTCTCTACAGTGGTCTTCCAGGCTATGGACCTTCAGTGCCCATGTTGTCAATCAGGCTACAGAAGTAAGGGGGGCACATTTTTGGAATGACAGATGAAAACAAAAAAAAGCTTGCTTTATTCTTTTTAAGTGGAACATTCATCACATAAAAATTCAAGATTTTGGTCTAATGAGAAACAGTGCAAGGTAGGGAGGTGTAACAAGGACAGAGCCTGCAGATCACTCATTGGGACTCAAAAAGTTCAGATTTCTGCACAATTTGCAGGCACTTTTCCTTAGACATGTTTTCCTGCCAAGAGCTGATTGTAATTTAGGGATGCTTGTGACTAACTCTTTCTGCAAAGCTGAATCCTATATCCTGTAAATTAAAGCTTGCTCCATCATGTACCTCTGCATTCTCTTTCCCTCTCCACCTTCCTACAAGCACACACTTCCATTCATTTAATTGATACTAACCTTAATATTTCTCTTACAAATCTCTGCCCTGTTCAGTTTTTATAACTTTGGGTTATAAAAGTTTGGATTTTGATTGTATAAGGTTTTCTTTTGCCCAGTTAGACAATAGTATGTTGTGTTGAAGGACAAGTATCTGATCTTCATGCAGATACATTTCAGGGAGGTAAATAAGGGACAAGGGGGAATGGATATGTGGAATTTTGTATTAATTGCTGCATTGCTTCCTGTCTGCTTTATATATATGTGTGTGAATATTTACGCATGGTTACTCTTCTCCTCTAATACCTTGGTGTCTTGGGCCAGGACCCTACTGTGCTGAGGCTGTTCCAAACAGCCTTTCTGGGTTTGAAAGCCAAAATTAATGGGATGTATGGGATCACAGCCAATCTAAATTTAGTTTTCACCATATGTATTCCACTGTCACAAAAATAATTACTTTTTTTGCCTTTCTTTTTTTTTTTTTTTTGCTTCTGTTTTTAGTTTTATTCACTTCTAGTTCTCAAGCATTACCATTATAGTACAATAGCTGGACAAAGAAGAGTGACGAGATATTTCTATAAAGATAGCAGTTTTGAATAGATATTTATTTTGTGACATCTTTACTGAGCTTAAGGGTTTTCAAAAGGTATCTTTACATCTTCCTTTTGAACCAATTTACATAAGCAACTGTTAGTTTCTATATCAGGTATTATGACTATCTTCCTCAAAACTTGTTTCAATATACATATTTTACCATTCTTTTTTCTTCTTTTCGAAACAGGAGATTATTTTAGAAATTATGTAGAATTTGCTGACTACTAATATATGCATGTTTTGTTGTAAAAAGCACTGGGAATTTGTGTGGCTACAACAGATGGAAAAGGACATAGTGATTTTTGCTGTCTTGTAACATGCCTGACATTATAACCTTGGGCAAGGATTTTGATTTGGCTTTCCAAAAATGAAGATTATCAGCCTTTGCAAGTGTTTGAGGTGGGTAGGTTGTAACCCTCAAAGCATTGCCTCTGGAGTTCAGAGCTTGCCTTTGAAAGCCTTGGCCTAGGTTGAGAGGTTGAATGTTGGGGTGATAAATACATGAGCATTTGCCAGCAAAGTGAGCTTCTTGTTGATGTGGTTGAGAAGTGGAAGGGTTTCCTTTGGAAATTTCCTTTAGAAACTATTGACCAGAGCAAGCCATGTATGATTTCTGTCCAACAGACTATATTTAAAAGGAAATTCAACTGCAAGCATTCAGTTTAAGAACAAGACATTCTTACAACTGAACAGAAAAATAAAAATCCTATTCCTAGTGCTTTTTGAGTGCTTGTGTGTGTCTGCCATTGTAGCTACAGCTTCTGCATAACCTCAGTGACTGGAACTGACAGTTCTGATGGTATTTGAACAGCAGCAACATTTTGTTTCTTCTGTTAATGAGCATTGTTACAACTAGCCTAGTGATAACTTCTGTAGAATATTCCTTTCAAGGTGTGACTCCTCCTGTGATGAGTCTAGAATAAATAATAACTTCATTTTAAAAGTGTTAAAAAAGTGTAAAAGTCCGATCCTGGAAACATGATGGAAACTTCTAATTTTTCTTTTTTTTTTTTTTTTTTAGAAGGACTCATTTTCACTTTGATAATAATAACCTTTTATCATAGCTCTATTGGTGTACCAAAATAATGCATTTTAGCAAAACACTGGGCTAGTTAATAACATTCTGTAAGAAATGATACATTCTGGTTTTTACCTCCTTTCCTGAACAAATTAATTTTAATATACCTATTTCTGTTTCTGATTTCTTTGACTATCCTTCCTTGTAAGGACAGTTTGGTCTAGTATAATTGTTTTGCATGTTAATATCTCTTGCAAGGTTCCAAAAAAATAGTGAAGTGGTGTTATGTGATGACTGAATGTACTGGCAGAATTACTTCTGCCAAGGCCATGAAGGTTTTTTACTCCTATTTTTTAGAACTTGAATTGCATTTGCTTTTAAGTTCCAAAAAAATTTTGTTTTCCAGCATACTTGTTTACAGTATATTAAGTGAAGTAGAACTTCTGAAAATGATGTGGTTTTTCTTTTTCCCCTCCCCTAAGAATGTCCAGTGATCAATTTCTTATGCAATGCAGAACATTGTGGTTTTACTATGTATGTTTTGGTGTTAAATATACCATAAACCATTCTGGTTCATGATGATCAAGGGGGCTGGAGCACCTCTCTTATGAAGACAGGCTGAGAGAGTTGGGGTTGTTCAGCCTGGAGAAGAGAAGGCTCTGGGGAGACCTTACAGCAGTCTTCCAGTACCTAAAGGGGGTCTACAAGAAAGCCAGAGAAAGGGCAGGTAGTGTCAGGACAAGTGGTAATGGCTTTAAACTGAAAGAGAAAGATTTAGATTAGCTATTAGGAAGAAATTCTTCACTATGAGGGTAGTGAGGCACTGGAACAGGTTGCCCAGAGAAGTTGTAGATGTCACATCTCTGGAAGTATTCAAGGGCAGGTTGGATGTGGCTTAGAGCAGCCTGGTCTAGTGGAAGGTGTCCCTGATCATGGCAGGGGGGTTGGAACTAGATGATCTTGTAAGTCCTTTCCAACTCAAACCATTCTATGATTCTTTGATTGTATGATTCTCAGCTGTTGTTTCTTACAGAACGGAATAACTTTTCCTGAGTATAACTTCTAACTTTTATTTGTGTTTTGTGATTTAGACAATAAAGTCTCATAGATATATCTGACTTACATAAACACAGTTATTTTGTAAGAAATCCTTAATAGGAGCCTTTTATTAATAATAACCCAAAACTATCAGATATTCAAAAACATTCTGAAAAGATGTATTATAAAATTTTAAACCCACATACTAAACTTGCAGTGACTAAAACGAACCTCAACATGTAAAATAGGAAACAGTTAGTACTGGCTAATTGCTTATGCACTAATGCCAAACTTCGGAGCCAAATGTTCAGAAGACCAACATGTCTTTCTCACCAGCTCAAATTCTACGTATGTAATTGTGACTGGATTTCTCTCTGCTTCACTGTTGTAACTGTTTAGTTCAAGTCTCTGACATTTCTTTCAGTTCATAGTATAAGATATTGAGAATGAGATCAAAAGTAAGATATTCTCACACAGTCACTAGTGTGTGTGAAAGCCATCAGTTAAGTGCAAATTATCCTAATTCATCAGAATGCATAGCTCTGCAGTGTGTTTCTGAATCTCTAGTGGAATAAGACAGTTCTTCTAGGAGCTATTTTCAGTTTATTTTGAATGGTTTTGAGGAAAAACCCTTCAAATAGAAATTTAGTTAGATACTCAGGCTGTTAAAGTTAGATGTAAGCAGAGTCTTCTAAAAACTTTTTAACCCACACCTTGCCTCCTCTCATTAATTTTATGTAAATCAAACTTGAGCTGACATTTAAAAGTTCAAACACTTTCAACTATGCTTCAGCTTGAGTAGACTTTTCTTTAACCAATAGTTGGACTCAAACTACTAAAAAACCTATCAAATATCTTCCGAAGAAAAAGATGCCTTTATATATAAAGACTATAGCAAATGAGGAAGCTTTGGTATTATTTGAAAAGAATAATAAAAAACCTTCTTCTTGAGGATGCCACTTTAAAAACAATTTTAACATATTATATTTGCAAATCTCCTTTCTGAATTATTCTATATACTTCTTGTCCATCACTGAGAAACTATTTCCTTCCTGGTTTTGAGTAACTGTTACTTATGTCTTCTTTCTCCCTTTGGTTTTCCCCTCTACCTACTCTTTTCCCGTTACTTTTATCCGTACTACTTAAGACAAATACAGTATTATTACTTGTTACCCCCCAGGCTGGGCTTGAGGGTCCAAGTGTTTAAACATGCACCCTCTTTTGGATGAAGATGCCATAAATAATCATAGATAAATTTTGGACATAAACTTCTGATGGTTTTCATTAAACTCACTACATAATGTGCTCTGACAGCAGAAAAATAGAAACAATGTGTAATAAAGTATTTAATTATACTTTTCCCATATTTCTGGTTACACAAATACATGTGCAAGAAAAAATAACAAGCAGCTCTCCCTCCACTGCCCCAAGAGAGATAAACATTTTTAAATGCATTGAAAATAAATGTGGAGTACTGTAATTGGCAGCTATTTTGGGTCTGATCTATCAAAGTCATTGACATTTTGCCATTGATTTCCATGAGAAGTCACTTCATCAGTGCTATCACGGTAATATAAATAAGTATTTGTTATGAAGTGGGCTGGCAAAAAAGAGGTTTTCAACATCATAACAAATATAAATATGCAGTTTCTATGTTGTCTCACACAACCTAATCATTGAATCTGTATGTTTGAAATAATTGGGAAAGCAGGTCAGTGAACAATTCAAAACAATGTTCATGTACCAGCATTCTTTCTAGTTTATAACCAGGGTTTTCTTCCATTGGTTGCTTAGATGGATTCACTGAATCTGTCATTTGTATTTACTTGTCTAGTAACACCTTCTTTGAGGAAAGAGTGGAAAGATAATTTGATCTGATTATGGATTCGGTCTCCAAGACTAATTAGCTCTCAACTACACCGTGCCTTCTTCTAGATAATACTTTTATTTGACAAAGGAAGACTACTTATAGGCTAATGAGAACTAGAGGTCACTGGCCCTGTAGTTCATCATGGCTTTAATTCACTGCTCATAGTCTTTTTCCCTTTCTGGGACTGGGATAGATCTTCCTAGGTGCTTGCTGCTAGCAGTCATAAAATAATCTGAAAAGAAGCATTACAGAGGAAACTATAAATGGTCTGAATGCATTACTAGCATAGTGAAGTCAGTCAGTTGCTACACAGGAGAGACCAGACAGGACCACAGTAACTCAGATCTTCACAGGATTTATGCTGTGATATGATGATAGTTCTTGTGTCAACTACCAATGAACTCCAGAGCAGAGGTCATACCATTACCCATACATACCTCTTGCCCTCTCCAGTCTTTCAAACTTGAGAAGAAGGTACACAAGAGGGGAGAAGCTATCTGCACATGTTTAATGTCTTGGTGGAAGCATTCGTTGACTAATCACTGACATTTCTTTTGTGCATCACAGTGACATCTACTTGGCAATTCATTTTGCTTCTACCGCACCATTGTATGTATCAAGTGGGGAATGGCTAGAAGTCTCCAAACAGCTTGTCAACCTTTTAATTTCTAGCTTTTAGTTTTGTTAATGGCTAAGCAACCTGCTGTGAACTTTTCTCATTAAAATGGCTTGTGACACAGGCAGCTGACAGTATGACTTGAATTACCTTTCATTTCAAGGCTGTGTCAGAAAAAAAGTCTTAAGTGTTTTCTGCTAACTGGAATAGTAGCCTTTTGCATGCCAACATCTTAAACTCTGCATTCAGATAAAATTTTTTTTGAACCTAAGAAATATCATCTTTCAGTAACAACAGGAAAATAATGCTGAAAGATAGTTTCTTCTCTAGCCAAAAATCTTGTTAACAGTTATTTTATGACAAGTAGAATAATGACTAGTATTTCTAAATTTTATAGACAGCATGGGGAGTTTACATTTTCAGAAATGACCAGCAGATGTGATACCTTGATTTTTGTGAAACTACTTTAAAATGAGTTTTAAAGCAGTGTAGAGTCCACCTCTAAAATGTTACAATGTTGCCACCCATGAACTTTAGTTTCTTTCAAGTATTCTTTCACTTGTTTGTTCACTAGAATGAAAATACCTGTTTTTCACATATGACTTCTAAATGTGAAAATTTACTGTTATTAGACTGCAAAGCCGGTTTCTTTGTCAAGCAAAATAATTTGTTTTGTGAATAAGATTTGTTTCATCTGTAGTTCCTTATCCTTACTAACAAAAAGAAATTTTATTTCTTTTCAGCAATTGTGCTATGAACTACCCTGGAATTGTTTGTATTTGCCTCATGGATATTCACAGCCAAATTCTTCTTCTGAGGTTAGGCCCAGAACACTCTTAGTTACTTTAAATATTAGACCTTAGTTAATTTCTCCTGTGTGTAATGCTTAGCTGGCACTGCAGAAAATGATACTCTTTTTTTTATAAATATATATAGCCTCTGTAGTTATACACTTAGGTGCTTGGAACTATAGAAATAATGAGAGATCTTAGCTATGCATCCTTTGCAAATAGGAGGGGTTTGAGGACTGCAGTTTACAGACCATGCAATGAAATGGGACACTTGGTTCCTTCTGCTCAGGTTGTAGCCCTGTGCTGCAAATACCATGAGAGAGGAGAATAGTGGGCATGTCAGTAGCCTTGTAACAAAGATCTTCCTACGAAAGAAAGGTTTTTTAGGGTTCAGTTCCTATTGCTAGGGCAGTTCTTTACCCTGCCCAGTGACTGTTTAATGTAAAATCCCTTAGAGGGATGGGTGAATAACTTACAAGATGTAGAATGGTGAAACAAAAGGCAAAGATTGTGGGCGGAAGGGAAGTAAGAGAGAGCATAAAGTTGGAGGCAGGAGGTAGTGAGACAGAAAGTACATTAGATAATTTATGCCACTGTTAATTACTGAAAGCATGTCTGATGGCATGTCATTCACAAAGATTAATAGCTCAGGAGATTAATAAAGTATCCCCTAATCAAGCAGGTGCATAATAATCATCAAAGTTTGTATTTCATTCTTACTGCTCAGGATAGTAAAACAAAAAAGTATATCATCAGTATTTTTGTAAGATCTTCTTATAATGAATCTAGCATCTCTAGATGTTTTCCTGAAAGTGACTTTTACAAAATTTGAATGTTATTGTTTCCATAAGGAATTATTTAGCTGAAATAGATGTAGCTAATGAATTTTAATTGTTCCCTTCACTTTTCATTTGAATAACTTTTTAATTTATCTACGGAAAGTTATGACACTTATAACCATTTAAATACAAAGATAAGTTGACTATGCTAAACAAACCAGTGTTCCTTCTTCTGTTTCATCCTGACTTGATGATCTTAAAAGTCTTTTCCAACCTAAATGATTCTATGATTCAACACAAAAATAGCACTATGTCAACTGCAGTTTGGCATAACGTGGGTACTCAGAGGCAACATGGCTCCACTCTGCCTTGTGACTTCTCTGGTTCTGGTTTGAACCTGCTCTTCAGCAGAGTGAGAACACCTTCTCTGGTACCTCTCTTGCAACGAGAGAGAGAGAAATATGGATTCAGAAAAGAAGGTAGCAAATAGGAAAATAGATAGCAAAATACAGGATAGAAAGAATGAAGGTAAACTATCTGCAGGTTGTACAAAATAAGCTTGTAAAATCTTGACCTGGGTTATGAAGACACAGCTATTGAACCTAAACTGGGCAGATAGGGAAGAACTCCATATACATAGCTGGGTGCAAAAAAATGTCTGTTTTCCAGAGCTATTGAAAGCTTCCCTCATGTTTCACCTAATTCTTAGGAGCATGGATTTATTTATGATCAGTAGAAGGTGGTAACCAAAGGTTGGGTAGGTGTTTGTCTCTTGGACAGGTTGGCCCATGACAGAGGGAGCCAAAGTTCTAAACTCCTAGTGATGAAATTTAGGTGAGCTTGATCTAGTTCTTTGCATCTTTTGTCTTTATAAATCCTTATCAACAGTGAATCTGAGTCACAAGCTCTTACTGTTTATGTATATTATGTGTACATCCCTGCAGGACGTCCCACCCCTGATTTACACAGTGTTTTCTTAGCAATGTTTCTTTCATTAGCTAAGATTTCTTAAGGGGCTATAATAAATACTGGGGTTTTTTTTCCAAAGTTTAAGTAATATTAACATTGTTTAGAACTTGAGTCAGTGGTACACAGAAAATAAAAGACTTTTCTTTGATCCTGTTGTGAGGAAACTGTAGTATATAAGTTTTGGGTGTGTTTTAGCATTATTGTTGCTCTTTATGTCACCAGCTGATTAAAGTGCATGGAGCAGGGAATAGGGTAACATTTTACACATCCTAATGTTCAACTTCTGAGTGAGAATGTATTATGTTTGTCATAAAGTAGCAACTAGTTTCAACTAAAAAGTGATCAGTTAAGGCAGTATTACAAGTAAATTAGGCTGTTCTGAGTCTCTATGATCTTGGTTTTTAAAGAATACATCCTGCTTTCATTTTTACTCATAAAATGTTATATTTCTAATGTCTGTTTAGGGGTTTTGTTATTTTATTTGGCATGTGGTGGGGGAAAAAGATAAGCAAGGAAATTACCTATAATTGACAGTAATAATGAGCATGTCAGAGACAAAACTGTACTTTGTCTCTCAAATCTACCTACTGTTCTTCAGATTTCTCTTTCCTATATTAGGAATTGTTATCAATATCCTATAAGATCACATAGACACCAATGAGAATATGACCCTATTTATACTAAGGGTGGCTAGTCTACAGAGTCTAATTTAGATTAAAGGAAGCACAGCTTTGTGCTATACATCAGAACTTTCCAAATGCTCTGATGCTGGCAGTAGCACTGATTTCCTCCTGCTGTTTTGTAATATGGAAATACACATCAAATTAAAATTCAGTTTCCCAAATAAATATCAAAATGTGCTGATGGTTCGAATGAATGAACTTGTGGCTTCTGTCTCAACAAAATTAGGTATAATGTTTAAATTTATGATACAACTGCATCAAGTATTGTTTTATTTAATAGTTGATTTTGTTCAGTGAATAAAATTAGCATTAAGCACATAAAATACTATATAGTTAATTGGCCTTTTATAATACAAATATTTACCTCAACTAGGAAAAAGGTTTTAAAATGGAAGTATTCTTTTAGATTCACAGTATGTGAAGGGGACTTATATTTTTCTTCCTTCTCAAAGAAAAGTCTTGCAATCTAGGAGTGTTTTGCAACTAAAAGCATCTCAGATTTTTATCTAATGCTCTCACTCACTTTCCCCCCTCCCACCCAAACCCCCCACCATTAACACAGTATCTTACCACTTAACTGCAGAGAAATAGTGGAAGAGATAGCCAACTCTTAACATACAGAGAATAGATGCCAACTCTACTATTAGTTTCTGTTAGTTAGATAACAAAGCTCTTAGTTTTTCATTTCAAGAATGAGGCCACAATGGGAATTTTTGTATGTAACAAAGAACATGCAGACTAGGTTTTGGTGATATATCAGAATATTGATTAATTGCAGTGAGACAAAAGAGGAAATCTGTGCTGGGATATGCTCAGGCATCACTGAAAAGCCAGGGAAAATGATCAAGGCTGCAATACAAAATTATTAAAGTTTCAGTAGATACAACTGAATGTGTAAAAATCCTTGATAATTTATAATGCTTCAATGGCTCACACTAGAACTGTTTTACATAATCTTTTAATTAGCACCCTTTTGTGAGAAAGTTTAAATGGAATCAAGGTTTCTGATGGGCATGAGGATTATAAACATGAAAAAGAGAAAATCTACAATATTTCAGCTGATGCTGCAACACAGACAACCTAATTCAAATGATTTATTAACTACTGAAAATTAATAACTTTTAAAATATATTTGAAAAATTCCATTTTAAAAAGCTTACAAAAGTATTCTACAAACCTAAACTATTCTACAGTAAACAAAAGCCAGGTTTCAGTAAATTTATTGGTTGCTTACATGCTCTTAATTAAGAAAATTCATAATTTTAATAACTAGAATTTTCATCACTTGACACTTCTAAGCTTACATTTTTTATATGCTCTCAAAACTGCGCATAGAACTGCGAAGTGATTTGCAGATTATGATAACAGATAGTGGATATCATAAAACATCATTATTTTGGATCATTGTGCTCTTCTTTGTTTGCCTATAAGCCTTCAGCAATGTTAAGCAGGCCAATTTCTTCAGGTGTGGGCCAAATCTTGAAATACTGAGGAAGCAAGTCTGCAAGGCGCTGATATTTTTCAAAGCAAATTATATGCAAGATTGATTGTACTTGCACAACATATTGAGAAACAGTTGTTTGGTTGGGTTTTTAAATTATGAGATTTAAAATAATAAAAATTGATTTCTATGGGAAGTTGACCTACCCATATTCAAGGTTTTAGCACTCACTTTAAAAAATGTGAGTGGCATCGAAGCACTATTGTATAACACAACTGTGTTATA
>VZZY01019473.1:1348-11867 GCA_013400335.1 Eurystomus gularis
TGATTAACTGTTAGCCAGCTAGTCTGACCTGGTGCCCCAAGTCCTGTACTGTAAATGCATACAGCTCATGAAGATACAGTGTAGTTTAACTAGACATAACCATGCTGTCTTTGTCTAGCTAATGCTAACAATTGTAATACTGAGGATGTGACAGTATGGACTCCTCCAAGTAATTATGAATTCCAAGTCCATGTTGTCATTAAGTCTATATTGTAACATACTGTATGTGCCACCTAGAATACAGCTAACATGATTATTTCTTTCTGTACTATAAATGCATTTAATTTCTGTGAAAGAAATACAGGAAACTGGGTGACTGCTTTCCTAACAGACTTTGAAACTTGCAATGTTCTTTATAATACTATCTTTTAAGGTCCTGGGAAATTAAAGAATTCATAAGTTTCTGAAGAAATGTAATGATCTGATACAGTGGTTTTTCTCGTCTTGTAGTACATTTATATGGAACAAAATATTTTAAAAAACCAAACCCATCTTAACATTTGAGTCTGGAAGAGAATGTTGTGTTTAGCTAGATACGCTGCAGTCACCTTTTAGAACTAATGTACTACTTCAGTAGCAAACCTACGCTGTAGAAATTTCACTGGAAAAGAATTATTTCTAAACAAAATGCAGCTTTTGTTTTTACCATGCCCTGTTCTGAACCGCAACAGCGAACAGTTCAGGGCTGTCTTACAGTCACAGTAATTACTGGTGGCTTAGGATCCTTTTAAAATTCTGGAGCCATATTGCAATACATAGTACTTGTCCTAAATCTTTTTTTATTAAATGTCTACTGAGTTCAACTTCATCCTACCAGACACAGCCATGAGAAACATGGCATTTCAGCATGGACTTATGCAAGCCAGTTTCATAATTTATTAGAATTTTTTGTAGCTGATTACCAATGTGTATCAGCTCTCCAAGCCGAGAGCTGGGAGAAACAACTGAAAAGGCCTGTACTTCCAAGTGTAGCTGGAACTTCCAAATGGTGTAGAAGCAGCTGATTACCGATACTATTCTTTTGAAGTATCTCAGACCAAATAAGAAACTTTTATCTATGCTGTTTCTACTTTAAAAAAAAAAAAGGAAAGCTAGATTATCCTGTGTATTTTTTAGAGAAAAAACAAGCTCAATTTTGAATTTAACTGTCTTCAGATTTGATAACTTCTCAGCATGCTACCTGTTCAGCATTTTATCCCTATTTCCAATTAAACTTTCTCTTCAGGATTGTGGTGTCAGGGCCTCAACTGGCCTTTTCATTTTAGGGTTTTTGTTACTGCAGATTAACCACAGCTAAAAAGAGCTGTAATAACTGTTTTTGTTTTGTTTACAATTGAGTTCTAGTGAAGCCCTTCAGACTGAAAGCGGTGAGCAAGTAACAGTACGAGTTTTTGGGCCAACCGTAGCCCTGGTGGCATTTACAATTGAGTTGTATTTAGTATAGGGAAAAAAAAAATGGTTGTGTAAATAAAATCCTTTTTGCTGGAGAAGTATAGTAGCTGGTTGTCTTCAAGACCACTGCAGATGGACACAGCAAATCAAGGAACCTGCTTGAGAATTTTTTAAAAGTAGTAGTTTGCTCTTTTTATCATGAATAGTTGCAATAATTACATGTTTGCATTTCATACGTTCTATTTATGGCAGTATGCTTGCATTTCTGGATTTCTTTCAGGCTTTCTCTTTGAGGCTGGCAAGCAAAAATAACTTTTGAGAACCCATTTGAAAAGTGACCCTAGGTACAATGATTTCAAGAGACAAATCTGTTGGAACGAGTTTCTTCACCTATAATTTGGTAACTGTTAAAATCTCTAGTGCTATTACACTGTTAGAGAGTGTGACTGGTCACACAGTTACAGACATTCCTTAAATAGGCAGGACTCTGGTTTGACTTACCACATTAACTGTCTTGTCTGGGTCTCTTTACAATTAAAGTATTTTTTTAAAAATTATTTCAGTACAGACCCAGAACACTGCCAGATTACGAATATCTTCAAGATGCCATGTACAGACCCACCAGAATTTGTAGAATGTGCAATTGCTTGTTCAATCAGTTTAGTTGTGTGTTTAACTTGATCTCTGAATCTAGTTTTAAAAGGAAGTGAAAAAACAGAAGCTAATGCAAGCTACTGTATAGATTTAACAAGAGGGGAGAAGTTACATTTTTAAAAATCATATTTTAGAAGTGCAACTGCAAATTCGGCTACTGAATGTTTTGCATTTTAAAAGCCTTAATTGTTTATATTATTGTTTTTTTTTAAAGACTATAAGGAAACATTTTCCTTGTACATTGCTAAAATAATTGAGCACTTAATTTTGAGGGAAGTCCAGTTTTGTATCTTAAAAACACTTTTTTTGTACCACGAAAGAAAAACTCTAAATTTTGTTACCTTTTCAAAAGGGTCTGCAGTTATCAGCCTCTCTGAAGTTTACAGTTTTTACCCTATTGAGATTTATATTGGTTAACAGTCTTCTGAAATTCATTGTCTGAGCAAATTTAAATAAACATTTCATTTAGGTATTTAAGTTCTCTCCTAATAATAAGGGTTGGATGAAATAAAAAAAACCCTGCTCGCTCTAGAAAAGGATAAACTTCTGTTGATCTAAACATTTTATAAATTCAGAACTTTTTGGCAATGTTTTCAATCATTCCCTCCATCCTCCTAGTTTTTCCTCAATATTTTAAGTGAAATATCTACATGTCTATCACACTTTCATTTAAAAAAAAAAGTCAAGAAATATTTTTACCTTTAACAGTTGGAATGCACATCTAGACCTGTTTACTGTAGGCAAGATACCAAGTCACCTCTCAAGTTTTATTTTTGTACCTTTCTATAGCTTTGTCTTTAAATGTTATAAACATTATTTCTCATTAGATCAATTAGCCACTACAAATCCATCTTAATGCGTATTTTTGTGTTGTCACACCTAATGATGTGTAGACTGTAGCCAAATGAACTGAGTTTTTAAAATACATCGTTAACTTCTGTTTTATTAACATTTGTATTTATTAACTTGTATTTTCTTTTAGAAACTCTTGCAAAATAACTCAGTAAATTGAGCTTCTTCAGTTTTTTTTCTAAGAATTGAACAACATAGATGTATTAAATGCATCAAAAAAAGTTACTTATTGGACAAATGTGTCCTGACACTTGCTGGTACTGTGTGGTTTTTTGTTTAAACCTAAATACTTGTCAGTTGTAAATATTAATTATAGGAAATGCTGTTAACCAGGTGTTTCTCTCCTCCCATCTTTCCTGAAAGGCTCCTTTACTCAAAACCAATTTAGTTTAACTCATTTTCTGCTACTTAATTCCTCTGGAACACTACAGATACTTAAGCAGGTCTTCCACACAGCAAACAGCGTGTCACTGAGGGTGGCAAAGAGCCACACACAACATCAGCATGTTCTTACTGATTTACATTACAAATTTTAAAGCAAGAGCCATTCTTTAAAAGACAATCTGGGCCCATAAAAACTTCCAGCTCTTATGCAAATACTATTTTACAAGCTTTCCTTCTTTTCTGTTAGCCATATCCTCTGTTCATTTCTGTAACTATCCTATTTGGTAAATCTACATAGGGGATTAGATTTTCCTCCCACTTTTTTTTTTTTCACTTGCTGAACAGTGTTGTAACTATTTACACTGACGGGTGGATAAGAGTCTTGGACTGACCACCTAACATTCCTGATTGGGCCTTGTCCAGAAAGATTTAACATAGGCCATTCAATGTTAAATAAAACCAAAAAGGTTTAAAAAGACACATCCCTTTTGCTTGAGACTGTATCACTGAAGGGTGGTTGTAGGTGTACCTGAACAAGACCACATGGGTAGGATTCCCTAACCCCTATAAGCAAAGATCATTTGTGACAGTCTGGCTTTAAAAAAAAGCTGTATCCAAGTTCTGCCAGAGCTCTGCTAAACAAAGAACAAACTAAGTTATTTCTTTAGGCCTCCCATTGGCCTTCCTGTATTTTTTGGTACTAATCTTTCTTGTGCTATCACATGTGCTTATAGATTTACAGTTCAGTAATAGTAAAGGAGGCAATTAAAGAAGTTTCAGTTGGAAGCTAATGGCACCTGTGTTTTGATTTGCTATACTGACATCTGTTTACTTCTGTCTTCCATCCCCAAAGACTGTTTCAAAGATTTACTAGAAGCTATACAGAATATGAAGGTTTATTTCAAAAGAATACATTTGCAAGAATACACATAAATGCACTCAATGTAACAGTACCTTCTGCAAAAATAGGTTACATAATACCCAGTAATGAAAGAACAATCATATTTCTCTACAAATTAGAAAGCAGAGATAATAGCCTGGACAACCTTCAAAATGGAGGTTATAGTTGTGTATGTTGTGAGAAGTAGCTAACTTTAAAGCATGACACCACAGAGCTAATGCTGGTAAATCAAACTACTAGCACACAGCTGCAAACTATTCTTTTATACAAGATTAACAAATATTTTGGTTCCAATTTGTTTTTACACAGCTCTAGTGCCTCAGGGAAAATGCTTATCAAAGATACACAAAAACTATCCAAAATTACAACGTAACTATTAAAATGCCTCCAAAATTGAGAGGAAAGTAATCATGTTAAATTAAAAAAATTTAACCAGGACTTCCAGACAAGATTTCCTGTTTTTAATCAGAGAAAGTTTACAAGAGATTTCAATAAGTTATCTTGAAACCAAGCAGCTGCAGATCTTAGAATCTTCGTGGAGGTCCACCTTTAAATGGCTTAAATCCTGAGCCACTTCCCCTCTGCATGGAATTGCCTGTGATCTGTACAACTCTATTAATTGGTGAAGAGTTACTGGAAACAAAGGTTTTAAAAAAGTGTTAAGTTATGGTAAGTATTTCAAACTCTTAGTGTACAGGTAAGAATACTGTTACATCTCATCACTCAACTATTAAACAGTCTCAAGAGAGACTTTGCAAGAAGTCACTTGCTTCTGTGCAGCTGAACTACCAATATGACAATTGTGGAGCCACATGCTGGCATGGAAGGATGGGTTTGTGTGTTGTGCAGCAGCAACGCAGCCACAGAAAAAGTAATGCTGCTTGCACTGAGAATATCAGGCTTCCTAAGCATAACCAAAGCTTTGAGAGCTCAGCAGGGAATTGAGAGGAAGTAGTTTTTGTACCTTGTATGTGGAGACATCATGCCACCTCCTCCACGGCCATCTCCCATTCTTCTTGTGTCATGATATCCACTTCCTTGAGAACTAGGCCATTCTTTTCTTGGTCCAGTTTCACGACTGTGGCGTTCAACAACATGTCTGTCTTCATTATAGTGCTAGTGAAAAAGTGACAGCAATTTTCAGAATGAAAGGCTTACTTAGTTATCAACAGGAAATAAGGTTTTCAAGGGAGTTAGATTACAGATTATATATACATAAAATATACAGAAGTCAAGCATCTTTTAAGATTTCAGTCCATAGGCTGAAATGGAAGTGTAGCTAACCTACACTTACAAGAGTCCTGTAAAAAATAATTAGATAATCAAAAGAAACTAATTTGCAATAATGACTCTGGATATGCAGGGAGTGAAGTTCCATAAACTCATACTTTAGTCCCAATTCTGCCCTGATCTCATGTAATCACTGACAAGCATGTTCCACATAGCTACAGAAAGAGGCATGCTGTTTTTGTAAATGCTTTGGGATGTAGTAGCATGGAGCAATTTAGTCTACAGACTCTGAAGACAAGCCTTACAGAAGGTTTTTCCTTGCAGTAGCACGTTACAAATCACAATTACAAACTTCACTAGAAGTAGCAGGCAGTGTAATGTTAAGATCCTGAAAACACAGGATGACAACAAATTCATAGACTCAGCAACTCATTCAGGTATCGTTCTGATCTACCTGAAAGATCCTAGACAAAGGTTTGGGTTTATTTTCTGCAATTTCTTGGCTTATTAAAAATCCCAACAAAACAACCCTTTAAAATAAGGATAAAACATTAACCTGTAAATAGCCAGAATGTTTGCTAATGATTTATATGATGCTATATGGTCATTTTTCCAGAGTGATTTTGTATTTTTCAGTCCCTCACTCATGCACACAAACAGAAGAGAAGATGACTTACTTGTCCTCCACCTCTTTCTCCCATCACACCTCGTTCTCCTTCTCTGCTTCCGTACCCAGAAGCACTGCTACGGCTACCAGGAGGTGCGCCTCTCACATGTCCAGAGACTTCTCTTCCTGATCGATCTGGCCTCTCGCCTCTGTAAAAATTGCTTTTATCAAAATTTTGGTTTCAGTATAACAGAACTGGTACCAAATCATAGTACATGTAGACTTCAAAAGATCCCTTTTTGTTTTTCAAGTTCCTAGCAACTTGCAGTTAGCTACGTGGCTCTCTAAGCAATTAAATCTTACATGTTATTTGTTTACAACTGTATTTTTGCATAAAAGCCTCTTTACCACATGTTAGTCTATATGATCAAGAACAGACTGCTGGAAGTCAGCATCAAGTTTGCAGATAAGGTTTAGCATCTGTGACAATCTACAAACCATTTTTTTCTAATACGTTTTGGAAAGTGACTTTGCCATTCATTAGGATGGGGTCTGTTCTCTCTTTACACATCAGTTCTTGAGAAATTGCTACTATGGATAAATTCTACAGAACCAGTACCATCACTAGTTTGTTGGTTATACCACAAATTTACCTGCCGTCCCGCTTGTCTGTGCTTATGCTTCCCTCACTCTTCCAATTTGTTTGCCTAGGCGGATTTGAACCAGTCTCTCTTGGATGTCGGCTATGTGGTATTTCAGGTCTGTCATGAATTATCACTGTTCTTCTTTCATCTCTGTCTCCTCGCACTTCTCGCCTGTCTGTATCTCGAAGTTCACTTCTTGGTTGTGGTGGTTCATTTCTTCTGGACTCACTGAAGCTTTTAGGATATCTCTCAAACCCCGGCTCTTCTCTTCGTGCTGTTGGGCGAGTCTTTTTTGCTTCACTTTGATTTATAAAACGTTCTCGCCTAAGTTGTTAAAGTAGGGAAAAGTCATTTGCTTGTCTCCCATTTTCCCACTTCTTTGCACATGAAAGCACACGTGTCAGTATACAGAAATATTCTTTATCCTTATATTACATGTCAATTACTATATATGTGGTATATATCTCAAAGATGCTTCCCACCACAACTTATATTTATTTCTACAATTGTAATTTTGAGCTCAAGTTCTTACAGTGAATTATCATTTCTTTATGCATTTATCTGTACACATTTTCATTGGTATAATTTAACCAACTGTTGAGCCTCCTTTTTGCTTAGTATGAAGCAGAGGGAATGATAGGTTTCTCAAGTCAGCTAGAAAATATCACTGTACTTCATTGCAGCATAAGAGTCCAGAAGCTACAATTTCTGACATGTTTAAGGGAAGCGAAGTTGCCCGTGGAACCAGCCTTTACTGCACACTCACGTGAATCTTGACCAATGTGACTTGTGCAAGTAATGCTCTTAACTCTCATTAAATCAGTTGCTTTTAGCCTTGCTTCACAAGGAGATAAATTACCAAGTAGGACAGATCTAATCCATTGGAACCCACTTATGACTATATGTGAAAGAGGAATAACTGCAAAAATTCTTTCAAAATGTCACTCCAAAGGGACCACCAGGCAGCTAATATACAGTCCTCAGAAAAAAGCAGACTAGGTTCCGTGATATGAACGGTCAGTCATGAAGACATGAGAAATCTCAGGACACTGCTTCAATCCTATTGCACCAGAACTATATAAAGTCTTTAGTACTATTTCAAATTTTGAACATTTACGAGTGGGAATCCACAGAGATGTTGGCAGGCAAGTATCTGCCCTATTATCTTAACTTACCTATCAAAAGAAGATGATGGAACAGAAGAACCTTCTGGATATCGCCCCCGTTCTCTGTGATCAAAATCATTAAACCTGTTCTGCTGGCGACTATAATCTGAACCATGACTAAAACGTGCATCTGTATCAAGAGCCATCTTCTTATTCTCATTCCAGTAAGGATCATCTCTCCTTTACAGAAAACAAATGAACCCTCATCAGTTACATGTATCCAAATCAAGGCCTAATAGACAGAATATTAAGAGTCAGTTGCCTGTTTTAAAGACACTCATTTGACCTCTGGAAAGCCACTAACAAAGGCAGACTCTTTAAGTAGTAGCGAGCAAAATCATTTAAGGAAAAAAACAGCCCTAACACTCCTCTGTTTGAAGTGCAAATTAAATAGAGAAAATGTCAATAAAATATGCAGTCAAATCTAAGCAATAGTATACTGTGTTGGGCAGTTTAAAACCAAAACCAAATCCCAACAAAAACATCACTCAAGCAAAACTGTGCCTTGAAAATAGCCTTCTAGGGAAACAAAAACAAAACCAAAAAAACCTGTCCTTTAGAAAAACAACAACAAAAAAACCAAACCCACAGAACACCCACAAATCAGAAGAGCTTCCTTAGGAAAGAATGGTGCAGGAAACATCATAGCCTTGCTTGCTAGAAAGATGCAGGTATAGAGTCTCTATGATAAGAATGGGAGATACTAAAATGTATAATCAGTAGCCTTGAAAAATGAATCATAGAAAGCTGTCTGTATTCTTCTGTTCAAGAAATGTTAAGTGTTCTGCTAATGTTATCTACCCTGACAACTTACATTTACCTTCCATTGTACCACTCATACGCCAATTTTATGGCTAAAGTCTCAGTCCTGTTCTTAAAGCCAACACACTGACTTCCCAAACCATCCATCTACCAGAAGTGAATTCTTAAAGTAGAAGTTGGAGGTTTCAGCCATTATAGCAGAAGAACAGCTTCTCTCAGCAAATGCACTGAATTGCATTATTCTCTTTTCATACAAAAATAATTAACTCATGGGATGCTTCTCATTTCAGAAAAGCTCTTTTACAAGCATGTTTCTGCCTAGCATAAATTGATGTCAAAAACAAATACCAGAAATCCAGTTCTTCAGTGAAGACTTGTTTCAGGTACAAAAGCATTTTCAACTCTGACACAAGGCTGGTAGCTAGTTCTTTTTACTAAGTGTTGTAAAACAACGGTTTGAGAATTATATTACCTGTGATCTACATCACGTGGACGTTTCAAAGAATTCCTCTTTTCCTGTTCATAACGAAGTTGCTGCTGTTGTCGGCGGAGTTCCTCCCTTTCACGAGCAATACGCTCTGCTTCTTTTCGACGTTCCTACCATGAAAGGGAATAAACACAACAAACAAAAATAGCTCTTTATTAAACATACCCATATAATAGTTAGCAAGTATACGGAACTAATACTTGATTTTTTTCTGTTAAAGGCTATCTGATGTAATTCATCCTTGGATAACATCTAAGATTGAAGAGTATAAGGAGCATTTCCCTAAAAAAGGGGACAACAGATCTGGAGAAGCTACTGGCTGTTAGAAAAAAAATCTCCAGGTAATTGCTACTGTATTTGCTGCCCAGAAACACAGCTCATTAGGTTTGCCATGACATTATTTGGAAAAGTAGAACAAAATTATGGAAGACTAGCATTGGCAATATGATTTGCTGTATGTCACTTTTAGAGATAGGCATGTATAGTCATCACATAAACCAGTAGCAAGGATTTCCCATAAAATTACAAGTCAAGCAAAGAAGATAAAGATTACTGTTGTACATTCTGGGTTACGTAATGTTTGCTTGGTTCTTTATGGGTTGGGTGGAAGGATGAAGAGAAAAATTGTCTGAAAGTGCAAACTGGGTTATACTCCAAAATTATATTGTAGTACAGTCCAAAATATAAATATGCACACCTGTTCAATACGAACACGCTCTCTTTCCAAACGTTCCCGTTCCATCCTTTCCCTCTCTAATTTTTGCCTTTCAATTTCTAGTCGTTCCCTTTCTCTCTGCAAGCATTCTTCTCGTTCATGCATTATTCGTATGCGTTCTCTCTCACGACGCTCCCTCTCAGCAATTTCTCTTCGCCTAAAGAAAGAAGGAAAGAAAAAAAGAGGTAGCAGAAACTCCTCTGAAAATTTTTCTCATCCACAACTGACATCACCTCAGGCACAGACATTAAAAAAAACTATTTGAGAGTAGGCCCTTGACAGAAGTCCTGGTATTGGAAGTAGAATCCTTTTAGCCCCAAGTAGACAAATTGGTTTTAGCCTATTCTGCAGAACCATTTAAGCAGAAAACAGATACTAAGAAAAGTTATATTAAGAATCATCATTCTTGATATATTTTACATTTAATTAATATTTCTATATTGTCATCTGGCAGACAATAACAGCAGCTTAGCAAAGAATATGATCTGGATCTTAAAAACAAATGCTGTTTTAGCTCTTGCCCTCTTCAAACTAACAAAAAACTTAGTTTTCTGTGTAAAAATAAGACAGAAAAACATGACCACTCTGACTTACACAGGTTAGGTATACTTGTCAACAGCTTCATTTTGCTTTGTCCTTCCCAGCTCCTATAGTACAGCTTAGAAGAAGCAGGAAAGGCATTCTCTCCTTTAAGCTTTATGCTTGCAGGGAATTCTTTTGTTTAG